>VXBZ01002651.1:231251-313876 GCA_013399135.1 Heliornis fulica
CATGCTGCCGCCGCTCGCCCGCTCCGCCCCGCCGTGTCACTTCCTGAGCTCCCGCCCCGCCCCGGCACCAGCCCGGCCCCGGTCCCCTGGCGGGCGTGGGGTTTGCCCGGCGCTGCAGGGAAGGAAGGTCGTTAATTAGCGCCGATGGGAAAGGGCCGGTTACAGGGCGCGGAGGCCAGCGAGGCTTCGGGGCTGTAGCCCGGGGGAACAGCCGCGCACTGGAAGAAGCCTCTTCCCGCGGGGCCAGGCAGCGCACCTGCTTCTGCAGAGGTCCCGGATGAGCCCTCCAACCCCGCCAGCCCAGGGAAAAGGGGCGAGCCCGCAGCACCCCCCGCTCAGGCGGGTGAGCTGAGCCTCCTCCACGGCACCTGCCGCCGCCCGTGACACCGTTTTCGCCTTGCGGCTCTGTGGGTAACAGGAGCATCAACCGAGCCTGATCCCGCGTAGAGAAGGAAACAAGGAGCCACTTCAGTAACTAACTGGTCTTTATAAAACGTTTTCAACAAACCTCTTTCTGAAAGTGAGCTACAAACAACTCTTTCGCCCATCTTCTCTCTATTCCCTGGGAATAAGGGGCAGGATGGGGTGTCCCGTTCCATTCTTGCCTTGTTCCTCTGCTGCACACACCGTATCTTCTCGTTTCAGTCTCCAATGTGCGAGAGGGACACTGCCACGCTCCCCAGACATCTGTTATTGACAGCATGAGCGGAAACTGAAGGGGAGGCATGGCTGAACTCCAGCAAGCTACTGGAATTCCCACAGTTGACACACTGCTGACAGGAGGTTTTCATTACTAAACCAACCCTCCCCCGAACACATGTGAACAACACCAGTGTGGGTGAACCTGAAAAAAAAAAACACTTGTTTTTTTAAAAACTGATGTCAGAGCTCGGTTTTGACCAGAGGATTTTGTCTTCCACGTTCATGACTATCCTATTCAGGTAGCCACCACTGCTGATCTTTGAACACATCCCAAACCCTCCCTAGCAACCAAGATTTGAAGGCTTCTTTGTACGTGGAAAAAACAGAAATGAGAAGCTGCTACAGCAATGCAACAAGGCTTCCTGTTTGCCTTCTCTCACCCCTGTACAGACCCCAAAAAGCCCTGGAAAGGAGCCTCATGGGGCATGGATGGTCTCCATCTGGACAACTTGTGCTCTGACCATCTCACTGCAGAGCAGCAGTATCACACTGGGGAGATGCACAAGGACAAAACACCTCCTGCAGTACATGCCCTGCACACAGCTGATGACAATCCCACAGTAGAAGAAGTCCCCACCCCAACAGGAAATCACTGCTGGGGACAGTTCCACCACTACTACCTGTCTGAGGCAACATGGTGTGATGAAAACAGGAAGGCAAAGGCCTTGAGAAGCTTGAGAAAGAAATTCTGCATCAGATTCCCTCTTCCTCCTGAAGCCACCTGAGAGTGGGGTCCTGCTGCTGTCCACAGAGCAGGAATCAGTTCTCAGCAGGGGACAAGGCCAAGGAGAACACAATTCGGTAACTCCACGCAGCTGTTTCCAAATACTCGCTGTACTCAGAAAGTGCTTGAGTCACTTTTGGGTTTCCATGATTTCACAGAACTACTGGTGCCAGTTAGCACACAGAGAGAGGTGAAATAATTGTCATCCCTCAAGGAAATCAATACCAGTATTGTTACTGCTTTGATCACAGATCCCCTGGGCGGCTCCCCCTCTGTTAGACCACCTCTGCCATGCAGACAAATGCAGTCCCAGCAGAGAGACCCATCTTTCATCCCAAATGTCTCCTCGCTTCCTAAATGTCTTCTCAATGAAGTCTTTCATCCCACAGTTACCTACGTGTAGCAACCACTCAGTTTTTCCATTTCTGTTGGAAAAAGGGAAGGATTAGGTGTCCCTTCCACCTCTATTACACCTCCCACTCTTGCATCACCTACTAAAGATGCCTGCCCAGCAAAGGATACACAATGTCCTGATGTTTCACACAAGCACCCCTCTGTCCCAGAAGGCACTCCAGCAAGGTCTGAACGGTCTCTGACTGTGACGGCTCCACCTGCCAGTGACTGCTCTGAATCTGAGCAGTCCGAAGAAAGTATCACTTCCAGAGCAACAAGAAACTGTTCCTTGGGTTTGTTCCTTCATACCTCCCACCCTCATCTCCACACAAACCAACCCATCTCAACATCTTCAAACTTCTCCGCACAGAGCAGCTGACACCTTCAAACTTTGATCTGGGAGGAATCAAAGGAAGCAACACCCACAGTTTAGTCGCCTGCTGGCATCCCTCCCTTTCCCATTTCACTGTGCATCCCTCAAGGCAGTAGGCCAAGCTAGCAGCTGCAGGATTTCTCATCATCTTACAAAAACCTCCTCAAAGGAAGTTTATGGCTCCCCATCAAAGGCTAAAGCAATCCCCAGGGATTCCCTTCTCATTTCCCTTGGCAGTCACAGCTCTCTTACCTGACAAAGGAAGAGGTGAAGAGCACGAGATGTAGCTTCAGGCAGCTCTGCTAAGTTGGCTTCTGCTGCCTGCTGGAGAATATGGCTAATTTCTTTTTGAGAAACAATATTGGTGCTCCGATACCGCAGAAACTTGAACAAAGGGAAAAAATAGAGACATTAAACAGCGAAATACCCAGACTCCAACAGTGACTCATCTCCTGGAAGAAACCTCTTCTATGTAGCGGGATGCTGCAGCACCATACCCACCAGCCTGATTTTTGTATCACTTCTAACAGAACCAATGCAAGTATCTGTGTTGTCAGTACTGTGATTTATAGCCAGACTTTTGTTTTGTTTAGGATGGGAAGGAACTAGATCAACCAGATAACCTGTTACATCAGATATAAAAATAACAAAGATTCACAGACTCATCGTGTGTTTGGAGAGGGAAGGTTCACACTGACAGCCCCTTCCTCTCATCCACTGCCATGAGGGCTTTAGCGTGCCAGTTTGCCTGCTGGGAAGCACTGCATTCCCTCTCTCGCTTCCAGGCCCCAGGTACAGCAGGGTAGCAGATTGTGGTAACTCCCTGTCCTGAGAAGTCAGGTCTGTAAGGCCCAAGATGGCAAGAGAAGCTGTGATGCCAAGCCGAGCTGTGCTCGGAGAGCTACAGCATGCTCCCTGGCTGGCAATAGCAGTTGCATGTTCTCTGTAGGTTTCCCCTCTCGTCCCCAGGGGTCCTACATGGTTATATAAATAATGCTGCAAACACCAGAAGAACAGGACATGCTCACTAGCAGCAGTCAGTTTCTGCAGGGTGTGGAAGGGAAGTTGGCTCTGAAGTATCACTATTACAGGGCACAAACACAGTGCCAAAGCCACAGCCATATCCAAGATTGTGTGTGCGTGGGGGGCAAGTTCCGGTAATTGACCCGCGTGCACTGGACCAACATACTGGAAAGAATGGAGAAGAGCCTGCCCTTTCCCTGCTCACCATAGTCATCAGCCTGAGAACTTCTGGCTGCAGAAAGGACTTCTGCCCCCCGTTGAGTAGCGTGAACAGCAGGAATCGGTGCCAGGGCTGTGAAGCAACATGTAGAGCTGGAAAAGAAGGCGAAGCCAATCAAAGAAAGCTTTAAATTTGGCCCAGTGACAGTTTGGACCCAGATAAGGACAATCTTCAACAGTGACCCCAAGTTTTCTCTTCTAGGCCCCACACTGTGAAGCACTAAGGGGATATTTTGCTCTGTTCTTACATGCTTTTTAATCTGTCACTCTTTGGGCAAGAGTTTAGTCATAAGGACAAAAGCTTAGTAGCTTTTTTTAAAGCAAAAAGTACACTTTGCCCATCTTTGTGCTGGTATAGGAAGAGAAACCTTCTCCTGGGACGCATGTCATAAAACACTAAGGGGATATCTTTAGCCCAGGGTTTTAAAAATAATACCCTCTGGTTTCAATATGAGGACAAGTTTCCTGACCACGGGTTTTATTTAGCTGCAGAATACTCTTTGGGGAATGAAGAAAGCCCCGTAATGTAAACTGCACACACTGAGCCTGGGTCTGCCTCAGAGCACGTACTATGGGGACCAGCCAGGCTGATGGCAGCCGTGCAAACAACCCGGAGAGAAAATGATCTTGGTAAGGAGCACGTAGGATACACAGAGGTAAGGCTGAAGGTCACCATCTGAGAGGGCGTGAAGTCTCTCACTGAACACTAAAGATAAGTGTTATTACCTTGCATTTATTGCCAGTTAGGATGTATTTATTGCATGGGACAGACAATTACAAGGCAGCTGATAGGGTTTGTTACACCATGGCAACTCAGCAGGGGTTCAGAAAGGTCCCTTTTCCCGTGGCAGTCACAGAACCTCCCTACTGCCACTATAAGAATCTTTTCCATTGGAAAACAACACAAAAATATAAAGTAGAAATTGAAGGGGTATCTAGTGGAAATGAGAAAGTACCAGTGCTCCGCACTGAGCTTGCTTTGCACATCTGGAAACATCTATAGAGCAAGAGAGGGGTTTGGACAGCTGTGAATGAGGCAGCTCCTGGAGACAGAGCACAGGCTGCACTTTTGGCAGCATTTTCGCATCACTCAGTCCAACACAGCTACAACCCTCATTCTCTTTGGAATAAGGAGACTCCTGTTACTGCAGTTGAGAAGTTCTGCACCACAGCAAGAACCCAGCAGCCAAAGTGACAGGTTCAGCAATTGCTGAAGCAGCATTTCAGTATTAACTTAATCCCTAATCAGCAGTACCTCCCCCAAATATGCCACCTTTTCCTTTTGTTTTAACCCAGCCTTTTAATAGCTGCCCTTCAGCTACTGGCTGCTATTTGCCTGCAGTATCACATTTTCATTCAGCCAATTAATCTCTCCCATCAGTGTCCCTTTTGTCTTGTGTTCACTCAGTCCATCCCCTTCTCTCCATGTTTAAATGACGGAATCACACAAGTCAGGGTACAGAGAATTTGCTGTCTGTGTTGAGATCAGAGCCAGCACCTGGACGCTGTGTCAGGAAGCTGACAATAAGCAGAAGGGTTTATTCTTCCCCCTGACTGCACAATGCTGTTGTATTATGTTATAAAAGGGAAAAAAAGGAAGTCCTGGGAACTCCAGACTGTCGTCTCAACCCTGTGCCTAGTAAGATGGAGCAGATCCTCCTGGAACTAATCTTGGGGACATGGGACGCACAGAGGTGATTTGTGACAGCCAATATGGCTTCACTAAGAGCAAATCATGCCTGCCAAATGTGGTGGCATTCTGTGATGTGGTTACAGCACTGGTGGCTAAGGGAAGAGCAATGGATGTCATCTACCTGGACTTGTGCAAAGCATATGATGTTGTCCCACACGATATCCTTGTCTCTAAACTGGAAAGACGTGGATGCGATGGACAGACCACTCAGTGGATAAGGAGCTGAATGGCTGGTCGCACTCAAAGAGTTGTGGCCAATGGCTCAATGTCCAAACCAAGACCAGTGATGAGTGGTGTTCTGCAGGGCTTGGTACTGGGACCAGTACTGTTTAACATCTTTGTCAGAGACATGGATACTGGGATCAAGTGTGAGTCACCAAGCTGTGCAGTGTGGTCAACATGCTGGAAGGAAGGAATGCCATCCAGAGGGACCTTGACAGGGTTGAGAGGTGGGCCCATGTGAACTGCATGAAGTTCAACAAGGCCAAGTGCAAGGTACTGCACATAGGTTGTGGCAATCTCAAGCACAACAACAAGCTGTGCACAGAATGGGTTGAGAGCAGTCCTGCAGAGAAGGACTTGGGGGCATTGATTAGTCAGAAGCTCAACATGAGCCAGCAGTGTATGATTGCAGCCCAGAAAGTCAACCATATCCTGGGCTGCATCAAAAGCTGCATGGCCAGCAGGTCAAGGATAGTGACTTTGCCCCTCTACTCTGCTGTAGTGAGACCCCACCTGCAGTCCTGCGTCCAGTTCTGGGGTCCCCAGTACAAGAAAGATAATGAGCTGTTGGAGCAAGTCCAGAGGAGGACCAACAAAGATGATCAAGGGTCTGAAGCACCTCTGCTATGAAGACAGGCCGAGAGAGTTGGGCTTGTTCAGCCTGGAGAAGGCTCCAGGGAGACCTTACTGCAGCCTTCCAGTACTTTAGGTACAGGGGATCTACAGAAAAGATGGAGAGCAACTCTTTATCAGGTAGTGTAATGACAGGACAAGAGCTAATGGGTTTAAACTAAAAAGGGTAGATCTAGATTAGATACAAAGAAGAAATTACTGATGGTGAGGGTGGTAAGGCACTGGCACAGGTTACTCAGAGAAGCTGTGGCTACCCTCTCCCTGGGAGTGTTCAGGGCCAGGTTGTATGGGGCTCTAGGCAACCTGATCTGGTGGAGGGTGTCCCTGCCCATGGCAAGGGGTTGGAATTAGATGATCTTTGAGGTATCTCCCAACCCAAAACATTATATGATCCTATATTGCTAATATGGTATACACTGGGTCTTATACAAACTGCAGAAACCAAGGTCTGCATTTGCCCCTGGAATTCTAGAATTTCCAGCTTCCATTCCCTAAGTCTGCCAAGTACCCTGTTCTTCCTTCACCTCCCTCAGGACCAAACGATGATCAGTGCTGCCCGTGTCAGAGACTTATCATATCAGATCCTCCCCTCCCCATAATTACAGTCTAAAGGTTTGCTGCAGTTGGCCTGAAAGCAAAAGACTATTTGTACACTCCCTCCATTCCTAAACCTTTCACTCTTAACATATGGGGGGGTGGGAATGACTTTTTTCCATCTGGAAAGCTTCTCAGTGTCCAGAGCCAAAGTGAGGACTCATGCCTTTAGGGGAGCCAGGCACTGTGATTTCATCCCACAAAACACATGATTAACTTTAGGCATACAAATAATTTTTCTTATTGGGCACAAACTCATTAAGCATCTCCTCCAGGGTGCTACAGATCAAAGAGCTTAAACTCATTGCATGAGGGAAACCCAGGGAAAGAAAGAGCAAGAAAGACTTTACCAACATCCTGGTTCTTCCCATACAGGTATTCCACTAAGGTTTCCAGGCAGGCAACCACAGCTTGAGAGAGCAGCAACTCTTTCTGGAATACCAAGACAGGGAAAAGGAAAAAAAAAAAAAAAAAGGAAAAAACTCCAGTCAGCAGCTACTGCAAGAGGAAAATTCATGAAGTGGTGGGATCCGAAGAGCACGCAGCACCCTTCATCTCCTTCACAGGATGCAACATGCTGCAAATTATCTGTCATGTCAAGGAGCCAGACAAAGGCGTGACTACTTATTCTGAGACTAAAAAACCTGAGGTAACAGCCTCCAAAGAGTAAAGATGGGAGCCCAGCGCTGCTTGAGAGAGACAGATATAAACCAGTGTACTATTCCCTGGAGCCCAATATCACTGCAGCAAGTCAAATGAACACTGATGCACGACCCCCACAGCACCTTGCCAGGGGTGCTGGGGAAGGAGTGGGATTTGTTACACTTCCCCACCTCTGTCCCCATGGGCATGGTGTCCCTGCAGAGCTGGAGATGGGAACAGAGAGACGTCATTAGTACACAGAATTTCAGCTATCCGGTTCAGCAGCAGGGAGTACCGCATAGCTTGATTTACCTTCTTTCTCACTGTGCCATGCCGCAGCAAGAGCATTTTCCCTCCTCCTCATCACATGCCTGTAAGGGGTGGAAATGCAGGCAGAAGAAAAAAAGAAAGGCAGCCTCTAATGTTGTGCAACAGCATGGTTTCTCCTCAGGTTAGTATAACTGCTTGAAGCTCAACACCACTAGTGTTGTTCCAAAAGCTGTACATTACGTACCTGCAAATGGACATGCACCAAAAGGTTCTGCAGACTGACAACAAGCGAGAAGACCTGTCCCATGGCAAGGGGGTGCAGGGCAGCATCCTGAAGTGATGATGCCTGTGGTTGTGTAGCAGCTTGAGCTGTGTTTTGGCCAACGATCACGAGCAGAGAGGAGGAGAAGTTCTGTCGCAAGACAGCTCTCAGGAACTGCAGGATGCTCACTAGACAAGGAGATGTTTATTAGTGTGTGCCACTGCTTTCCTCTCCCCTTCCCTGTGTGCCGGTGCCAGTGTAGAAGCATGGGAGAGGTAAGGAGCAAAAATTTGGGCTTAAGGCCCCACCGAAGTTGCCCAGTACCCTGACAGCAGCAGGCAGGAACAGCAACATGAATACCCTTGTTCATGTCCTCCCTGTGAGACACTATCCCAGTTTACACTCAGTCCCAGATGTCACTATCACTCTCCAAGGAAGATTTGTCCAAACACAGCAGAACTCCAGACAGTTCCCTTTTGCCCTCTCTCACCACCAGTTACATACTCCCAAAGCCAAATGGACAAAAAAATCCAGATTCCCACCAGCACCTCCACCATCTCATTCCATAGTCATCAGTTCTCCCTTGTTGCCTATATCATGGTACTAGAAGCTGATTCCAGTCAAGTCCCTGTAACAGATGCAAAATACCTAGCAGCAGGATTGGCTTCTTCTTTCTGAAGATCACTGCATTCAGGACCTCTGTTAGGTCTAGAGAAAGTGTCTGGTGAACCTAGAGGAGAATGAAATAGAAGAGGAAAAACAGTGCTGGTTTGGGCTGGGTAAAAAGCTCCCTCACATACCCCCAGTCCTTAGACACTACCCATGATGACCATTGAGAAAGAAGAGAACAGCAACAGAGAACCAAGAGTCTGACCCAGACGGGAATGTCACATCACTGGACCCTCAAGTTTCACTCACTACCAGTTGCCAGCCCCGCACAGCTTCCAAACTATAGCACAATTCAATTGCCTGTCTTGATGTCACTACTCCGTGCCCTCTGGCACATGGCTGCCAGGCTGCCAAGCACATGAAGCAGCAGGAACATCCATCATCGAGAACAGCTGTACCTTAACCACACAGCCAGTCAGCCAGGCTGAGGGATTGGGCAGGCAAAAGCCAGCAGTGACAAAGATCTGTCCCTGCCTGATGGAGCTGGGAATGCTGCCGGGAGCCCAGGGCTGGGAAGAACGGCATTGGTGATGGAGGCAGAGGAGGTTATGGACTTGGGAACTAGAGGGAACAGGTGGGCTTGGGTGTGCAGGTCTCCAATACTCCATTTCCCTCACAGAGCAGCCATCCAGCTGCAGTGGTGGGAAGCCTCACAGGGGTTCAAGCTCTTCAGTAAGGCCAAGAGCTGGTGCAGGAGGGCAAGCATAAGGATCGCAGGGCTCATTCCTTCAAACCATCTTCTGATGAGAGAAATGTTCAATAGGAGAGCTAGGAGTAGCTGCTGCAGCAGGGTGACAGTGGTTACTTGTCTAAGAACTGACAAGGCAAAGCTTTTAATAGCCTCCCATTCATGCCCCATGGTTATCTGCAGACTTCTGCCCAGGTCAGTAGCAGGAACACAGTCAAGACATAAGGCTGCTCTGGCCAGACAAGTCCTTATTGTTAACATCAGCCTGAGATGAATGTGACCATTTCTCAGAGCAGCTGTTTCCCTTTAAATAGTGCAGGCTCGGGGAAACAGCCCAGCATCAGCTCACATTCACAGTCACAAAGCCACAGTGGCCTCCAGGATGCCCAGTGCAGTTTCAGCTATACTGAACAGCTATACAGAAAGCAGCAAAAGAAGCAAGTCTTCTTCTGACCTCCTCTCCTTCCCCCCTCAGCAGATGATTAGAAACACTGAAGCAGCCTTCAACCACTTCCATCTGCCACCTCTATCTGAAACTTCTTTCCCCATATCTGCTGCAAGGAGGATTCTGGATTGCACATCATGGCACATCAAACCAGTAAGGTATTGATGAAGCCAAACAACGCGTTTATAAGCCACTAAAAGACTGTACTTCAAGGATCAATATGAGCTGAGTCACTCCCCAAAAATGAAGCTCAACACTTGGCACTAGAATTTCACAGAATCAACAGAATAATCTGGGTTGGAAGGGACCTCAAGGACCATTGAGTTCCAACCCTCCTGCCACAGGCAGGGCCACCAAACTCCAGGCCTGCATCTAGACAAGGTTGCCCAGGGCCCCATCCAACCTGGCCTTGAACACTTCCAGGGCTGGGACATCTCCCACCTCTCTGGGCAGTCTGTTCCAGCACCTCACCATTCTTTCTGTGAAGAACCTCCCCTGATATCTAACCTAAACCTTCCCTCCTCTAGCTTCAATCCATCCCCCCTTGTCCTGCCACTATCTACTTCTGGGAAAATCCAATTCTCCTCCTGTCTGTATGTTCCCTTTAAGTACTGGAAGGCTGCAATGAGGTCCCCCCGCAGCCTTCTCTTCTCCAGACTGAACAAGCCCAGCTCCCTCAGCCTGTCCTCATACAGGAGGTACTCCAGCCCCCTGATCATCTCCGTGGCCTCCTCTGAACCCTCTCCAACAGCTCCGCATCTCTCTTGAATTGGGAACCCCAGATCTGCACTCAGTACTCCAGGGGCCTCACGAGGGCAGAGTAGAGAGCGATAATCCCCTCCCTGTCCCTGCTGGGCACTCCTCTTCTGGTGGAGTCCAGGAGACCATTGGCCTTCTGAGCTGCAGGAGCACACTGCTGGCTCACGGTCAGGTTCTCATCCACCAGGACCCCTGGGTCCTTCTCAGCAGGGCTACTCTCAAGGAGCTCTTCTCCAGCCCAAGTATATGACTGGGATTCCTCTGGCCCAAGTGCAGTGTTAAACCTCATGAGGTTCACCAGGACCCACCTTTCAAGTCTGTCAATTTAATAGCTTTTGGGACTGGCACAACAGTGACCACCCAGATACAGCCCTGTCTTGGAAACTGAGAAGGTAAATTGTGCTCAGCAGTTACCTGAGCAGGGACAGCCGCGTTCACACAGCGGACAGTCCACACAAGTCCTGTGCTGTAAGAACTACGCACACCCATGAAGGAACAGACGCAGACTTGGTCTGGGTTGGCCTCTTGGAACACACCTTCCCTCAGTGTTAGAAAATCAACCGTTGCCTCTCTGTGCACATGCACACATGATCCTAATGTGATTTTACCAGCTGCAAATAGGTGCCCTGACCTCCCAGAGAACTCACACTGTTGGGCAGAACTGCAAGGGCAGAGCTCACAACTCACAACACGCTGTTAACTTGGTACCAAGAGAGGGAGAAAGGCCTGGGTAGGTACTTCAGAAGGAAATGTTATTCCCTGTTAGAAACTGCTTCCCTTTAAGAGAGCTTAGCTCTCCTGTCAGACCACAAAGCATCAAACACAATGACAGCTGTCCACTTTTGTAAGAGCTTGCTATCATTGAGCACTTACTTGCCAATAACAGGTTTGGATGGTGATTATTCCACTACTGATCATTTTAGTATCAAAAAAGCAGTTAACAACATGAGAGCTGTGTCTGCAACCCCTCCCTTGAGAACAGCCTTAAAATCGGTTTTGCTCTGTCCTGAAGAGCAAAGATCAGGATCAGGAGAGCTGGGTATTCACTTTGTTCCCCAGGATTTCTGCTCCACTCTAACTCCCCAGTGATTTGGGTCTCAGCCTTCAGCAACACGCTGCCTTCCAGTCCCGCTGGAGGAGTGCAGCAGGGAACAATTTGCAGACAATAATGAAAGAGTAACCAAAGCAAGCAGATTCCAGGCCAAAGCAAACCACTTTCCTCTGCTACTGAAGATTTTTTATTTTTATTTGCTAAGGTTTAACCATTCCCTGGATCTGAACATTGGAGTGGTTCTAACCTCTGTATTGTAGCGATGCTGATAAAGTAAGAGGGATGCAACCAACAGCCATCCAGAGCACAGCAAGGCATCATCAGGCGACAGGTAAGCAGGTTGAGAGGGTGGGGATTGCAACCAGGTGCACTCCAAAACCTTCTGCAGGAGCTCGAGCAAGGACACATTGGAGAGCAGCACAGCCACTGCTGCATGGGAGAAACATGAGAGGCTGATGGGATGGCACAGGTTAACTAGCTTGTCAAGCAGGAGAGAGATGCAGAGCACACCCCTGCTGCAGTGAAGCAGCCCCTGGTGCCACAGCTCATCAGAGTAAGGCTGTCCAGCTATGCTGGTGTTCATTTCCCACAGCACAAGCAACTGCTTGGCCAGCTAATAAAATGACCAGCCTTCAACTAACACAGCTGGGAGGCTGGTTAAAGCTGTTCTCTATTATTGTTTAGTTTTTTTGAACCATTGCAATATCAGGACATTTCAAACAAGGCACTGAAGCCCCACTGCTGTGTTTTATGAACAAGAAAAGTACAGTGGTTCTGTATCTCAGCAGCCAGTTCCTGAATCATCAGAAGGCAGCAAAACCAAACCAATCAAAACAAAACCCTCAACCTAAAAATTTCATCCCAAATACAAAATGGTCTTTGTTAACTGTAATGCTGCATTTGGAAGGGGAAAAAAATCCTCCTTACCTGATGAGACAGTTAAAATACAGTCTCTGACGGCCAAGCTACAACCTCGCTGAGATTAATTTAGCTATCAGTACAATCTTGCCTCACCTCTCTGTTGACTACACGGTGTTGTCTGATGAAGGCTCCAGTACAGAAAATTCAAGGATGGCTGCAGGAGGTCAGTGTCCCGAGGCCTGCACTTCCCACAGAGATTACTGACTGGGAACAAAAGACACCACAAACAGCACCTCAGCACAAGGAAGAAGTCAGTCAGTGAGAATTCAGAGAAGAGCAATGCAACCTGAAGTGAAAATAAATGGAGCACAGTACAAAGCAATAGGCATCTGCCTGAGAGTGTTTGCTTTACACCAAACAGCTCAGCAGAGGATGATAATGGGGAGGGCGGAAGAGAAAAGGGTAACTTAAAGGATATATATCACACTGGGCAGTAATAAATCCAAGTTACCTGTTTCCATACAGTGAGTTTGATCCCAATACTGGGTCAACCATAAACAGCCATGCACCTGTTTCACGTGGTGATTAGACTGGGAGTGGCATGGAGGGCTGTGCTCCTCCACTCACCAACTCTGCTCACACCGGGAATAAACACACCCTGTCTCTTGTAAGAACCAAAGATTTAGGAACATTGTTTAGCGACAGTTTGCGAGGGAAATCCACGACTGCAGGGTTCAGCAAAACTGTCACAGGAGATCTTCTAAAGGGCTTAGAAGTCTGAGTAAGCAATTCTCAAAACACACACACCAACATGTCTCCCCACACCCCTTCTATCAACAAGCTGGCTTCCAGTAGTCCTCATCAGAGTGCCCAGCACACGCACCCTGGAAGAACATAGCCTAGGAAGCCAAGCAGGGAATGAAGGGGGTGGCTGGGGCAGGGGGAGATTTGTGTTAAAAAATACAGAGCAAAAAGCAAGAGCAGAAGGAAATTATGACTCCTGGGAGCAGCTGAGCTGTGCTTTGATATCACAGCAGCTATAAAGGGCTAGTATAGAGAGGACATGCTTCTTCCACACCCCCAGTTCCCTTGGCTAATGAATGTCTGAGAAACACTGCTTCTTTACAAGGGCAAGACAGGCAGCCCCGAGACATGGAACATTTCATATTGAAGGGGATAGTCCTTTGAAGCCTGCTGGAGCGATCAATTTGTCAGAGCAGGGAAGACACAAGAGGATGGATCAGCTGAACTTCCCTCTAGTATCTATTCTTTTTTCACTGCCTGCGCAAACCTCCAATAGCTGAGTAAGATGGGAGGAGTCACTGAGTAAGGGTCACCAGACCAGAGAGCAGGTCACAGTATGGTGAGCAAACACAGGCCGCTCTTCTATGTCCCTGGGCTGGAGTGGGCAAGTTCCACAGCTGGTTGGGACCCCTGTACTCTGGCCTCACTCTCCAGGGAGAGCCCAGGTTCACTAGGCTGCTGGACTCGATGGCTGGTTCACAGGAATCCCACAGGAGTGTTAGTAAGCACGGAAGGGGAAGGATGTTTTTGGAAGCACACCAGCAATACTTGTCATGTGCCAGATCAACAACTGTCACAGACCCTAAAATTATGCCATGGCCAGGAGATTACTTTGGCCATGTTGTGAGGTTACAGACAACAAAGTATTGTAGGAGGCAGAACCTGCTCTGGCTGTGAAAGTATCTCAAAACAACCGCAACTGTAATGCAAGGTATGCCTTCTCCAAAGGACAAAGAGTCAGGCCCTAGTCAGTCATCTTATGGAACAATTTAAAACCAGATCAAAGTCCTCTGGGTGAAGATGGATGCACAGACTTACCCTGGTGAAGCAGCTTGAAGTCTGTGCTGTCCAGCTCCCTCACGCCCTTGCTCCGCAGCTGCACCAGGAAAAGGAGGCTCAGCAAAACAGGCAGGTTCCTGTTAGCTAAGAAGGGTGCAGACAGCTCAGCTTGTCAGTGAACTCCAAACTCTTGTACCTTAAAGTGTGCCAAGAATTGTTAATTTTCTGCCTCAAGAATGAGGGTGGGTTAGGGGAGGAAGTATTCCCCCTATACACACAAACAGCGGCCCAACTTGGTTCTCAGGACCCCTTCCAGAGCACTTGGCCACACAGCCCTTGGCCACACAGCACTCGTGAGGCTGGAAAACGCTGTTCAACCCACCCAACAGGGTAGAGCGGAGACAGGAGAGGTGAGAGCCTCACATGGCAACTCTTTACATGGGGAGAACGTAGCTGCTTAGACTACCAACTTCCCATGGCAGTCCCCTCCCAAGTACATTCTTCTGCAGCACTGTAAACAGGTAGAGATTGGGCATCATATGTAGCCCTACCTAGAGCAAGCAACTCTCACCTCCAGAAAATGTTGGCAGAAAGACTCAGGAGTTTTCAGTTTTGAGGAGGACACATGTACAGGTATCTGTAGTGTTAACACATTCTTGATGGGAGTCCAACTGTGGGGCCATCTTGTTGACTAAGAGCAGGGCACTGTTTTAACAGCAATGCAGGTGCCCTGGATTTACCTGCCCCAGACCTCACAGAGAGCTGCCTGTGTTCTGGGAGACAAAGAAGAGTCTCCAGAGTGTATGTGCTGTTTGACTTTCTGGATGGGGCTGCCAGTAATTCAGTTAATGAGTTCAAGATGCAGAATGAAGGGGAATTGGGAATATTAGACAGAGCAGAAGAGCTCTGATCTTGCAAAATCTTCTCTAGCCCAGTGTCCTGTCTCCATCACCAGCGATCTGGAGGAATAGGTCTGACTCCCACAAAGTGAAATGGACAGTCTACCACCCCACAGGCCCTGGAACACCTCAGTGACAGAGGGACACTACAACTCAAAATGTGCACAACTCCAGCCAAGATTTGATCTGGCTTTATCTATAGCCTCCTGGCCTCACACTCTGACACGCTTTCACACCCCTCTCTTCTCCAGCCTACTGAGTTTGCTGGAGGTAAGGCAAAACCACTTTCCCTCTTGCCGCTTCCATCCCAAGTGCTGCACAGCAAAACCCTCCAAACAGGGATGGGCTGTTACAGGTGTCAGCACCCCCCTCAGAAACAGGCAAAAGCTGTGTTGGGCCCCTATCCTAGGGAAGCAAAGGGCATCCCAGCACTGTTCCCTTGTTCTGTTCAAGCTCACCGACTGCTTTGCACAGCACCATTCATGCTGGGACACCAGTCCTGTCTCTACAGCCAGGGCTAGTAAAGAAAATGGAGGGATTTCCCAGAGTCACAGCCCTGCTAAATCTTTGAGAGATTTAATGGCATCCTGAGATCTGGTGATACGACAGTTCCTGTTTGGAGATCAGTATCATGAATGATTCACTCTGTCCCTGTGTTGTCCCTGTGTCCTGGGAATTGAGTGTACTCAAGCACACCAAGCTGTTTTGCAAAGCGGAGGCAAAAAGGAGAATGTCTTTCTGCCACCAGTTGAGCCCCTGTTCAAGCTGGGAGGTTTACTAGCATGGTTCTCCACTTGAACACTTAAGACAGTATAAGGAAACCTGCCTTGGTTTAACAGTCACAGTTTGAAGACAGAACAACCTAAATCAGAAAAAGACTCAATTCAAAACAAGAACACCTGGAGAAGGAAACTAAATCTCCACAGTTCTGTCCTCAAATTTCTTCATGCAGGTAAGTACTGAAGCTACATCAGCAGTTCAAAACCACGTTATCCCAGACTGCATTCTTTCAGCCATCTACTCTGATTGTTGATCTTACAGCGAGATGAGTCACAGAGGGGAGTCACCTTGTAAGGAGGCTGAGCTGCACTCTACCAGTAGCTGCTGCAGAATCTGTAGGAACTGACTCCGGAGGAGGTCACAGACAATGACATCCTCATTTCTTTCCAGGAAGGTCCTTAGAGTTGTCAGCACCTTCCAAGCCACCTCCACAGAGCTTGAGCAGACCAGGTCCTGCAAGGGAAGAGGCACACACATTACCTTCCTGCCCTGATTAGGCAGAAGGCACTGCTATTATGCTAATCAGGTGCCTTGGGAGACAACCTAATAAAGCACTGTTCAGATTAAGTATGTCCTGATTAAACAGAGAGCTGAATAAAGCAGATAGACTCTCGTCTGATAGGCACCTCTGAGTCATATCCCGTTTAAAGAATGCATTTGGCTAACTCACGTCCAGCACACAAGTGTAGGGATAACGTGCATTTAAGGTCAATGTTCCAGACAAGTGGAATCTGGAATCCAGAGCCTATGGCACTTATTCTCTCCTCACTTTTGAAAAACCAGGTTGCATATTAAAGACGCTTAACTAAAATCAAGCTTATGAGTCAGTCCATAGTTACTCGTTTTCAAAAGGCTGGCAGCCTTCTCTCTGCAGTAGCAACACAACAGCTAAACTGCATGAAACATATATAAACCAGACAAGCAATCCCTCAATCACAGAAAATGGAAGAGTCATATACACAGCATTCAGCCCACAAGCCTGGTTCTGACTAGAGAGCTCTGTCTGGAGTCTCCAAGCCGAATCCCACAGCCAGCAGCCTTAATTTGGGCTTTTGTTGTTAAGGTGCTTGACATTAAATTTACCTGCACAGCATGTCCAGATGCACTTCCACAAAGATCAGGCAAAAAATGCCTGGTAGTGCTGACACAATACAAGCATCTAAACGTGTACTATGTCAGCACTACCTTTCCCCTCCTCCCCCAGCACTCCTGGCTACTGCGCTGCAAATGGCATAGGCAGAAGAGGTAAACATAAATCTAGTCTCAGGAACCAAGCCTACAGCCTAGTGGGACAGCCTACAGCCTTGTCCAGCTGCCTTCACATAGTAGTCAGCCATCCAGATGGTGACAGTGGAGAGGAAGTGGCTGTGGGACCCCACACCCAAGGAAAGCAGTTAAGGTAAGAACAGGCTGCTGGTGCCAGAAATCCCTCTGTACTTCTGAGGCTGATTCCTGCCTGTAGCTCAGGTCTTCAGGAATAAGGGGCAGGGAGTTGCCTGCACGATCAGCTCCGCTGACACAGATCTGCTCCATGACATTCAGGAATGTAATCCAAAGTCAGTCAACCTATCCCACTCTCAGAGAGAGCAGCTCAGATGTGGAGCATAGAGAAGGCAAGTGTGTGATGACAACCACATTCACCCCCAGATGAACACCGACAGCATAAAATGGCACTAACCAAAGGCCACAGACATCCTGGTAAACGCATCACTGTGTTAACATCTTCCTACGCAGGAGCTCAAGGTCTCAGAAGAAGTCACTAACCATCTGTTCTATCTAATCCAGACAATTATTAAAAGCAGATATGCAAATAAATCATCCTTGGAAGGCCATCCATTTTTGTTTCACTGTACCATGCAAAAGCCTTTCTATTTTTACTCGTGCATTCTCAAGATGAGGTTATTCACCTCATAAGTTTTGTTTACATCTGACAGTATATTTATTCTAGGCTACTGCATTGTTTTGTTAGCCAATCTAAATTCAGATTGATTATACTCTTCCCCAGCTGAAAGGTGAATTGTCAAAGCCTGTGATTTATTAAAACTCACTTTAAAGACCAGGACAGAGCTAAATTAATTTAATTCTGCAAAAGCACATGGTAAGACAGAAAAGGGAAAGCAGGAATATTGTGCTACTCAGGGAAGGATTGACAGATCTGTGATCTATACATGCGCTTTAGTTTATGGAGTGATAGGTTTCAGAACTACTGCCAAAGGTAATGTTCTAGACAAGTCTCATGGGACACTTCTCCTCCTTAATTTGTACTGATATGTCAACCCACTGATCACTTTTACTAATGCTGTGCAATGGTATCAAATGCCTGGATGTTTCCATCTGCTCTGCAATATCACCCTAACTGAAAGAACTGCCCTAACATGAGAGCCCTCCTGTCAGTCATTTCAGCAACCCGGGATATTTAAATTTACTTCATAGCTATTTAGAACAAATACATGCCAGTCTGCAATGCCTGATGAGTGTCTAGTCAGAATCAAATCTTGCCTCTTCACTGTCTGCTGACATGTTTTCTGCTCTGGGTGATACAACATTTTAATTTCTCTAACAGGCTGGAGAAGAAACATCACAGCTCCTAGCTTTGGCCCTGACAGGTAAATCTCATGCTCTTGTGTGCAAATGTTAGCAAGTATTTCCTATGTGACTGGCTGAACACTCATGGCACAAGTGATGGAGAGGGGTGACAGAGCAGGTGAGGGAGGTAGAAGTGAGAGGCAGCCCCTGTGCAGCCACTGCAACCTAGATTCTGTCACGATTACATAGGTTAACAGAGCTCATTATGCCAGAGAAAGGCAAACACAGTAGTCCTGCTACTACAGTGCTCCTTTCTCCCCTGCACCGATTAATCTTCTCTGTCCCAAGACTTCTATTTTATCTTTTAAGAGCAATAAAATGTGTAATTTGCAGTCCTGAAAACACAAGAGTACTGCCAAAATCTCACAGGACTCTCCAGTTATAAACAAACAAAATTAAAACCCTAAGCAAACAGAAAGCTGTGCCCTCAAGACCTGTTCTCTGCATGCTGCTTTTTCAAAGCTTTGTTCCTCATACCATTCTCATCTATCAGGAGTAAATTATTGCTCCCAAATTAGCAAAACAGCTTCTTGAAAGGCTGCCACAAAAGAATCTGGAGTACCCAGCTGTGTTTCTGGGTAAAGAAAGGAATAGGGGTTTTCATGGCATACATTGGCAGCATCCTTCAGATCCCTTCCTAGCCAGCACTCAAAAGATCCCTGTCTATCACAGTGGATGGATGACAGAGAAAGAGCCAACACACAGACACAGTCCCACTTTCCATATCAGGCTTCCCTGGGAGATGGAAGTCTGTGTATAAACACATGAACCCTTTAAGCAGAATCCTTGGCCTTGAACTAAGAACTTTTAAGAACCAAAAGCCCCCTGAATCAGAGCCAGGAAAGCAGCCTGTCCTTGTGAAAGTCACGTACCAGTAAAATCAGTAAAATGCTGGAATTGCTCTTCAGAATGGG
Source organism: Heliornis fulica (assembly GCA_013399135.1). Classification (NCBI taxonomy): domain Eukaryota; kingdom Metazoa; phylum Chordata; class Aves; order Gruiformes; family Heliornithidae; genus Heliornis; species Heliornis fulica. The sequence continues at coordinate 250,457 of VXBZ01002651.1, forward strand.
AAGTAACGGGTCAGTGCTGTGCAGCTGATCAGGCATGCCAGAAACAGCTTCTTCATTCTCAGTTTGCCTCCAGTCTCCCCAGGAAAACCAGAGCTGGAGGACTTGGTGTCCAAATCGCCCCATAAGTTCAGGGTAGTGCAGAAGGAATTTCAGCAGGAGAGGACAATGGACGTAGACCAAGCTCAGATCTGGAACATTATCCAGGATCCTCCTTATGGTACTCAATGACCTCTGGTAGGTGTGTAGGAGAGAAAGGGGGAGGGGAAGAGAGAACAAAATAATCACTAGATAAAGAATACCGAAAAGCTGAAAGGATGAGAATATACTGTGAGAAAAAGTCACACTGCCTTTTAAGTAGACAATCAAATATATCAGTTAAATATCATTTTGTGAAAGCCCATTTGCATCACAAAGGCTAAGAAACTTGTAGGCTTTATGCAGTGCTCAAAGCTGTGCAGCAGTGAAGAGCCATATGGGAACACTAGTAAGCCTGCTGCAGAGGCTGTGGATGTGTTCAGGAGACTGAAGCTATGAAAATTTATTATATTCCATATGTGAATTCACAGCCTAGCCAACGCATTTACACTTCCCCCACACATACAAGTTTATTCAGTCAAATCCATATTCCCCAGTGGCTTTTCACAGTTGACTTCCCACAACGTAGATGCACTGCACATTCTTCGCTCATTCACCACTCACTATGTCAAAATAGTTTCTGCAAGAGGCTTGATAGGAGTGGGGAGAAACATTTGTCTCAACAAAAAGGGTCTGAGAGATAGGAATGAACTCTTCTTTTACCAAGTCCAGGGCTTTGCCTTTGTCCTGACAGACAGCAAGGAGGTAAAGTGCAGCTCTGAGTATGTATGGAGGAGGGCAGTCTCCATGTTCCTGTGCGGATAGGAGGAAATTTCTTACAGCTAAAAATAATTCTGCTTCTGGGACGAATCTGCATTCAAGGAGATTGGAGTGGAAACAACAATATTAGATGTGCCTTACCCACCAACTCATGGTATGTACTGACCACAAAACCACTTGCCTCATATACTCTTGGCTCACCTGTCCCCGAGGCTGTAGGCAAAGTATAACAGTAGTATGAAGCAGTGCTGGTGGCTGCAAAGAGAAGGATCCGAAGAGAAAGGCTCAAGGGTTTCAGCCAGGAGGAGAAGGCTTTCAGCAGCAGTGTAGTTTAACTGAGGCAGACCCTTCTGCAGGAGCTCAGACATCTCTTGCTCTAGAAATAAAATTAATATGAGCAGGCAGGCAGTGATGAGGAATGTCTTCAACAAAGCTGAGTGGAACAGGGGGATGGAGGCATCTGCCTGCCCTACCTCAAGCACATTAAGCTGGGGGAGCTCCTGATGAAGAGATCAAAGCCAACCTGCTACCCCACAGTTTGCATACAGCACACACACCTCTGATTTGGCATGAACAGAGGTGTGAGTTCTGATTTAATAGAGCTGGCTTTGAGGATGGAAAGGCACTTCTGTTTGAGGGTCCCAGCTCTTTGCTAATGCTGCCTGCATGGTGACCAACCACTGCCAGTGGGAAAAGTGGCTACTGTGATGTGGAAATTTTTATCTCATTTATATGTGACTTACCTATTAGGAAAAGCTACAGTATATCTAGGAAAGCTTTACAGATTATGCCAGAGGAAAAATGACCTTAATCAGCAGCTTTGGGTGACTATGTGGCAAGCAACGATGTTTCAACTAATCCATGAACAGTCGTGCTAATAAATGTCATGTAAGCAAAACCAGGAGCAGATGAACCACGTTCTTTCAGGTAGGGTTCCAAACTCTTCAAAAGGCATCATCTGAGTGTTACCTCCCTGCTGGATCAGCTTAAAAATCTCCCAAAACATAGGGGAAAAACATTTCTCTAAATAAAGCTTCTGTGAGCCCTCCCTTCCCTCCACCTTCTTTTGTAATTATTTTTGTACTGATTGCCTAAATAGAGAGTGGCAGGGCCTCAAACTAAATGAAGCAATCTTTCCCCAAACTTGCCCTCCTGGGAAGAAGTTCTTTCCTTCTCTGTGGCAGAGTAAAGGCTTAGGCACAAGTTGCAGAGGAAGCTGGAACAGGCCTGATTCAAAGCAGGATTGCTGTGAAGAAGAGCAGAAGGATACAGTGAAGAAGGCCAGAGACATCATACTTCTAACACCATACGCTGCCTTCCAGAGCTTCAGTTTACTTAACGATCACAGACAAACACCTGCCCCATCACAAGAAAACTCTAGGAGTCAATCCAGGCTTCCAGGAAAATGAGGAGTTCCCAAACCACAGCCACCAGATGTGGTGGGTGTGCACAGTGACAACAGCAAATGCATTCATGTGCTTTGGGACAATATGGATAGTGGGGTACTCTCACAATCATCATACTTCGTATAACTGGGTGTCCTGTAAGGGGAGGACCTCAACACTGCAGAGAATGGGAGGTGTCTGTGGGTGGCTCCCAATACCTGATTTAATGGGCAAACATCAGTATGGAGATTTTGTAGCAGTAGCATTTCCAGGGTTGAACAATGAAGAAAGCCAAAACGTTAACAGGAAGGGGGAGAACAGCTCTATTTCCAGGTATTTCTCTCTCCAACAATTTCCTTGCAGACCAAGACATAACCAAACACCTTTGCACTGTAACACACCGTCCTTGGTGCCCCACACTACCATATTCAGAGGCTTAGATCCCTCCACACCCACAGCATTCACAGGCAAAAACATCCCCACCCAAGTTTCACAGTGGTAACCTGGACTAGGGGTGCTGTGTTTTTCACAGGAAAGAGGGGGTAAACATCTCTGCAGACCCACAGAGCCTCCTCAAGTGCTCCTCAGCCTAGAAATCACAGTCTCTGCTGCAGAAGACCCTTTGCAATGTCTGCTCTTGAAGTCTTCTTCCTTCCTCCCATTTTTCATAGATTATCACACCGCTAGGAACAAAGATAGCGAAGCATGTGCCTAGGAAGCACAGAGCTCAGATGGAACTGATGCTACTGATCTTTTTTTTGTTGTTGTTGTTGTTGTTGTGTTTTTGGGTTTTTTTTTTGTCACACCTACTGATCTGACTACTCTAAAGTCAGGCTTCTCCATCTCTATCTGTACAGCTCACTAGAGAGCAGAGAATTCTCACAACGCTGTGTAAATCCACCCACACCCTTCCCGACTGCTTCTCTCTTCTCCCACATCCAGCTCTTCCACTGGTAGTTACCATTTACATTTTGCAGTAAGATACAACCACCCCTGAGTCTTTCTGCCTTAAGTCTTGCCTAATCAGGTGCATTACAGATTCACAGAACATTAGGAGTTGGAAGGGACCTCAAAAGATCATCTAGTCCAATCCTCCTGCCTGAGCAGGATCACCTAGATTAAGTTACACAGGAACACATCCAGATTGGTCTTGAATGTCTCCAGAGAAGGAGACTCCACAACCTCTCTGGGCAGCCTGTTCCAGGGCTCTGTCACCCTAATAGTGAAAGAGTTTTTCCTTGCATTCACATGGAACTTCATTAGATATGGCATGATCTGCATTCCCATCTGAAAAGTTCCTACTCACAGTGCATGCATCACAATACCTTTGCACAGAGCAAAATCTGGCCTTCAGCTCCAGTGTCAATCGGATGAAGGAGGAGGATGCTAGACAGAAAGCAAGACAGAAATGCTGAAGGAGCACAGAACATATTTGATAAGGGGAAAGACTAGGCAGTTCCCATAACCACCCCAAGACATGTCCACACAAAACTGGTGAACAGGGCAGCCCATCTCAGTAAGAACATATTTGTTAGGCCTTCTCTCCCAAAGAAAAATGCTTCAGATTTGGTTTGGAGGGGAGATTAATTTGCCATTTGATATGTTTGGAATAGAAGAATTCCATACGTCATCTCTCTGATGTGCACAGAGTAAGTTATACATGGAGTAAATGGGATTTCAACATAGTAACATCTCACTGACAATTCCAGCATAATCCCTGCCCACAGGAACAGCAATTCTGAATATTCCAGAGGAAAGAGCAAAGTCAACACAACTTATCTAAAATAAGATCTGTCCCCTCACCATTGCTAGACCAAGTAACTTTTTCATTCTGCTGAATATGACTGCGCACTCTATTCTTACTCATATAAACATGTAATATAATCCTCCACATAAAATCTCGTTAAGCTCATTGCCTCAGTAATATGCAGTAGCAGCAAGTTCCATCAGTGAAGAGCACAGAGAACATGATCCTGCACTACCCCTATACCCAGCTTTTTGGAGAACTTATTCCGCATGCTTGGTACCACTGTAAAGAGGGTATTAAGTGTTGAGATGAAAGTCTCCATCACTGATGGGCTGACAGCCCTTTCCAGGTAGTTCTGTGGAAAGAAGAAAAGATCAGGGACATGACATGCAATTAAAAACTGAAAGCAGCAGCTTTCTTCCTGCCTTCTGCCTGCCCAGAAATTTAGATTTCTAAATCCAAACAAGTGGAGTAACAGTTCTCCTACCAAAATGCCTGGCAGCAAGTACACAAGCTTGCAGAGTGCTTTGAAATCAACCAGCACTCCCCTCAGCCAACACTATGAGCTGTGCTGCTCACTCTGCAAGACATGACATCAAACAAAAAGCTTCCTCCTGATTCCAGCTGGCAACCAGCTAGGCCCAAACACCCAGCACCTGATGTTAATGCCCATGTAACCCTGGATGTAACTGCTCTTAATGGTCAGATGGGCAAGGCTCAAGCATGGCATACACCATCAGGACATAGGCTTAAGTGCAGATGACTTCAGTAACTCTTAACACCTGGGCTGCAGCATTTTACTAGTAGTGGCAAACACAGGCGCTTAAGCTCTCTGTGGAGCTCAGCCCCAAGTTGTTTTGAACAGAATGACTCAACTCACTCTTGTAGAAGGTCACTGGAAATTTGTGTGACAGTCCATTAATTTTTACTCAAGTTCAGTGAGCAAGAAACAGTATATTGACTCCAGGTTTGCCAAACTGGACATGCACTGCAGCCTCCCTTCAGCGAGGAGAACAGCAATCCCACCACACCTCCTTGACCAAGAGGTTGGTTAAAAAAATACAAAACAAAACATCTCCAAGCTCCCAACAACTGCAAGAATCCATACACCTGGATCTGTGGCAAAACACAAGCAAAATCTACTCAACATTTGGAACCACAACCACAGCCCCGTTGTTTTGACAATTCCGCTCCAAGTGCCGAGTGACAGGTCTGTCACTGAAGCACACGTGACTATTGCTGCTTTTTAAACTGTGTCCCTGCCCGTACTGAGGCACAATGCTTAGCACTGCCCTTGCTGTGCAGACTGGGCAGCCTAACCAATGTCTTCTGGAAAGAAGCGTGAAAATTAAACCGCAGGTGCAAAATGCCGCTGCTATCCAGGGCACGGGCAAGTTTTGGGAGAAGCAGCAACAGGGAAAACAACAGTTCAGGCACTTTTCACTTCACGCAACAGCCAGAGCTGCAATGGGTTAGTCAGCATGGTGGGTAGGCTATGGGGACTGTGCAGTCTGAAGAATGACACTGCCACCTACATGGAAGCTTTATGAATTTCTCCACCCTCTGGGACCCTATGCTCCCATTTTGCATTCTGGAGAAGTTGCAAATACCACAAGTGTTCTTGTTTTGCTCTACATGCTCTCTTCCACCCTAAAAAAACACTTGTGCAACCCACTCTTGGTGCTTGAAAGCACCTTTCCAGGTACCCTGGAGAAAGAAACCTTACCATGACCATGGGGATGCAGAGATTGTCACAAATCTTCAACAGGAACTCAGAGAAGTTGCTCAGCGTGTCCTTGCTCTCGGAGTTGGGGGCAGTGAAAGCATTCTCCTGGGCCATGGGTTCACTCTGTAATTCCACTGCTAGCCTACAAACACACAGTAGATACTGGAAGAGAGGGGAATCTTCCTCCCTGGGTATTTCCATCGTAATTTTGACTATGAAGGACCCACAAACACTTGATGGGTTGGAAACACAGGGATTTTGGCAATCACACAGTTACCTCTCGAGTGAAGCTATTAAAAGTCAGCAATCATAGAATCACAGAATGTGTTAGTTTGGAAGGGACCTTTAAAGGTCATCTGGTCCAACACCCCACAGTAAGCAGGGACATTTTCAGTAGATCAGGGTGCTCAGAGCTTGTGTCCTGGTTTCAGCTAGGAGAGAGTTAATTTTTGTTCTAGCAGCCGGTGGAATGCCCTATTTGGGAGTCAGGATGAAAGCAGCAGGATAACACCCTGATGTTTCTAGTTGTTGCCAAGCAGTCAAGGACTTCCCAGTTCCTCATAACAAGGAGGCAGGGGGCACCCGGGATGCTGGGAGTGGACACGGACAGGACAGGTGACCCAAACCGGCCAAAGGGAGTATTTCAGGCCAACTACATCATGCTCAGTATAAAGGGTGACCAGTGGGGGAGGAGGGCATGGCTTCAGGATGTGTGGTTTTGGGGGTAACCAGTTCTGGGATGGCTCTGAGCTGTATGGCCTGAGGTGTGCGGTTTGGTCAGAATTTATACCCTGTATGACCATTTTCTTATATTTTATTATAAAATCCTATTGTCATTATCTCTCTCTACTCTCCCAGTAAACTATCCTTATCCCAGCCCATGNGTATTTCAGGCCAACTACATCATGCTCAGTATAAAGGGTGACCAGTGGGGGAGGAGGGCATGGCTTCAGGATGTGTGGTTTTGGGGGTAACCAGTTCTGGGATGGCTCTGAGCTGTATGGCCTGAGGTGTGCGGTTTGGTCAGAATTTATACCCTGTATGACCATTTTCTTATATTTTATTATAAAATCCTATTGTCATTATCTCTCTCTACTCTCCCAGTAAACTATCCTTATCCCAGCCCATGAGGTTTGTCTTTCTTTGTTGGTTTTCTTTTCTATCCTTTCGCCTCCATCATTTTAGAGAGAGCAGCTGTGTGGTGTTCAGCTCTCAGCTGGGGTGAAACCATGACACTGAATATCTCCAGGGATGAGGCCTCCACCACCTCTCTGGGAAACCTGTTCCAGTGATCTACCACCTTCATATCGAAGAATGTTTTGCTAATATCCAACCTAAATCTCCCCTTTTCTAGTTTAAAACCATTACCCCTCATCCTACCACTACCTGCCCTTATGAACAGGGCATGTTCACAATGTTGCACAACAGTTCCAGTTGGAAAAGGAAAACTTAGCTTCCATGAAGAAAGTATGTACTGTGGGAAGCCCCAGTATGCCAAGACTAAAGGTTTGCAGTCAGGCCATAGTCCCTTGAGTACAACACAACAAATCTCATGAAAATCAGCCAGGGCAGCATTCAGCTGATGTAAAAACCTTGGTAGAACACGAGTGCACTCTAACACCACTCCAAGTCGCTGCATCAGTGCAGACAAGGCCACCTGCTTCTGACTGAATTCTCCCAGCCAAGCCAAATGCAAGTGATGCAAGGCAAAATAAGATGGCCAGACTTCCCCAACACACCCAGTTTCAGCTAAGGGTGAGAGAGAGCTCTCATCAGGAAAGACAGGAAAAGTTGGTGCCTACAAACCCATCTGCAGTAACAGGTCACAGACATGAGCAAATACAAGGCCACCATCTGGAGCAGACATACATTTGCTAAATGGTTAATGCCCTCCAGCACTGCCCTCACATCCCAGGTCACAGGAATATGGTTTCGCACATACCTTCCAAGCATCATCACCAGCTTTGACTCACTTTCAAGCAGTTCCTCAAAGGCCAAAGACACAAAATAAACTGACAGGTCTCCCAATTTCTTGGGAGACAAATACAGAGGTGACAAAACTTCCAGTACTGCTACACATCCCTCCTTTTGTTTCAATGACAAGTGCCATGCATTGAAAACGTGGTGTTTCAGTGGTGGGGCTGGATAGAACTCAGTTACAAGGACAGAAGGATGGATAGACATGGACACGGACACACACTACCTACCCCACCCCTCAGCTTGCTCTCACCTGCAAGCATTTCTGAAACTTTCCAGGGTGTTAAGCAAGAGCTGTCCCTGTCTCTGAGGAACTCTGCTAAGACTTCTGTTTGGTGGATGACTTCGAGACATTGAGAACAGGAGATCTCCCTGTTGAAGCAGAGAAGTCTTCAAATTCTTATGTTCAAAGTCCTATGTCAGTAAATACATTTTCTACTCCAATACCAGGAACAACACATTTGCCTTCACTCTCTTCTTTCACATTGCTGTTGGGTTCATTTATTTATCTATTTATTTATTTATTTTTACTATTGTTCTTTCCCCAGGCAGGACAGAGTTATTCTGTGCTCTCTTTTGGAAAGACAGTTACAGAGCTACCAGTTCTGCACTGACTTTACAGCCTGTATTGTCATGGTTTGGTCCAGCCTGAGCTTTAACCAGCTCAGCTAATGCACCTTCAAACCTTTCTGAGAAAACTCATTATGTTTTTACATTTTTGTTTCTCCCAATTACATTTCAGATAACATTGAACAGCTCCTCTCCCTGTTCTCCCTACTTTGGCTCAGATTTGTAAGCAACTATCCCTGTTGTTCCCATACAGCACCCTACTATGTTCAGACAGAAGCCAACCACAGCGTCAGTTAACGATTTGCGTAAACTGGAAACAAACTGGAACTCAAAATCTGCATTGAAGCCTTAATCTTTTGTGATGGTTTTCTCTGAATGCTACTAGAGGAGGGCACAGCAACACATTGGTACTTGGCAGTTCAGAACTCCTCCTCCTCCTTCTCAGTCTGCTGCTGAGACACCTTTATAGAGGTACAGTCATTCTCTCTTTTCTCCTATTAAAGACAGCCTGGATGTCACAGAATCATTTATGTTGGAAAGGACCAAGTCCAACACTGGCCAATCCAACCACTAAGTTCCACATCTACATATTTTTAAATACCTCCAGGGATGGTGACTCAACCACTTTCCTGGACAGCCTGTTCCAATGACTGACAAACCTTTCAGTAAAGAATCTTTTTCTGATACCCAATCTAAACCTCCCTTGGTTCAACTTGAAGCCATTTCCTCTTGTCCTTTCACTTGTCACCTGGGAGACCAACCCCCACCTCACTACAACCTCATTCCAGGTAGTTGTAGACAGCGATAAGGTCAGCCTTCAGTTCCCCCCAGTTCCCTCATCTGCTGCTCTAGATCCTTCACCAGCTTTGTTGCTCTTCTTTGGACATCTGTTGAATTTCCTTCCTGTAAAGCTCCTTATTCTGAATGGGATACCAAGCTCTGTGTCCGTACAAACAGACTGATCAACATCTTCCTATGGGGCAGAAAGCAGTTTTACTATCTCCAGGCAGACAAGATGGACACCTAGTACAAAAGAACTTGTGTCTGAAGATAGTTCAGTAGGCATTTGGAGCTCTGGTGCTCCAACAAGATGCTCCTGTCAATGCAGACATGTGATCTAAACCTACATGGCCCTGAACCCAGAGCAAGAAGGCTCAGTCATTGTCTTTCCACTAGCCATCTGTAATGGGGGCTTTCCTCCAAAGTGCATTGGTCCTAGCAGCACATCACACTAACTGCATATTCCAGGAAGAGGACAGGATTTGCAGTTCAAAGAGTGGCTAACTGCTCCCTTGCTGAGGCATCACACCATATATAGTCACATATATTTGTCTGAAGACAAAGCAAGAGATGCTCACTGCCAAAAAAACCAGATTGACCCACACAGCCTACAAGGTGGGAGCCTGAAGGAGATTCAAATGACCTCAGAATACTGAACACATAAACAGAGCACGCAAGTGGTGCTCCATAAATCTTCACTGATTTAGAAAGACAACATTCACCAGTTGCAGCTACTTCACACAGAGCTTGGTACTATCTTGAGGCTTGAGGATTAGAACATCAGACAACCCAACAGCTATAGGGTAGGGGGATCAAACATATATACAACATCCATGTAGTGTGCTAGGAAGATCACACCTATCCTGCTTGGTCCTACCAACAAGCAACCACAACTTTTGACTTACTGCATGCATCTTGCTACTCTGTGGTGGGCAAAGGTCAGCACATCGCTTCAGCACTGCCTCCAGCAGCTTCTGCAGCTCTTCATATGGGATAGGAGGGGAGCTCAGATGGTCCTTCCTGAACAAGCAGAGAGAAAGACAGCAAGTACATTCCCTGGTGAGGACATTCTACCTGGCAAGGAAACATCAGCAGAAATAACTGCTCTTCTGACAGCAATATGCCATTGCCACTTCTCTCCAGCACAGCGTGCTAAGGTCACATTTGAGCAGTGCCTCCATCCTCTTGTGCACCCAAACACCCTCGCTGTGTTTCTGTTAACTCCCACTACAGTCAGGAAGTACAGGACTGTACATAGACTTATGTTTGCCCTTATCTATCTGGATGTGGCACAGAGTGATAAAGCCACAGCAGCTGCAGCACTGGCCTGCTTGGGAAGCTAGGTCCTTGCTGCAGCGACTTGCTGCCTACCACAGCTTCATTGCCCTGGTAGCCTTTTGAGGTGCGTGGGAAGCTCGTTCTGCTGCACCCACGCTTGCCTCAGCTGGAAGTCCCACTGCAGAGCACACTCACCCACACAACCACAGGGAAGCGGCAGAGACCATCAAGGTATCAACACATCTATCCAAAGAAAAGCCTCTAAATATTTTCCTGCCTACCTCAGGAAAGCTGCCACAGCTCTCATAGCCTCCACAACCACCTCCAGCACTGGGCAGTTCATTGTCTTCATCAACACATCAATGGCTTCTATACATACACCTCGGTTTGTGAATAATTTTATTTCCACTGGTTGTCTGTAAGGAGGAAACAGAGTAAGGAAGGAAAGCATTGTCAGAGTCAGTAACTGCAGTGCCCTCTCCTCATTCCATCAAAAGGACAGCTGAGCCATGCAGCTCCAGCCATGCTTCTCAGTAGTTAGAGACAGCTGCTCTCAAGGATGTAGTCTCAAACTTGAGCAGGTAGAGGGTTTGCTACAAGGAGTCTGGAACCCTGCTATGACAAAAAACCCCACAGCCTGGATAACTGTGTGACTGCACCAGCAAGCACTGACATGAAAAGCACAAGACAAGCAAGCTTTGCAAAATGAAGTGATCCCTCTGCCTAGTGATTTATGCTGAGGCCATCTGCTCTGGCATTGGGGATTCATCTGGAAATTCATATTTCTGAGTAAACAAGCAAACACCACCATCCTAGAACAAGGGTGATGCCATGAGAATAGCTTCCCTTACAGTCCAATAGCACTTCACGTGCCAGATGCTGCTAGGACAGGGACTTCTGTGAACTTCAAAAGTAATCAGGAAAATAAACAATCTAACTATTCTGACAATTATTCTTGATATTGACCATTTTGATTGTCTGACCACCTTGTGGCCCAGCACCTTTGAGTGTTCAGCCTGGGAGCATGGAGAGATGACAAGCCATTAATCCCATTACTGAACAGAGCTGTGTAAATGGCAGACTGTGCTCATTTGGCTTCTGGCAAGTCAGGCACAGTTGGGAAGGTGGGGAGGAAGACAGACGGACAAGAGGCACTAAGAGCCTGCCAGACAGCCTCTCCAAAGTGAGGCGAGAAAAGCAGCACAGCATGACAGGAGTCAGACTTGGGAGCCAAAAGTATTCCCTGTTATTCAGCTTTCACAGACGTGCCTGACTTAAGCAAGCCAGGAGCACACGCTCCCATGTACAAATGGGAAAGTGAACTTCAGCAGAAATTACATTGGTAGCCAAGCTACAGGGCAAAAAGAGAACAGAAGCAGAACCACTCCTTTTAGTCACTCAGTGGGATGAAACCCAGCTTGGGAGTCACCTCATGTTCTGCTGTGAGGTGGGCAAGGCAAGGAATGACCTTGTGGAACTTGGGCACCATGAGCAGCCTCTGGCCCAAGCCCTAAGTGATGGGCTGAACTTCCAAATTGTTTCTGTTTATAGTGTAATTCTATTGATGCTCTGTATTTCCTTTCTTTAATCGCTGAATTAAACGTATCAGGGAAAAAAAAAAGTCTTCGCTGACTCATGCAGGGAGGAAGGGATGGAGGAGTATTGCTGACTCATCCATGAGGCACAAACCCACTTGCAATATGGTGCACTATGATGCCGTCAGGGCCCAGGAGAAAAGTGTGAAGGACAGACAACACTCTCACAGATTCCTGCAACTTCTTGTCTTTGGGCCCCAAACTGTGTCTGTCACTGGTTGTGCCAGGAGTGACAAGGGGCACTCCACGGAGAGCTACCCACACCGTTCCCAACATACCACCACGAGGAGCTGTACATCCTGCTCCAGCAACACTAGCATGGGGCTTGTCTACACAGGAGAATCCAGATGCAAGGAGAAACCAAGAGGAGATGTTCCAGGATGAGACCCCTTTCCCCGCCAGGAGACAGTTTTAAATAAAACATAATTTCTAAGGCAAAGCTCAGAGAAACAGAATGGGTGTGCTAGAAAATGAGAGTAATTGCACGGAGTGTTCTGTTTTACAAGCATAAACGCTGTAATTAGTGTTTCCCACATCCTGGTTTCTCCTTTTGACAGATCCCACACTAGCACGATCACACTGTTCTAGCACTGCCTCTTTTCCTTCTCCTCCTCACCCTGACACTTGGTACAAAATTGAGTATGACATTTCCAAAATTCACCTCAAGGGCTCTCTTGGGGGAACTAAGTGGCAAAAACAAGACTCTCACTAGCATGACAGGATGGGAACAAGACCATAGAGGCAAGAACAGGAAACACAGAAGAAAAACAAGCCAGGGTATGTTACTTCTTAGCAGAAAACAAGAGGGGAAAAGTGACAGAAGACATTAATATTTTAGCCTAGAATTTGTTTTTGCGGTTTGAATTTAGCTCAGATGCTGATATAAGACGAGAAGCCATGGAATTCGTGTTCCACTTTGTCACAGAGGTGCACTTAGCAGGAGTTGGCCTGCTCACACACTCCTGGACCATCCTAGCCTTCCCTCCTGCTCTGCCTACAGCTAAAGGAGCTTTCAGCTCCCAGACTGGCAAGGAGCCAGATATACTGGTTGATGCAGACGCGAAGAGGAGAAGCTGGGAGATTCGGGGAGAAACAACCATCAGACCCTTCTTCACAAAAATGAGAGAGAGGAATTTGTTTCAAACACAAAGGCTCTGGGGGTGTAGATATCTGGTCTCAAGACAAACCCCCTAAAAAGTACAAGCACCACAGCCTCCATTTTGGGGCACCACACTCTGCCTGTGTGAGCCTGCTGGGGGTTCACCCTTACCGTTTCAGTATTTCGGTGAAGACCAGGAGTCCCTGTTTGTGCAACTCAACATTGTTCAGCTGCAGGACACTTTGGAGACTCCTCACCAGAGATTCAATCCCTGCACAGGATCAAAAGAAGTCACAGAGAGGGCTCTTAACTCACAAATTCTGGGATGGAAGCAAATTTATTTTTTAAAAGGAATATTTGAACATTTTTTCTCCTGTGCTGTCGATGCAACAACTGCCCAAAATCACTGCTCTGATTAAAGTCCCCAAAAAAGTACCCTGTTAAAAGCCCTAACCTCCACTGCTGGAGTTAAGTCCAGAAGAATGGAAGGATTAGCACTTTTTAAAAGATTTTTTTTTTTAATTTAGCTTTTCTTCCTAATTCCCCACTTGGTATTACCACAAAAACACCTAATAGTAACTTATATGGTGTCAGTCACAAGAACAGTTTATTATAATAAATGCATACTCATCAGCAACTCATTAAAAAAGTGACACTGTAAATTCAAGCTATCACAGAATCACAGAACGTTAGGAGTTGGAAGGGACCTTGAAAGATCATCTAGTCCAACCCCCCTGCCTGAGCAGGTTCACCTAGATTAAGTCACACAGGAACATGTCCAGATTGGTCTTGAATGTCTCCAGAGAAGGAGACTCCACAACCTCTCTGGGCAGCCTGTTCCAGTGCTAAACATGGAAAAAAACCCATGCTAAACTATGCTGGCCATCAAAACCCATGTCTGATAGGTACTCATTTTCAGTCCTTTATCCATCCTGACTGGTATTGTGACTGTGTGTAAAGTGTTGAAATTCAGCTAGAGGCACAACAAATGCCCACAGTATTCCTGCAGTCGCTCTGTCTAAAGGCTGATGACTCACCAAAGACTGTGTGACACTTGGAGAAGAAAAGACGCTCTTCAGTTAGGAGGAGCAGGCAGCAATACACTGACCAGATGAGAATCTCACTGTTGCACAAGAGACATTCAAACAGGAATTCTGAAATACAAATAATGTCACCCTGGTAAGAGGTAGTCTGCTCACAGCATGGCACAGCTGCTCCTAGAACCGAGCAGAGGTAGCAGGAGGAAACAAGGAAGCCTAGCAACAGCCACAGGGAGAATGGGTGTGTTATGAAATGGCGGAAATGGAGAACAGAGCGGATGCTTCCGGGTAAGCTAGTCTTCAAAACAAGGTGACTGGGGAGCAGAGTCCTGCAGGCAGGCATCTTCCCAGCACAAACTCAGCAGGCAAGAGCTGAACTGCAGCTCTAGCCTTTGGCACAAATGAGAAAAGCCATAAAGCAAGCTTTACCACAGATGTGATCTATTTCCCTCTCCCTCTCAGAACTTTTACATCTCCCAAAGAAAATGCAAAATGAAAGCATTTCTGTCTTTTGGGATTACAAAGAAATAACAAACCATCTTCCACGGCTGCATTCTAAAGCCTAAATATCAGACCAAATTCTGTGGAAACTTGTGGTATTTAGTGGGATAAGATGGAACCCCAGTGTGTTTAGGGTTGTACTGAAGGTCTTGCAAGACAGACCTTTATCTCAAGGACTTGTCCAAATTCTTGCAGTGGAAATTCCATTCTGCCTGCTGGCAGCTGCTTTTATGCTTTCAGTTGAAAGCTTACTCTCCCCTTCTAGCCCATTAGCCATTTTTGCTGCCACTGCACACATTTTGTCACCAGTGGATTTCATGGAGCCAGACTGATTCCTTAAAGAAACAGCCAATGAGCGCTTTGATACTGGGAGATGAACAATAAGATGTTATCACATTTCTTCACCTGGGACATCTGCATGAATAAAAGCAGGAGCATATCTGCTGGGATTGTGAACCAGCACTGCAGCCATACAGTGAGAACTTGCTGCCTGTAACATCTCATCTCTGGTCAACAAAAGCTGTTGGGAAACAAAAGTAAAAATGAGAGATAAAGTCAACTGCGCAGATACTGAGTAAGAAACAGATCCCACTACATTTTAAAATTTAAGACATATATTGTCCCACTGTACTCATCTCTGGTGAGGCTGCACCTCCAGTACTGTGTTCAGTTTCAGTTCAGCCAGAATAATAAGACTAAGAACAGCTCTGCTCCCATGCTCAGTCATGCTGGCACTACAAGTGCTGTATCAGACCTCAAGCATGAAGGAGTAAAATCAGACTGGGCTAGGAGTAAAAATTCCCCCTCTGCCTCCAGGATGCAGGAACGAACAAGGAGGGGATCTACAGAGGCGACCTCATTTTCCACTGCAGCCTCTATTGCTGGTGTTAGCAACAGCACACTCATGCGCCTCAGAGACACTCAATACAGGCCACCAAATTCTCTGTCTACTGACAATGAAGTACTACTCCTACAGTCACCTTTTTGAGAACAAGTGGCAGTGGATTTTCTTCTTGTAAAAGGTCAGGGCTCTCAGACTCCTCCTCAGTCTTTGAACTGTTCATAAGAATGGATACAAAATGGTCAGATTTCAGCAGCTCCTTTAGCAAACCTGCAAAAGGCAGAGCAAGAGTAAGCACCATACGGGGTATAGCAAGGATCATATTAACAGGAATATTTACAGCCCAGGACTTATTGTCAACTTCCTTCCCTTTCCTGCACTCCTAACAAAGGGCCTCACCCCCATTTACAGAGCTGCTTCTCACTGTGTCCCCATATACTGCCATGAACCCCATGCCTTGCAACCCCTTGTTGCTGATGCTTTTTGCTGGGTCTGATCTGCTTCCTCCTCCTTCTCAGAGACATGCATGTGCACTGGTACATGATCTCAGGAGCACTATACTCACATTGTCTTCTGTGCTCCAGTAGCCATACCCCTTAAACTCTTTCTCAGGAGAGCTCTTGACCCGTATTTTTAATCCAAGTTCCAGTCAGTGACCTGAGAATAACTAGACATTTTCCCTGAACTAATTTTCTAGAGAACCATCCTTCTGTCAAAGGCTCTCACTGAAACAGCTGTGTTTAGCTAAAGGACACACACACACCCCAAAGCCCTCAGTATCACAGAGCACCACTACAGATATTGATGAAAATCATCAGTACATGTCAGCACGAATTCACAAGGGGTGTAGTCTGAGCTACAGAATTTAACTTTCAAAGGAACCATCATCCATTTCTGGTAGCTGAGTAAATGATCTGAGGAGCAATCCAGTTCCTGCTTACCTCCTACACGAAAAAGGAATTCCCTGGATGGTTTACAAACAAGCAGTGTCAGAAAGGCTGAAACAGTGCTCCCCAGCAACAGTCAATACGTGCAGTTGGAAGCATAAATGCAAGAAAGTGCTGCTTCCATACTAGCTTTCTAACCTAAATAGCACGATGTCCCACATCTGAAGACCATATTTGTTAGACTCCATCCCATTGCTTTACCAAACCCACCTGTCCCTGGCATAGCACTTGCATTTGGACACTCTGAGGGGTGGTCCCTTCCTAGGATGAAACATAAGACTGAAGTGTGCCAGGCCACAGTGCAAGCTCTGAAGAGACTCTGAAGATGAAGCAGTGATAGGTAAATGTGGGGCCTGAGGGAAAAGGGAGCACTGGGGGAGCTCAGCAGCAGGTCTGGGACATTCAACTGCCGTGAATCCAGTCCCAGAAGCAACTGACCGCTGAAGACAAGCAGCAAAACACTCATCTAGGGAACAACCTGCATTAGAGCATCTACTCCAGACAAGGATTTCTTCCTCTTAGATTTCTTCTAAGCCTTCCCTTGCACGTTGCAGGTTCTCTCAGCAATGCCTTACCCAAACAATTAATCTGCAGCTCCTTTGTTTGTGCATGCCCCAAGGTATTCAAGAAGACACCACAGAGCCTTTCTTCAAAGTGAGCCAAGAGCCACTCCGTACCAACAGAAGAGGAGTACAGCTTGCCATACAAGTAGCAAACAGCAGCCTTTATTCCTTCATTTGGGTATGTCAAGCCCATCAGCAGATGATCCACTAAATTACCTATTGTGAGGGACAGAAACAGCAAATATTCCCGCCAATGAACTGCCTTTTTGCAAGCACCAACCTATTTCCCTTGACTACTTGCAGAAGCCCACTGGACAGACGGGTGTAAGCGGACTGATGAATGCCACAATTAGATGTTGTGCTCACTGCTACCTGTCCCTCTGAGCAGAGGCACAGTAATAAATGGCTACAGGAGCTCGCTGTGCACCACATGAAGATCCATCACCCTGGATAATCCAGCAAACTACTAACCTTGCTCACCAGACCATACATTTAGACAAACTAAATGTATGTTGCCAGCAAGGCAGACCCACAAACCCCAGTTCACAGAGGCTGGTTTAACCAAGCTGACTAAGAGCACAATGACAAGCACTCTATGATGGTATGGACCAGCAGCCCAGGAGGCCTGTCCAGAATTGCAGTGGCACTCTCGTGTGACCTTCACGTATTTACTGGTGGGTGGGGGAGTGCATGCATGTGTATTAGGGCTGTGACTACCACCCTTCAGTGGGAGATGACATATTACTCACTGTGCTCTGCCACCAGGACATCAGCAAAGCCTGGGATGGCATCTGCCAGCTTGCCCAAGAGGGTGAATGTGGGCAGGCTGCCTCTCATGGTAGTTGCTTTGCACAGCTGTAGAGGAGACAGAGAAAGAAAATGTTTCAGTGGTGAGAACACAGTCCAAAGGCAGAAATTCACCCAAACCAGCAAGCTCTTGAGTGATGTGCAATCCTCCAGCACAGGATTTTTTCCTAAGATGGGTCCTTTTCACCACTTAGGAAAAAATCAGGAAAACCCTAAACTCACCACCAAGACTCCAGAATGACTTTTTATTAATGCAAGAAACCTCTTGCTTGTTGCTCCTTTTCCTCTCTCTCCCCTCCAACCCTTACATGAGCAGATGAACCAGCTGAACTTCTTGCAACTTTCGTTGCTTCCCAATTTTTGTACCCCAAGGGACCAACACAAACTTATGAATGAAGAAAGCAAGAGCCCACAGCACAGCTCCTCATATCACTCAAACAGTAAGGTAGGTAAAAAAAAAATCTGAGGAAGCCACATAGCTTCACGAGAGCATCACGAAGCCATATGGCTGCAGAGCATCATAGGAACAATGGGAAAACTCCAGGGTAAGTGCCAACACTGCCAAAATCCCTGCAGGGGATATGGCACTGGGACTTCCCACCGCAGCAGAGGCTGCATCCCAGTGTAGTAGCTGTAGTCTTGCAGGACCCCTCATTCCCATCTCCTCAGCCTCTGAAGGGCTGAGAGGACAGGGAATTCATCTTCACTGACCTCCTTTTGGCTTTCATCCAAAATGCAGCGTAAGTATTGTTCTGACTTCAGCTCCACTACGAGCCGCACCACAACTAAGCAGAAGAAACAAGATCAGTTAATTCATACTCAAAGGAACTCACAATCCATCTTCCACAGGGCTTTGGGCAGACCAGTGAGCAAAGAGCTTAGAAATTAAATGAGCCTGGAGATGCTGAGAGCAGAGTAACATCAGCATTCCCAGAACCCTCACTTCTACTCACTCATCCCAAGCTCTCTGCAGTAATACCACAGCTGTCCTGTTGTAGCTGTGCTACAAACGATGCATGGAAACTGCAAACAACACACTGTGCATCGGGACACCAAGTAAACAAAAGGAACCAGGAAGGGATGGAAACAAAGCCCTAGCTTAAAAGCATAAAAATTGCTGGTAACTGAATAGAGCAGGCTTCCTATAGCATGAAAACTGGAACTTTAAAAACATTTCTAGAGTATATATCAGAACTGAAACTGAGACATATCCTTAGATGCAGACCAAGAGCTCCTCTACCAGCTACTACTGTCCCTGAGGCAGCAGTGGGGTCCATCAGCCATTCCTCCCCACTGCAATTATCCCATACACCTTGCCAGACAGCAAGGCCCCCATCATCTCTGCAATACCGTTCACCTCCTCAGCCCCAAGTAAGTAGACGCTATCTGCTCTGTCCTAAAACAAGGAATCAATGAGAGACTGTGCTTCACAGGCACCAGCCGCTCATCAGCTGGGCTTTCCCTAGCGAAATCTCAAGGGAATTGCCCGATGCTGCCAGGGTGATCTGCCTCCACATACACATCAGTGTGTGATTTCAGGAAGCAAAGTTCCTCTTCTGGTACTTTTATAACCTGGGCACCCAAATGCTCAGCAGATAAAGTTCTGACAATAACTTCCTTACTGAGACTTCACAAAACACTGCTCCAAGGGAGCTGGTAAGGCTATCTTGGATCTCTCTTGCTGCCATGGCACAACATAATTTGAGAAACACTCTCTTTGATTTTTATTCTAGGAAAGCATCATACCAATATACCAGAAATGTCTAGGTTTACCACCAGTTGGTATAATCCTGGCAATACTGGAAGCTTATCTTAGGAGACTCTACCTAAAGATCTACACATCTCAGCAGACATAGACAGTACAATGGCCCTTTCCTGCCCTGAGTTCTCAGAATCTCTAAAAGCTTTCAAGAGTTAGATAGCACTAAGTTAAAATTCCTCTGTTTGAGAGCATCCATCTCTCAACAGACTGGCAACATGACAGAAAGACTTCTCATCTTTTCAACGCCATTTCAAGCACGTCCCTAAAAACTGAAACCCTCTACTTGGCATTGATGACCAAGGTTAACTGCTGAGATTCCTTTTTCAGACCTGCAGGCTTTTCCTTCAGATTTCAAATGAAGGACTGCTCACAAAGAGAAATCTGTAGCATGTCAAGGCAAATCCCAAGTACTCTCTGTCTCTGAAGAAGCTCACTGAAGCCTACAGGAAGACTTCCATTTGCTTTGAGACTTCATTACAATCCAAAGATGCCAAAGATGAGGCATTGTTTACCACTGTCACCCATCTGACACTAAACTGATGGCACACACGGAACCTGTGAGAGAAACATTAAATATTTAAATCTGTGCGCACTTTCCCACTCTCAAATATTGAAAGAGTCTGCTCATCACTGATGCACTGACAGAAATAGATGCTCTTCCCAGTTCAAGTAGTGCAGAAGCTGAGCATCTCACTATAGTTATCAGACAAGACAGAGCCAGCCTTCACAAACACAGTAACTGTGGCACCTGCCTCCCACCTTCTATGAACAGGTCCAGGGCACCGCTGTCTTCCACAGTGTGCAACATCCCTGAAAGATAAAACTGCAGTCAGTCATGGAACTCGCTGCTGCTCGTGATCAACAGTGCTGTAACGTCCTTTTGTAAAAAGGGATGCAATTTTTCATTCCAGAACTGTTTTGTTTTCCCCACTTGCCATGGCACTAGGCTGCCTCTGTCAGAGGAAGGTGGATACTCCCACAGAGTGTCACAAAAGGTGCCTCAGTAAACAGGATACAGGAACACGAAGGCACTCGGTTCTCTCAAAAATTCTTTATACGCTTTATAGTCAATGGCTCCACCTATGTAAGTAAATATGTAAGTGCCAATTCTCACTGTGTGTATCCAGTACTTCAGGACTGAAACCACACTCCTGACTGAGCAAAGTTAGAGCCCAGCTGTGGGTTGCCCTTTCCATCCTCCACTCATAACAACTACCACAAAGTCTTCTCCCTCCACAGCACTGACAATCCCAAAACCAAACCTGAACACCAGATGGAAATTATTTCAAGATTAAATTGAACCTGAAGGTACTGGTTCACTTGTCATTTGTACAATGAGAGCATTAAGACCACATATATTCAAAAAAGCCACTGTCTCACTCTACTACACCACAACAGACAAGAAACTCCCAGTCCCTTCCAACTTCAGGTACCTACAGCACCAGGTGCCTGGTTCAGACATCCACTGCTGTGACACCATAGAATCATAGAATCATAGAATTTTTAAGGCTGGAAATGACCCCTAAGATCATCCAGTCCAACCATTAACCTACCGCCACCAAGTCAAACCACTTGCTTCAACATGTCCAACCAAACCACCTCCCATCCAGAGGCTCTGTGACCTCCCAGAAACTTGCCCAACTAAAGCAATCTTATGACACTGCAGGTGAACAAATGACTTATTTTCTCAGGAACTTCCATACATTTTGGACAAGATCTGCATACAACGTTAGTGAACCTTGCAATAGTAGATGCATGAAATCCAGACTTACCTGAAATTCACTGTCTCCTCATATGTAACACTCCAAATTACACCTTTGTTCTCTTAAACCTTTATTCTGCCTGTGCTTAATCCAATATTGTTTCTCAAAAAAAATGAATTCATTCTCCTGAATCTGCTATTATTAATTCCTTCGCAGTACTGCTCAAACCTTTGGTGGGACCCTCCTACACTCCTGGTTCATTCAAGCTCTATCCAAAGTCTACACGTCATTGTTTGTAGCTCCAACCTTGGACTGGGATTCCAACTGCTCCAGGAGTTTATACCAAGCACAATTAAGTCCCAAAGTTGTCTCCAAACCATCCAATTGTAAAGCTTCTTAAAGAATTGTTATTTTAAAGCAGACAAGGGCACTGATACGCAAGCACAGCTCCCATGTCTGCTCAGGTATTTCATGTTAGGGTTGTAGAGCATAGGACTGAGTTGGACATATGCACCACTCCCTCCACAACTGTATAGGATTATGTGCCCTCGGTAAAAATTTGTGCAATGATAAATGTTACACCAGCATAAAGTTACATTTCTAACCGCACACACCAGAGCTTGTGCTGGGAAATCAACTAGGATAACACTGTGTGAATTATTCAGCGTGTCAAGGCAGGGGAAGGGGCTTGTAAGTCACTTCCCCAGAGAACAAGAATTAACTGTGATGTGTAAATAAGATCACGGAATTAAAATACAGTACACTTGTCCTTTGAAGGCACTTCATTCATACTTTCCACCTTTCTCTACCTGTCTTACTGTTCCCTCATTTAGACCATTACTTCTTCTCTGACAAGATTTTAGACATTTCAAAGACCTTTCCTACAGCACTTCTGTTCCAACATGGAGCAGTAAGAAATGTTGAAGATCACGGAGACTGCTGCTGGAAGGGCACTTTCTGTTCACTGCATTCTGCTGTGAGCCTGACCCACCAAAAAGCAGCAGGTACAAGGATTTCCAGATATGCAATGCGATGGTGTGAAAAAACCCACTATGTGGATTCCTGTTTTGCACATTAGTTATGAAATCCTGCAACACCTTTTAAAGTTCTCCTTTTCATTTCTGTATAAATCTTTATAGAATACCACAGTTCAGCAAGGTGTGAAAGCACTAAGGCATGAGCAGAACAGAGCACATTGAGGGAAGTATCATGTGCCAGGCACCCCATTCTCCTTATAGACTTCTAATTCATGATACTTTAGGAAATTGCAAGAGCTGTATGAATGTGCCAATCCTGCTCCTTGGGGAATTGAAATAAAGAAAAAACCTCTAAGTAAATGTTTGTTACAAAGGAAAACCTTTAGCAGATGCTTGGCATGTTTAAGAGAGGTAATAAGTGATGTTTGTATAAGGATAACAAGGAGCTCCAAATAGATAACGGGAACTAAACAACAGGAACTGCTGGGGTATGCACAGATACGCAGGAACAGCAGGTAACTATCCAAGAAGCCAGTTTCTAGCTCAATGACTCAGCATTCCATACCAGAGGTGAAAAGTACATCTTAAAGGCTACAAGCTTTCCTCCCAGAGACCTTGGTGAACAACCACCAGGCAGCAATGTGTCAATGACAGAGGGAGGAGACTTATAGTAATCAGTTCTCAGAGCTGTCTTGAATAATCCAACCTTTTCTCAGAAACCTTATGTATATGCATGAGTGTATAATAAGTAGTTGGATGCTTGTTGAGATGGTGTGTGAGTTAGGAGCAGTGATGTCCCCCATTGAGATGGTGTGTGAGTCAGGACAAGTGAGGTACCTCACATCAAGCACTGTAATAAACATACCCACTTTATAACTCTTTGTGAGTTATAGTCGGATTCTCCACAAGTCAAAATAAGGCAATTATTCCAAATCAAACAACTGGTTTTCCACAGGGAGTAACAACACACCTGACACATAACGGTGGCAGTACGGAATTAGGTACCTCAGGATTCTTTTGCCTTTTATTGGCTTTTTGGTTGATGTGGTGGTGTATAACCTTCACATTCGTGTACCTATACAAAAAGGTGACTACCTTCTCCCTGCTGCTGTGCCAGGCCGCAGCAGAGCTCTTACCAAAGAGAGTTCCTATCAAACGAATGCAGACCCTCTCGTCAGGTGCCAGCAGCTGGACGACTGGCAGCGCCTGCCAGGCCAGGGCATCGTGAAGACGGCTCAGGACGTGCTTCTTCCGCACCAGCTGTGGATCAGAGCCAACAACAGCCGCCAGTCAGCCCCGAGCGCTCGGCCGCTCCCTCACCCCAGGGCCGGGTGCCCAGGCGATCCCCCCAGCCCGGGACAAGGGGCAGCCAGGGTGGGGGCGGCCGAAGCCTGCCGTGCTGCCCGCTCCCGGCGGCGCCGCCCACCGAGGCGCTGCCGTCGCCCAAGGTCTCCACAGCGCAGGCGAGGCAGAGCGGCGGCCGGAGCGCCAGGACCCAGCGCGCCTCATGCTTGTCGCACGGCGCCCCGCTCCCCGCCGCCATAGCTCCGCGCATGCGCGGGGGCCACCGCCGGCTCTGCTCCCGTACAAGGGTCCCCCCCGCCCTCACAGCCTGGCCGCGCAGGCGCGACGCTCTCCGGGCGGCCGCCCCGAAGCATGGAGCTCGGCTCGGGGAAATAAACAACCAGAGCGGGGGGGCAAGGGCGGTGCCGTGGTGCTACTGCGGTACCGTGACTGCGCTCCGGTGACGCTCAGGGTGACTGCCCTACCCTGCCTGAAGGATTGCCGAGACCATACGCACCCCGCCCCTTCCCGGGCTCCCCCGCGGGAACCCTTACCCCTTGGCCCCGCCCATCAGTTCGGCCCTGCCCCCGGGCGCGCAGCTGTACGACTTCCGGCGGCGACGCGGCCCTCAGCCGCGCTGCTGTCTTTTTCCCCCGTGTTGGGCCGAGAGGAGCGAGTGGGTTCTATCGCGCCGCGCCGCCCAGCCCAGGCCGCCGCCATGGTATGCGGGGCTGTGTGCCGGCTTCTGCCCCCGTCAGCGGGTGCCGCGCCCGGGGAACGCCGAGGCGGGGGGCTGCGGTCTCCGCGGTGGCTGCGGCGCAGGGAGCACGTGGAAGCAGGGCCGGGCGGTGGCGGGTCTCCCCTCTCGGCGCGTCGTCCCGAAGGGAGGACGCTCGGGGAGACGGGGAGTGCTGGGTGCGCCGGCTGACGGGGAAGCCCGCTCTCCGGCCGGGCATTGTGTGCCCGTCTCGGCGGGGAGACGCATGTGCGCGGTTGGCGGGAGAGGGGCCGGGGCAGGCCTCAGCCCCTTGCGAGGGTGGGCGGGGAGCGGCGCCCCTGCGAGGCGATGGGAGCTGCTCGGGTCACCGTTGTGCCGGTCGTCAGTGCCGCCTGGGGCTCGGTGGCTTTGATGCATCGCGCCGTCGGTGTTAACACCTGGGATGCTGCTTGGAACTTGCAGCCTCATGCGTGCTGCTCCCGGAACCCCTTGGGAATCCATGTTTGGGCTTGTTACTGACACTGCTGGCATGAGCTTTGTCCTTGTGCACTGGGACGCTTTGCTTACATAGCCACTGTGGTAGGAAAGGCCTGCAGTCTGCCCTGTAAGCTCACTGCTGCGGGTTTGGAGGATCCAGGTGTTGGTGTGAGCAGAGATAACTGCTCTGGGTTTGGGAAAATTAAGTAAAATGCTATGGGACTTCTGGTGTATGCGCAGAGCAACTGAACAGTGACTCTGGTCACCTGTATATGTAGTGGGCACAATGCCAACATTGTGTTGACCAGAACAAAGCCTCCTTTGCTTCAATTGTAATGCTCTTTTACTTTTTTCTTTCTCCAGAGCGAGGCAGAAGTGAATCCCAAAGCTTACCCCCTGGCTGATGCACAGCTCACCAAAACGCTGCTGGATCTTGTCCAGCAATCCTGTAACTATAAGCAGCTTCGCAAGGGAGCCAATGAAGGTAAGACCTGTGTGTTGATAAGTGTGCTAGAAATCATAGCAAGGATTTTGTGAGAAGCTATGGCTAGAGAGTGTCTCTTCTCTCTAGAAGTGAGCCACTAACATTACGTAGGTCTGGATATTGTGTCCTTCTCCCTCGTCCTCCCAGTCTGCTTAAGAAGTGTCTGGGGACAGAACTATGCTGTTATCCTTTCACTGTTTATATATGTTGTGAGGGATGCCTGAAATATGCCCCTGGTATGTGTCCTGTAATCACATGTGCGTCGGTGGTGTGGCTGGCACTGGGGTTACCAGGTGACTAGCCAGTTCAGAGCCATGGAAAGATTTGGGGTTGAGGTGATCCCCAGAGGTCTCTGTTGCAGTCTGCTCAGACAGTTTCTCCCTTCAGAGTTGGATCAGTCTGACTCCAGCTTCTCTGCAGTCCCCACTCCCACCTTGGTTCTGTCTTATCCAGGATAAACCCAGATCCTTCCCATCTTCCTTCATCCATGGTGTACCCCAGCCCCCTACCCGTCAGCAGGCCCAGGTTGGCCTCATTCCCTTGCCAGTCTCAGCTCCGCTTGAGAGCGATGCTGGGCACAGTATGTGAGGACTGAGCTCCTCCCTGGCCCTATAGCTGCTGTTTCCCTTTGGCCTATCCTTGTCCTTCTGCTAGATCTTCTTGCTCATGCCAATTTCAATATCTGATATTGTTTTTCATTAGATGCCCGTTCCAAAAGGGCCTACACAGTCTTTGATTTTTTTTTTTACAGCCACCAAAACTCTGAACAGAGGGATAGCTGAGTTCATTGTGATGGCAGCAGATGCTGAGCCCCTGGAGATCATCCTGCACCTTCCTCTTCTCTGTGAGGACAAGAACGTACCTTATGTGTTTGTGCGCTCCAAGCAAGCCCTGGGCCGAGCATGTGGCGTTTCCCGACCTGTCATTGCCTGCTCCATCACCATCAAGGAGGGATCACAGCTAAAGCCTCAGATCCAGTCTGTCCAGCAAGCTATAGAAAGACTGTTGGTCTAAATGCCTATGATTTTAAGCATATGTGGAATAAGAAAGTTGAAGTTGGGGAGTTAATTTCTAGCTTCAGCTGAGATTATAGTTTTGATATCAGTGTTTCATTTCAAAACTCCATGTTTTTGTTGATTAATGGCTTCAATTCTTAGTGTTTCTGCCTCTCCTTCCCCAATTTTCTATTCTACTCCAACACATCCATTCTCATCATATAACTTCTTGTACAACTGTATTGTCTGTTTGATGTTTGAAAGAAAAGAAAAATACCCCTTTATTTCTGTGTCTGCCTGCTCAGGGCTTTTCTTTAACCCACCCACTAGCATACTCTGCTGCTGTATACCTGCAAAGCTTCAGCCTCTAGCACTTGTAACTGCGTTTCTGGATGGTTTAGTCTCTGGGGATGAGGCAGGTCGGTTCCCTGCACCATGAGTGGGGTTGTACATGCAGTGTAAACTGTGTATGGCAGAGAGTGGCTACTGCATAGCAGTGGATGGAGCCAAGGTCAGTGTACACAGCACAACTTACCTTGAAACAAGTTGTACGGGGAGTTGAGATCTTTCAGCAGTGCACAAGGGGAATTTTTTTTTTCTTTTTAAATACTTTTTAAGAAAAATAAAAATGCTGACAAAGCTAAATACAGGAATGTCCATAATTGTCATTCCCTCAGGAAAGCATTTGTAACTAACTGAAGTGTTCCTCCTATTTGTAAAACTGATCAGATTGCCCAAAAGCTAGTGTAGTGGAGTAGTTTGTACTCCTTCAGCTTTCTTTCTGCGCACTGAATCAAGGAGCTTGGGCTTCCTGGGGTACTTGAGTAGTGAGTGCGGTGCAGAGCAGCCGCTGACAAGTACCCTGCATCTAGCCAACAAGTATAAAATTCTTCCTTCACTTTTGGGGACATTACTGTAGTCACCTGGTGGGATGAACCCTTTGAGATATGGGCAAGACAAGAGTGAGGAAGTTTTCAGATTAAAAACCCACCCATGTCACAACAGTGGTTGATAATGTCATGCCCTGGAAAAGCCTGAAGTCACACCTGTGTTTGGGATTGGTGGTGGTTTTATAGAGCTTGCTTTAGTGAGGTGCATATTGTATAATAAACCACTTGCTGCTCTGAGCAGAGGAGTTCCAACCTCCATGTTGAAATGGGTCAAACCTGTTTTCTACTGTAGGATGCAAAAGCAAAGTTAGCATGGAAAGACCAATGGGTATGCTACCAGAATGGAAAGGTTCTCCCTCAGGATTTCCACTGAGGCACCAGCTTGGTATCCTGAGCAGATGAGATCAGCTTCTCAAGGACTTGAGATGAATCATGTCTGTATGTTTGCACATGGTTGATAACAGCCTTGCTGAGGTGAAGTAATTCAGAGATGGAAGAGTTCTGTCATTTGTATGAAGTTTCTACTGATGCTGAGGGTCGAGTTGGTACTTGTGTTTAAAACCACAGCAAAGGGCTTGCCCTGTTGTATCATACCAAGGCAGCTGCTGTAAGACAAAGCACATAAGGGGTGGAAATAAAGGATTCTTCAGCGTGAAAAAATGGCTTAATTTTCTGCTCTAAAGCCTTCCCTCATCATCCCTGTTGAATTGCTTAATCTAATAGCCTACATTAAAAAAAAAAAAAGCCAGGAGGAAGATCTAATTTCCTAGACAAAACATGCCATCACCATCCAAGCCTTGGGCCGAGGGACATACTGTGCCTGGGGGTGAGCAAACCAGGAGAGGAGCTGGTGGGATACACAGGGATTGAAAAGTCTCAGAATTACCAGGACAGTCTCACTACTTTATTGAGTTCAAGACTTGCTAGGACAAGCACTTAACAGTAGTTTTTTTTTTGCCAGAAAGCAAAAGAAATTGATTGCTTAGACAAATCTTTATTAAAAATAACTTCTGTAGTACAGGTTGATGTGAAGTGTAATAGACTAGTTCCAGACTGCAGGGCTCAACGTGGGCTGGCTGCTCTTGTGAGAGGAGCTATGGAGGTGGACATGGGCAGTGTGGGTGGTCTGAGTGCCAAGAGTGGGCACAGCTGGCTCTGAAACATGCCATGCTACAGTACAAGAACATTCTTAATACACAGTTCTTCACTAAGTTGCCTGACAGTTCATGTGCCACACAGAGGAATCCCTAAAACCACCGTGTAGATTGAAATGGACACATCATGTTTCCATCCTGCTGAAAGTTTAACTAAACAATTAGTACCACTTCCCACAGCAAGGGCAAGGACCATCTGTTGGGTTTAGGCATCTTCCAGTGCAAGACACGTGGGGCGTGCCAGACACCGGAAGTCTAAAACCAAACCACAGGCAGACCCAGATGCAGCCTCCATAACTGAATTAAAAAAATAAACCCACTGGAAGTAACAAGGGCTACTCTCCTCAACTTGCTACTTATTTATTTTTTATTTTAAAGCAGAGATTTGAGTACAGAAGCCTGCACAACAGCCTGACTCATGCTCACTTCAGAGGTGGAAATACTCTATGCCATCTCAGTAATTTAACTGGGCTTAGTACTTGTTAAGCACTTAGTACTCTTTCCAGGGAACATTGCCATTTTTGTTTTCCTTCTTTAAACCAGCTTTGCTATTATCATTTAAAAATGGAAGACCTGGCTGCGCAGCTTTGTGTGAGCTTTGTGAGCGTTGGACAAAGGATTGTCCACTGCTTCCCAGTCATGATTTTCTGCTTTATGATCTGCTGGCAGTCTTTGCAACACCAGTGATGGAGAAGAAACCAATTTGATTTCAAGCACTGGTAACTGACTGCCTGTTTTGGAGAGCCAGAGAGTAACACACTACGTTTACACCCTCTGTTCGCATACAGGCAGAACTCAATGTGGTGCCATTAACCCAGAGCATTGTTCCCTTATGTTGAAGTGAGTTTTGCTGCCTTTATTATGCAAAGATGGTACAGCCAATGTTGCAAAATAAGCTGTCCAAAATAGCTTTTATTAAGAAACAAGGAAGGCACAACTGTGTTTACTTGCAGTGGGTGACCTGAGTTAGCAGGGAATATAATTCTGCCTTCGGCTACTGTGAACAGAATCCAATTTTGCAGAGAATTTTCACAACTAAGCGTAAAAGTGTTTCTCCACTGCTAGATTCATCAGCAGTGAGTTGGCTTCTCCTTCACTGCAAGGCTGAACATATATAGTATCCATGTCAGACAGCCAAAACCTGAAGCACACTGAAGTTAACCAGGGCCTTCTGCTCCTGCTCAGTGCTCAGTCAAGTATTCCATTAGCGCATCCATGAGCTCCTGCTTCTTCCCCCCACCCTTCAGCCCATAAAGCCTGCACACATCCTTCAGAACAGGTACAGTGAGCTTGCCTAGGGTGCCGTTCTGCACGTGACTCTGCAACTCATCTTTCGAGATTTCCACCTTGGGCCTCTTCTCAGTCTGACCATCAGAAGCTAGAAAGATACACTTGAGATAAGAAACTCTCTTTAAATCTTGGTTAACAGAAAGATGTCAGCATTTCTTACAGGTATCAGTTAATGGCTCTTAGCAGGTGGTTCTTTAACAGCTACCTACACACTCACAGTTTCCATTTTGTTTTATGAAGTAGGTGTCACTTACTATGTAAGTCATAGAGCACATCACACTGATATAAGAGTGATCTCAAACTCAAGTATGAAACTTTGTGTTGTGACAGAAACATAACCCCCAAATGAAACTTTAAGGAACACCCATTGAGACAGCAGAATGCAGTGATTCCACAGGGAGCTCAGCTAAGTGACACTCAGGCTGCCAAGCTACATGTGTACTTCAGCATTACGTTGGGCATTTAGCTCTAAAGATGCCATTTTTGGACTTGCTGAACAGCCCATGCATAAAAGTTTGCTTCCTCACCAACACAAACTGAAAGCATGAATGATTTTACTACACTGTCATTTTAAAAAAAAAAGTTATTAATATATATATATATTGCAATCATTTACCCACACTGCTTCCTATACTTCACTATGCAGTTTCTCACTTCAGCAGTTCTTCAACTGGATACCACAACATCCCCTGCTCTCTAAGAATTACCATTTTGTTATGGAGATGAAGTGAGTTGATGCACAAGCAACTTCTTTAAACTATGAAACAGACTTAGAACACAGAAGCTGCTAAACAGAATACAGACCTCATATAGCGTGTCTGCACCATTACATACCTTGCTTTCGCTTTACAGCCTTCCCATCAGGATTGTAGTCAGGGGGATAAACCAGCTGCTTAAACTCTTCCACCAGGTTGCCCAGTCTGCGGTTCATCTCTTCGGACTTTGGCACTGGCAGAAGAGAAAGATTTGCCCTCTCCAAAACAGAGTGACCACAGGAAAGTCTAAACAAGGCAATCATCAGACACAATGGCGCCTCTGCAATGACTAGCATGCAAGCGTCTCGCGGGCAAGCAAAATGCAAAGACCCATGTTACAATATTCACAAAGGAGAAATTCACAACCTCTGGGAATATCAGAAGCTGGTGTTATGCATATCTAAGAGACTCGTGTATGTCCTTGAATGAGAATTGTATATGCAGAAGAAAACGGTTAAGCTCAACATGAGCTGTCAGTGTGTGCTAGCAGGACACAGTTGCCCTGAGCTGCATGGACAGCCTGGTCGAGGAGGGTGATTCTGCCCCTCTGCTCTTGTGAGACCCCACCTGCAGTACTGCGTCCAGCTTTGGGGTGCCCAGTACAGGAAAGACATAGAGCTAGCTGGTGGGGCAAGTCCAGAGGAGGCCACAGAGATGATCAGGGCACTTGAGCACCTCTCCTATGAAGACAGGCTGAGAGTTGGGTTTGTACAGCTTGAAAAAGAGAAAGCTCTGACGAGACCTAATTGCAGCCTACCAATACTTAAAGGGATTCTACAGGGAAGTTGGAGAGGGATTGTTCAGCAGTGTAGCAATAGGACAAGGGGCAATGTCTTCAAGCTGAATGAGGCTAGGGTTAGATTGGATACTAAAAAGAAATTCTTCACTGTGAGGGTGGTGAGGCACTAGCACAGGTTTCCCACAGAAGCTGTGGTTGCCCCCTCCTTAGCAGTGTTTAAGGCCAGGTTGGATGGGGCTTTGAGCAGGGGGCTTGGAACTAGATGATCTTTAAGGCCCCCTCCAACACACAGAGCATTCTATGATACAGTGTAAGTGATGTAGACGAGACCTCCTACATGGTGGCACTGTTACCCAAGTCTAGGTCTCAGACATTTAAAATACAAAAGGTTAATATCTAAGATTGTGAGTAGTTTGAGGTGGAACAGCTTGCTTCTGTCACATATCTGTACAGTATCTTAGCACAAGGACCAAGATATTTGTTAGGTATCACTTCAGAAAAGACAAGAGGTTACTCTAATACTATCTCTATAGAGTAAAACATGATTTTCAAAGAGTATGTAACTGCTTCAGGAATAGGCTTCTACCCTTTGGAAAGATTCTTACATACAATCTCTCCCAGCCATAAGGTGGCATCATTGCCTCCTAGCTCAGTAATTCTCTTAAATAATTCTGCCCATTTATCAGAATGAAAAATTAATTAGTCTCAAAGAGAGGAATTTCAGAGAAAACAATTGCCACCATAGAAAAAAGGTGATACAATTTTAATTTTGGAGGATAAAGTGAAGAATTTTCCTTTATCTTAAAAGTGACAGCATTAGAAAGTAAGATTTCAGCATTTCAGAACGGACTCATCCAGAATTTTACATCTTGGGACTGCATGCAACTGAAGTTTTTTTCTAAAGGCATCGGGGTGTCTAATAGCACACCTCTGACTTTGTTCTAAGTCAAGCGCCCTTTACCCCACCTCCCTTTGCACCTATCAATAATTCTCACTTGTAAGATCCTCAGCTTGTTCTGGTTCCAACATATCCAGCGCCAAAGCCTCCAGATTCCTGAAGTGCTGCTGCAAAACTGGGTTCTCAAAGCTGTCAGTCCTGTCAAGAATCCCCCAAAATGTCAATGCATGCTGCCAAGAAGACAGACAAGACACATAAGATCTACCAACAGCTTATTTCACAGTAAAACTTTCTTCTTCCCCACACAACAATCCATCTCATCAGAACGCTTTTCTTCTTTCCCATTTACCTCCTGAATCACTATTCTGTCACATATCAACTGCCTAAGAAAACTATGTGAGAAATGGAGACAGCGACATTTGACTTTAACAACTTATGCTACTTTCCACATATCTAGGAAAAAAATTCCCATAGAAGCACTTCCTGAAACCTATCGTGAAATTTACCCTAACCATAGTGGAAAAGGCCTGACTTCTCTAAGGCACTCCAATTTAAACGATCCAGGTCTGATCCGTGACAGACTGGCAGAACCATAATAAAATGTGATACCTCTGCAACAAATGACAACAGCCTAGAAAACAAGAGCAACTCCAGAACACACTACACAAAGCACGTGGAGCCTGGATATTTAGAATGATTAAGAATGAAGTTTGGACAAAGCTACCACAAAAGGAAGCTATTTGCATCAAAATACATCATTATCTCATTGTATGGACTCCACAGCCTGATGACAGGCTGATTGGTTGGGGTTGTTCAGTCTGGGGAAGAGAAGGCTCCAGGGAGATCTTACAATGATCTTCCAGTACCTATTTAGGGGCCTACAAGAAAGCTGGGGAGGGACCTTTTATAAGGGTGTGTAGTGATAGGACATGGGTGAAAGATTTTTAATTGGAAGGGGGTAGATTTAGATTGGATATTAGGAAGAAATTCTTCACTGTGAGGGTGCTGAGGCACTGGAACAGGTTGCCCAGGGAAGTGGTGGCTGCCCCCTCCCTGGAGGTGTTCCAGGCTGGGCTGGATGAGCAGCCTGGTGTAGTGAGAGGTGTCCCTGCCCATGTCAGGGGGGTTGGAAGTTGATGATCTTTAAGGTCCCTTCCAGCCCCAACCTATGATGTGTGCAACAGAGTGATAGTGTTGTGCTTTTTTCACCCCCATACCACCCCACATGTGCTATTTGACTCCATGTACCTGTATTTGAACCGGAGTTTTTGAATTATTTCCTTCATTTTGTCCACCTGCTCTCGATTGGCTGGCACCTTTTCTGTAAAATCAACATTCCGTTTGTCGTCTGCGTATGGTAGGAAAATGACGTGGAAACCTACACAGGAGAGAGCGAGTAGACTTATGCAGAGCCACAACCTCAACACAGTAATGGATGGAAAAGACCAATATGCTTCCTAACTAGGTCTGGTGACTTCCCAAACTAGGCAGCTGTTTTGTTGTACACAACAGCAATATGTAACACCTCCTAGTATCCGCAACACCGATTCCTAATCTCAATGCACAGAGACAACATCTCACCTGGGAATACCACTGCATTTCCCTCTAACCAGCAACTGTTTGTAGACGTGGCACTTTGGGACATGATTGGGAAAGGAACCTGGGGGTGTTGGTAGACAGCTGCCTAAACATGAGCCAGCAGTGTGCCCAGGTGGCCAAGAGGGCCAATGGCATCCTGGCTTGCATCAGGAACGGTGTGGCCAGCAGGACCAGGGAGGTCATAATCCCCCTGTATTCTGCACTGGTGAGGCCTCACCTCGAGTATTGTGTTCAGTTTTGGGCCCCCTCACTTCAAGAAGGACATTGAGGTGCTGGAGCGTGTCCAGAGAAGGGCAACGAGGATGGTGAAGGGTCTGGAGAACAGGCCCTACAAGGAGCGGCTGAGGGAGCTGGGGTTGTTTAGTTTGGAGAAGAGGAGACTGAGGGGAGACCTTATTGCTGTCTACAACTACCTGAAAAGAGGTTGCAGTGAGGTGGGGGTTGGTCTCTTCTCCCCAGTAACAGGTGACAGAACTAGAGGTAATGGCCTCAAGTTGCGCCAGGGAAAATTTAGGTTAGATATTAGGAAGAACTTCTTTACTGAGAGAGTCATCAAGCATTGGAACAGTCTACCCAGGGAGGTGGTCGAGTCCCCATCTCTTGAGGTGTTTAAAAGACGGGTAGATGCGGTGCTTGAGGACATGGTCTAAGGGTAGACTTGGTGGCGGTAGGTTAATGGTTGGACTGGATGATCTTAGGGGTCATTTCCAGCCTTAAAAATTCTATGATTCTATGATTCTATGATGGTGTTGGGCTGACCGTTGGACTTGGTGACCTTAGAGGTCTTTTCTAACCTTAAAGATTCTATGACCTGTGAACATCGCCAACAGCGTTTGAAAAAGGTTTGAACTACATGGATAGCCAAGGACTGGAAACTAGTGACTTGCTTTTCATGGAGGAGATCAACATGTCTACCTTCCTCGCTATATATAAGCTTGTAAAAGGCTAGTTTGGGGAAAAAAAAAAAAATTAAGCAGCACTAAGAATATTTTCATGCCATACAGGAGGCTGTTACGCTGACTGCATCCAATTGTGCAGGGAAAGGCAGCATCACTTTCCATACCTGGAGGGGCTATCTGCACTTTCTGTTCATCCACTTCTTCCTCTTGGGGAACCAGGGCCACAAAGCGAGGCGGAATATTCCGGCGGGGGGTGTATCTGCACAGTGCCATCACCTCCCTCTCCAAGCACTTTATCAGTAAGGCATTAAATAGCGTTGTACTCCCTGGAAATTGAAGACTACATCAGAAAGACTATCAGCTTTGCTCCTTTGCTCAGGAATGTAACCCTAGATAATAGTTTCAACACCCGTGATGTCATGGAGATGCCTGCAATATTCCAGAGGTAAAGAGCAACTTTTGGAAGGGGGAAGCCCTTGAAAACGACAATATTAGTATCCTGAACAAACCAGTGGTTGTTCAGTGAAAGAACCAAAATGACTGGCATCTGAGCAACGGAATAGGTTGAAAATCTGAAATGGGTTATATACAAAGCCTCTGTCTGGTCAGGTAGGACATCATAGTAGCAGCACATTATAGAACCTTTTGCAGACATTACACACAAAGAATTCAGACTGTGGTATTCCTCTCGAGGCATATGTTTGCTTTGTATTTTACCAGATATGGTGATCAGGAAAAGACTGACATACAAGTAACATGTCTGCTTCAGGAAGCTGCTACGCTGGAGAAGCTAGCATAAAGGTTCTATATTCAGGCAGTGCAAAGCATCTGGTCATAATCCAGCCCCCTCTTTGTCCACTGGTAAATTGAGGAGCTCTTTACAAGCCAGTAAAGCGTTGTAATACTCAGGAAGTATGGTTGGATTAACATTTCCCCTCCTAGCTGATACGGACTTAACCCAGCAGTTATGTCCACTGGCTTTGTTTCTTAAACACCCTGTCTTGTCCGGTACTACGATGCGTTACTTCCATTTATGGCAAAACCAAGTATTTTGGGACTACAACTGCCTAGTTTTGTTAGCTGCTTGTCATGATGGATGAAACACAAAGCCAAATCATCTCTTGCTACTGCTAGTGCAGCTGAGAGGGGCAGTAACAGTTAACTCTATAACTTTTAAACATTAGCAAGTTTTGAAATTCAACAAAGATTTTACACTCAATGATCCCTACTCAAACTCAACTGCTTACCCTAATGCATGGCAGTGAATCTTTTCCCATCTTTGCTTACCACTTATGATGGACTCCTCCGGATAGATGAACTGGGAAGGCTTGATATGGTGGTGCTGCTTTAGCAATGAAAGTGGTTTGAATCCAATCAGAAACAAGCCCGGAGAATCAAACCGTTTTAATTCTTCTGTTTCCTCTTTCTCCAGCACAATCTGGCGGTTTCCATATGTCTAAACCAAGAAAGAATAATTTTATTTACACTGGCAGCAGACACCTGCAGGAGGGGCGCAGGGTGTGAGGGTGTGAGCAAGAGGAATAGCGTGCAATTGTTGTCTTGCACTACTGAAAAGTGGGTTACAGAGAAAGCAGAGAAAACTGTCATCACTTCTTATCAGACTGAAATGGCAAGTCACCATCTGTGACTTATAGTAAGGGAAATTCCACGTGGATGTTAGCAAAATGCACTTTAAAGCAATGCTTAAGCCCTGGCACAGAGGGGCCATCACGCATCATCTCTGGAGTTCAGAGCTATCCCAAACAGAGTGACTTCATCTGGTTTTGTGAATCTTGCTCTGGGATGGGTTAGACAGACATTTTTAGAGGGCCTGTCTGATCCAGAACTTGCTTCAGCCAATGGATGTCACCTACCTACTCCTGGCAAAAACAGTGGCTGAGAAACGACGCTTCTGAAGCATCACTCACACATCACAAAACCAAAACCTTCCTGTCATCCAGCTGTTGAAGTCAGCCATCAGGGCTTAACACTCCACATTCTGTTCATCTTCTGTGCTTTATTTCAAGAAAGTAACCTCCAGTATAAACTCAGTCTTAGGACAACAACTTTAAAAGCCTTTGGCATAGACACACAAGTGCGCTTGTGCAAAAGTACCTAGCAACTGCATACAGATATAAATAGTTCTGCACCTGGTTTTTACAGTGACATACAAACAAAAGCAGCAAAGGGATCAGTAACTCACTCCCACATCACAGAGACAGGAAAAAGCAGTCACATACTCTGTACATTACCTGAGCCCTTTTTGTATCACTAGGCAGAAGCAAGCTGCCTGTTTTTCCATTAAACATCCTTGTTTTTGTTTTAACTGGTTCATTAGTTTCCCGATAAAGCTTCACTGGATATGGTTTATAAGCTTTCTGAGCAAGGCTGTAAACACCAACAGAAAGTGACAGATCTTTGTTCAGATACAGATTTATCCTGTGTAAAAATAAAAAAACAAAAAAAACAAAACAAAAAAACCCACAAACAGATGAAGACTTGAGACTTCCAAAAGATCACTTTTGCAAAAGAAAATACATCTTTTCCCCAGATAACTTATTTTCTCTGACCTCCTATTCTTCTCTCCCAAAATCACGTCTTATCTCTAGAAATACACTATTACTTCAGTCATAATCACACTTGTATAAAAACATTCTTGCCATGTTGTCACTTCTAGTCATAAAAATTATTTAAACACAAATAATTTACCATATTTCTTCCACCTTTTCTGAGTCTGAAGGGCAGCTAAGCTCAGGCAGAGCACAGGCTGTTTACATTTGGGTACTCTGCTTGTACCCAACATGACACAACCTGAATTCTCACAGCTGTTGCACAGAAGGCAAAATTCCTCAAAAGCACCCCATCAAGACAAACAATACCATGATAAAAAAAATGAATCATAACTTATAAGAGTAAAAACCAAACAAACAATAACAACAACAAAAAACCCAAAAACAACAGAAACAAAAGGTACTGGAGGTACTTTTCAAGTTCCGAGAGCAGAACAGTGAAATACTGTGGATGTTACTTTCTCTCCCCTAAAACATATCACTGGCACAGGATTCTTTCTCCTTGAGTATTAGAAAACATTGCCAGAAGAGGATAATAAAGCTGCAAGTGGGAGAGAGAATGTCACTGATAACAGCTTAAGTTAGGATTCTTTTAAGTATGTATTTTTTAAAAACAACCCTCACTAGGCTGTGATGTTCATTCCCTTACCGTGCTTCCACATCATTCTGCTTTGAATTCACTCGTTATAAAACCAACTGTTACAGAGTACTTGGTTCCAAAAATACTTTCTATCTGCTTTGTCAAGATCCCTTTAATCCCTCTGTAAGTATCTCTAATCTTTCAGTAGGAGATCAGAAAGATCAAGGCTATGTGGATGCACACCAAGCACCTAGACGCACTGCCCACATATAACTATTTAATACAGGCCAAAATGCCTGCCAGTCCCGTGGAGATTAGTTCTTTCTGAAGCTGCCACTAGTAAGAAAAGCATTACTTCAATTAGACTTCACCACAAACTAAACATTTTACATGTAGCAGATCTTTTTTTTTGTATTTTACTTGGCAATGACATCCTTTTTCAAAATGATCATTTCTGGCCAAGCTCAGATGGAACACGGAGGAAAAAAGGACAGTTAGCTTCACTCTCCACTCTGCTCATCCACCAACAAATATCTTGAAAAGTTATGGAAGAAACACCAATGTTGGACTGAGGAATGAAGGTTAAGGCATTGAAACACTGATGCCTTCACAGACCAACCATGTGATTCAGAAGAGGGAGGTGTGATGCAATCTAAAACCAACATCAGCTGCCTCCATCGAACGAAATATCACAACGAGGTACAAACCTGACTAAAGTCCGTTTCTTTGTCTCCTTTGCTCGTACTTTCTTCATGAGATGTTCCAGCTTCTCTGACTCCTCAGGCTGAATCCCAAGGTCCTCATCATCTGCTACGTTTATGATATCCCTGTAGAACAAAGAGATATCGAACCCTCCAGGCTTCTTCAAGTGCATCAAGTCCAGGATGATGCCTAGAAACAAAGTAAGAGACAGGAGGAGGATCACAGAAACAGCTTTCTTCATACAGCAGCATGTTCCTCAGCACCCTCAGATTTCTCCAAACAAAGAATTTCAGCAACAGTAAGCTCCAAATTGTCATCTGTATCAGGTGCGAAAGTTTCTAGAGAAAAAAGCAAAAGACTTTCTTCAATTTCTGTCAAAACAATGCATCAAGGAAAATGTTTCCTTTCCAATTAATAATCTGGACAACATTGTGTATGAAACAGCTGTGACAAGCTCCTATAAAACATAATCTCAGGCTTGGAGGGAAGCAATGAGTTCAGAAATTCCCCTTTCCCAGTTATAAGGGCTAATGTATTAAGGAAGCCTCAACAACTCCTAGATCCAGCACACCTGCTGAACTCCAAAACCACTTGATATCTCCAAAACACTTTAGATCTGATATTAAGAAAAAATTTCTTCACTGAAAGAGTGATCAGGCATTGGAACAAGCTGCCCAGAGAGGTGGTGAAGTCACCATCCCTCAATATTCAAATAAACACGTAGACGTGGCACTCTGGGACATGGTGGTACTGGACAGACAGTTGAATTTGATATCTTAGTGGTGTCTTCCCACCTTAAAGATTCTGTGATTCTATGATCCCAGCTGCACAGCTGAACTAATGAAGCATTTGTTCTCCAGTCTCTGAGGTCAGGCCACTGTTCTTCAACCAATAAAAAAAATACAGCCTTCAAAGAAATTTTCCTTTTGCGTTAACTCAGTGTTATTATTCCCTTCCTGGAAAATGGTGGCACAATGAGATACAGTTTGTCTTCCATGTCCCTCTCTAGTCCTTATTTATGCTACTGGAATAGAAAAACAGAACCTAGAAATTAAATGTTAGTTGTTGGATACCAGGTTTTCTAATTTAGATTAGATACCAAATTCCTAAGTTAGAAAGCTTCAGAAAGATTCCCCAGTTCTTAAGACTTTATATTCCTTTTCCATCAGAAACTTGCAACATGGTTAACATCTGTTGCAAAGGATACAGCTGTTGTACTATGTCTGAAATTAAAGGAGAAGGTAATGACCTGTGTCTCTCAGATCACCAGCTCTGGTCCTGGCCAGCTTGGCTTTAGCACTGTCATTGGCGTGGGGATCATCCTCGTTGGTGAAGAGCATGATCCTTTTGTGGCTCAGTTTGACTTGGACATCACTGAAGAGATTAGAGCAGGCCCACAGTGCTTCACCTAAGGAATAGTCAGTGTTGTGGCCAAAAGTCTCAGAGAAAAGTACTTGTCCTTCATCTCCCCTGTATTTGTCCAGTTCCAGAACACGCTTTGCACCTAGGGGCAATAACAGCATCAGCACATATTAGAAACACTGACAGAAGTACCACAAGCTCTTCTAACTATGCACAGAAGGTCCTCTGCATCTGACGTCCAAGTAACGTTCCCTAGCAGCTCTGTGATGGTGCCCTTCCAACACCTGGCTGAGAAAGCTGCTCAACATAGCCCAACATTCACAATATTGCACCTGAAAGCACCTGCCAGGGCAAAAAGGGACAGAAAGTGCCCCAGCACCTTCCCGCTGCGGGAGGGAAGAAATCGAGTATTGCAAACTCTCTGCGCCACAAGGACAAGCTCTCAGCAGGAAAGGCAGCAGAGAAAAGAGGAGGTCAAATACATCCTGCAGCTCCATGGCACAATGGAATGGTGAAGAATTCTTCCTTCTCCCTTGCCCCACAAGCCAGATAGCATCAACCTAGAGGTTGGATTCGGAGCAGAGGTGACCACATGGAGCACAGCAGCACTTGGGGCACGTACCCATGGCCTTTTTAAAAGTCTGTGAACCCCTCCAGCCCAACAGTGACTCCTTTCCTTACCTGCCTAATGGCAGATTCTGTCTTCTTCCCTAATTCTACAATGAAAGAAGTGTTCAATTTTCCACTACGGTGTTCTGCAGAGGTTTTTCCTTTGTCCTTTCCTCAAATTCTATAGCACTTCTGAAATCTCACCTGAAAATGTCTTTTCTCCTGCTGCTATCCACAATTTTATTTTTATCTCTTTTCCTGCCATTTAATTAGTAGTACATAAATATGAACACTTATGCTATATAGTATTCCTTCCTTCTCCAGAGCAAGCTGCTCTCCAGGGGCTGCATATCATCCTTTTCAGCACCACCCACCTTTCACCTGTCTTTATCAGTATGGTGAAGCTACTGCCTTTAATACAAGAGACAGGAAAAACAGGGAAGGAGGAGGCAAAGGGTTGAGCAAGGAGACTAAGGTGCTTGCTGCCTGAAAAGAGAGAAGAACCTGGGGCAGCCTTGTCAGGTCCTTGTCATAATTAACTCTTAAACTAGGACAAGGTGCAGTTCTTACAGAAGAATCCTCTGTGGTATTAAAACATGATAGCAAAATACAACGACCTGCAACTACCAGTTAAGAATATGAAGTAAAATCTTCTCAGAGATTATGGGTTGCTATTAAAAGCTAACAGACAAAATCCTGCCCACAAGACTCTCCATTGTCAGAGTCTGCCACTACTAGAATGTGTTCTTTGCACCCCTCTCCTACCTTCTCTAATTCAGCAACTGACACTTGTTATCAAGAGGTTGCTAAGTAATTCTAAGAAAATGGAAGAGCTAAATCCAATCTCCATCACATTGAAATAAAGACACAGGAAAGTGATCTGAAGCGACTAGAACAGAAAAAGCTGAACTCCCTCAAAGTTTCTTTCAAATTTCTAAACCTATTCACACACACATCTCAGTAACAAGAACTTTTTTGTTTATCTGATAGCTCTCTTTTCAGAGAGATCAGTTACCATCATGTATGCTACTACACAGATTTCCTTACTCCATCTATCTACATTAACTGTCATATCACTTTACTTCCTTTACCTGGATTGTCCAGCTCTTGAAGAACATAGATGTGCTTGAAATTTGCCAAGTTCTTGTTCTTTTCTGTACCATAGAACACAACACTTAACAGATCCCTGTCGCTGCTAATAATTTTGCTGGTATACACATTCCGGATGCACTGGAAAAAAATAATAAATGCACACAGATCAAAATATGAAGAATATCAATTGCAGTGAAGGTGCAAAAGCTTTATTGTTAGCAATTAGCAGTTTATAAGTAGACTCTGGCAAACAGAAGAATCATAGCAGATGCTTTAAGCTGAATTTCACAAGAGGAATTTGTTTTCTGAGAGATTTGTTTCATCGCACAGCTTGCTTTATTTTTCATTACCATTCCCTTTCTCCTAACAAGATCAACTAAATAAACACCCTTTAAATATGCTACCCTGAATGAAGGCTGATCACTCATTCCATAAACATTTCCCTCACCAAACTCAGGACACAGCCTACCAGACAATGGGCTTTTCCACACCCACCACCACTCAGCCACCCGAGGCGCCCATGTGTAAGAGTCAGTCTGAAAACCAGAATCTTTTCAACATTGTCATCACAGACTTTCATAATGAGGTACCCCAAAACTTTGGATAATATCTCATCACAAGTTTGCAGCTACTGGTTTGCAGTGGTCTGTCTGACCACCTGAGACGCAGTCACTGATCCAAGGAATGGAATTGTGCCTAAAGACGTCTAAGTTTGCCAAACCAGGCAAATGTGCAGTCTCCATAGATACATCACCTGGGAACAAAGTACTGTTTGGATCCCCAAACTACTGTGTGCTTGTGCAGGCTTAAACAACAAGACTGCTTAACCAGAACTATCAGGATGAAGCAACTGCATAGATAAGGATGGACAAGAAACTGTACCCAGAAGACTACAAACCTTCATCAAAAGACCTCTGGAGACCACCTTGTGGCTATAGTGCACAGGTGCATGAGGGAAGGGTAGTATGCTAACGATTTCTGGAACAGCACAGAAGATGCCTTCTTAGCGATGAACTTTGAAAGCTTTCCCGAGGATCACGACAATCGAAGGGATGGTGGTATGCCACCCAGACCTGGGACCATAGGGATGCCTTGCACCCAGCGGTGATAGCTATTATCCTCTTTCCTCTCTTTACCCTTTCTCCCTTTACCTATTGCATGAAGGGAATAAAATTGCATTGTTTGACTGCAACACAGCCCCTTGGTGTAGTCACCCTGACCTTTTGCAATTCAAGATCACAGCAAAATGAACCATCACACATCCATTTGGAGTGGACCATGACATTAAATTGGCATCACAGACAGATCTTCAGACCAACACTTGAGACAGAGCAACAATCTGATAGCCGTACCCATGGCGGAGCTGAAGGCGATCTCTGGAGTGTTTGTCCAGTTCTGGGCTCCACACTACAAGGACATTTAGGTCCTAGAACATGTTCAGAGAGGGAAACCAGGCTAGTGAAGATTTGTCTGGAGGACAAATCTTATGAGAAGTGGCTGAGGGAACTGGGGTGGTTTAGTACGAAGAAGAGCAGGTTGAGGGGAGACCTTATTGCTGCCTATAATTTTCTAAAAGGGCATTGTAGAGAGGTGGGAAATCGTCTCTTCAGCCAAGTGACAGGTGATAGAACAGGGGAAATGGCCTCAAGCTGCACCAGGGCAGGTTCATATTAGATGTTAGGAAGAAGTTCTTCACAGAAAGATTTTCCAGGCTGTGGCACAGGCTGCCCAGGGAGGTGGCTGAGTCCCCATCCCTGGGTGTATTTAACAGATGGG
Organism: Heliornis fulica; assembly: GCA_013399135.1. Classification (NCBI taxonomy): domain Eukaryota; kingdom Metazoa; phylum Chordata; class Aves; order Gruiformes; family Heliornithidae; genus Heliornis; species Heliornis fulica. The sequence goes on from VXBZ01002651.1 coordinate 293,483, forward strand.
TGGATGAGGTGCTTAGGGACATGGTTCAGGAAAGGACAGGGGACAGTTGGACTCATGATCTTAAATGTCTTTTCCGACCTGGTAGTTCTGTGATTCTTAGAAGCCCTCGAGGCTCCCCGAGCAGCCTTACCTGCATGGTCATGTCAAAGGGAGTCACGCTGTCCCCCTCACACTCAAACATGGTCTTGGAGGCATCCACCAAGAAAATGAGGCTGTCCCGGCCCGAGAACCTGTAGTTCGCTAAGGAAGGGGGAAAAAAAAACAGTTTTAGCAGCGGCCCCTTCCGTCCGCGGGGCTGCCCTTCGTGAGGGGACGGGGGTGACGGGACCCTTACCGGCCGCTTCAGGCCCGCCGCCCCCCTCCTCCTCCTGCTGCTCCTCTTCCTCGTCGTCGCGCTCCGGGCCATCACCGCGGTAGTAGGATACCCACTCAGACATGGCTCCCGGCGCGGCCCGAGGCCCCACAGCCGCGCACCCGGCGAGGAAAGGGCTGCTCGTGCCCACGCCGGCTTTCCCTCACCGGAGCTCAAGGCTCGACCGCGCACCACCGCCTGCCAGTCACCAGAAGGCCCGCCTCCCGTAGCAATTCTGACCAATGGCGGCAGAGGACAAGGCACCACCCACAGGAAACCCCGCCTCCCCCCATATGGATTGGCTGCTAAGCAGAACAGAAGGCGGGAGTTTTGCTCTTCCCGGTCGCGTGCCTCGGGCTCCCGAGCCAATGACAGGGGGACTTCCCTGTTCCCACACCCCGCGCTGCATAACGGCGCAGTGACTGGGCGGCCCGGCCGCTCGCCGGTTCCCGCACATGCGCAGTGGAAGTGTCGCCCCTTTCCGTCCCGTCCGCTCACCGTCGGTGCTGCCGCGCCCGCGGAGCCGGCATCGGGACCGTCTTTTTTCCCCTCTACGGCCGGACGGCGGGTGTCTGCCAGGGCTCTGGGTGCCGCCCGGCGGCCGCGCCTGTGTCCCCATGGAGGAGCCGCTGGCCCTGCACCCCGTGAAGCTCTACGTGTACGACCTGTCCAAGGGCATGGCCCGGCGCCTCAGTCCCCTCATGCTGGGTAAGAGCACGGCGGGGGCTCCGCGCCGCCTCGGCGCTGAGCTGGGCCCACCCCGCCCGCCGCCGCCCCGGGTGGGTTCATTTGTCCCCCAGCCACGCCTCTCCGCAGAACGGGTCCGAAATCCCCATGCCCACCCCCCGCCCGGCATCGCCCTCCCGAGGGAGCGGCCCGCCGGGGAAGGGCGCCCTGAGGAGCTGCGGGCACCGGGCCGCGGCGGCAGCTGAAATTCGGCTTGCGGGGCCGCGGGCCCGGTGCATGGGGAGAGAAGCGGGGTTTAGCTGCGGCATCCCTGCCCCCTAGCTCAGGGGAGCGAGCTGTGCTAGTAAGGCGGCTTCAGGTGACCAGGGCGCAGCCTCTTCTCCCTACCAGCCCTTTGCTAACGGAAAGTGTGGCAGAGCCCCGAGAGGGAGAGCGCGGTCTCAGCACTCCGACTGCTGCCGTGCCTCGGCGGGAAGCTCCCAGCTGTGTACAGGGTTATTGAGTGGAAATAGCTCCATGTTGTGAGGTGGAGCTGGGCTGGGTGCCCCACCGTTACCCGCCACCTCCTTCCAGAGCGTTGGGCCAATGCCGTTGTATGTCTTACCAAGAGTGAATGCGTTTCCAGATGGGCCCTGGACTGGGGATGTGAAGGGAACTGAGGTTTATGCTTGAAGCTTTGGAAGCATGAGGTAGGAATGCAACAAGAGGGTCTACCTGTTACAGGTAGACTCTGGCCTGTGTCAGACCAGCAGTCTGTGTGAGATGAGACTTCCCGACAGGCTCTGTGTCAGAACAGATGGCTCCATGTAATCTTGTTTTACAGTTTTCTGGCATTCGCTTCACTCATCTGTCCTAAGAGGCAATTCTGTGCTTTTCTTAAAGCTTAAAATGAAAGTCCAAATAGTTCTTAGTATGAGGCTTTGTACACGTCAGCCATAGGCTTGTAAAGTTGAGAAGAAAATATTATAGAGAACATATGCGATGTGCTCTGTTAGCCAGGGAGGAACAGCACATTTGGGACATGTGCGCTAACCTCAAAACACTTTCTGTGGTCAGAGTCACTTCTGTTGTAGCCCTTGGAGAAGTAACTTTTCACCTGTTAGTTCATAACAGCCCTGTTTTATGTTGTGTTAAGAACTACAGATCTTAAGATGAAGATTAGATGTGTGTATGATTTACCTGTGTTTGCATAGAGCAGATTTTAATCAGTCTTCTTTCAAAGTGTTGGTCAAGACATAAATGGGAAGGGGGTAGATTTAGATTGGAGACTAGGAAGAAATTCTTCCCTGTGAGGGTGGTGAGGCACTGGCACAGGCTGCCCAGAGAAGCTGTGGCTGCCCCCTCCCTGGCAGTGTTCAAGGCCAGGTTGGACAGGGCTTTGGGCAACCTGGTCTAGTGAGACATTTCCCTGCCCATCGCAGGGGGCGTGGAACTTAATGATCTTTAAGGTCCCTTCCAGTCTGAACCATTAAATGATTCTATGCTACAGACTTTCCTATACAGTGACAACCTATTTCTGTACGTAGCCCTGTGCTGATCTTTGCACAGATCAGGTATTGGCTTTTTATCTCACTTATTACCCACAAAGTCAACTGTGGGGCCTTATAGCTTTCTGAATTTCTGCTGCATAAAAAACAGTGCATGAATTTTGGTGCTTTTTATGGTATCTGAACGACAACTTAAAGCCTTTGTGCTTGAGAGTTTGATGATAACTTTCTGTGAATCTGAGTAATGAAAAGGAAAACTTAGAAACCTGAATGTGTCTCTCAGAAGAGTATGAAGTGTTGCTTGCTTGTGCTGCCCGGTAACTAGCAGAGTTCAGACATGTTTGTGGAACAAACTAGGCCAACTAGGCCTGCATGGTCACAGTGACAAGGCAGACTGCAGAACCTTTGGGATTACGTGGAACTAGTGACTGGGTTGTCTGTAAAACAATGTACTGTTTGTTTGGGTTTTTTCCTTCAAGTTAAGTATCTTCTATGTGTTTTCACTTGGCTCTGTCATAAGTCCAGATTAGAAACCTCCCCAAGAGTAAAGGGATGGAGGGAGTACTCATGTTTCTTGAAGAACAACAAAAGCTGTTGCTGTTTCTCAGTACATCAACTTTCAGCTGGTTAATAGCGATTTTTCTCTTTTTCTTTTTTTTTTTTTTTCTTTTAAGCAATGTTCATAAACTGCATCATCAGGGTAAGTCATAGGAATTGAAGAGGAAAGTATTTATTAGAGAATTTAGTACTAAACCTTTGTCATCTCTACTTCTGGTATTCTTTCCAGAGATGCCAAGTTTGGCCAAAATGGTGCTTTTGCTCTGAGTGATAATTCTGTAACGTCACCTATATCTAAATCTGTATTTTAGAGATTGTGCTGTATGCAATTCCTAGCACGCTTGAAAAAAGAAACTCATATCCCCCTGCCAGAGGGGAATGAATCTTACGATTCCAAATCCTTGTGGAGCTGAGCACTGTGAGAGATACCCACATGGTGCCAAGAGGGTCCAGAGGTGTGATGGTTTATGTCAGTACAGCCTTCAGGCATCAGCTGCCAGGACTGAACATTAACGTAACCTTTTCAGTGTTGGGTCTCTGCACTGCAGTGAATGGTGAGCTGGAAAGGCAGAGCTGTACACTACTGTTCATGGCAGGCTTTCAGGTGACTTGGTCCTGGCCTTTGGGCACATCTTTGCTTTTTTTGGCAGATTTTTTTCTTTTTTTTTACCTGGATTATGGTTTTCTGTAATTTTTCAGTGAATGTTTGTATTCTAAACTTGTCCAAATGTTGTGATATCAGAAGTGGCTTACATAATATTCATGTGCTGTCACTCTGTGTTTTTCTACAGGTGTTGTTCCCACTCTCTCCCCCATTCTCAATCTGTTCAAATCCATTTATTTGTCCAACTGTGTGATTTAGTAATAGATGTTAACCTGAAAGCAGACTTCACCTGATTCTGTGGGAGGTAGAGAGGATAACGGAATAGTTCATCTCACAGTGCTGGTTTTAAAGTAGATGTCCAAAGGCAAAGAAATATTTCAGGAAGGATAAAACCCTGTTGCATTGGGGCTTGAAGAAAATTGGCTTGCAGTTTCCAAAGGTGTGCTGTCCTGTAACTGAGGTTATTGCACATAGGACTCCTAGAATGGGCAGGAGCTTTGTTTACCACAGCAGCTTTGGCTCCATATGGTGTGAATTAATGGTGAGTTGACTGGGTGTATGTATCAGTTGGAATTTTTCAGTGATACATTTAGCATAAGGACCAAATAGCCAAGAGAGTGGAGCTAAAAGTAACTGCTAAAAGGGCGCAACTTCTCCAGTGGTGAGACAACTGGCACAGGTTGCCCAGAGAAGTTCCGGCTGCCCCCTCCCTGTTTGTGTTTAAGGCCAGGTTGGATGGGGCTTTGGGCAACCTGGTCTAGCGAAGGTGTCCCTGCCCATGGCAGGGAGGTGGAACTAGATGGTCTTTGAGGTCCCTTCCAACCAAAACCAGTCTGTGATTCTCTTCCACCCATTCTGAAGTGTTTAGAAACTCATGCTACAGCATGAGATTGCATCAGCTTTGCTCTAGTGCATTTTCTAGGAATTTCATGAAAACCAAGTACATAACCCTCCCCCAATCTAGCCTACTTCTAGGTCTCTGTAGGCACCTCAAGGAGAAAGGAACTGCAACAGACTCCTCCCTCTCTGTTATTTTTTGCCTCAGTTGAACATCCTTAGTAGCAAATAGGACTTGTGTCTGACTAATTAGGATAATTTTCAATTCAAAAAGGGTGGGAATCTTAATGGGTTGGCCTAAGGGAATTGCAACAATATCCAAAGCAATGCACTTCTAGAAATACCCATGCTACCAACCAAATTATATCCCTTCCAGCTCCACAGGAGACAAGCTTGCTACTTTCCTGGGATCTCTTGGATTCTGCTGGGGCTTGAATATCCATTGCAGAGCATAGGTACACTGTTAAAAAAAACCACTAAGTTTCGTGTTATTTCTTTACTTTAGGGCTCAGGAACAGGTGATGGCCCAAGCTCAGTGGGGTAAAGCAAGTGCCCGTCTCTTTGCATAATTCCTTCATGTCTCAGAATTCTTCTGCCCTTCAGCCTAGTAACTTGGATTGTATAAATGCCACTTTAATTTGATGTTTAAAATGCTCAGCAACAAACTACATCGTGTGGCCCTCAAGATTAATAAATTAACTGCACCAGTAAAGTACATTGCTGAGCATCTAATTTCCATTCTGCTTGGCCTTCCAGATACATAAAATCCAAGCATAGAAGTAAACCCATTTGATTGTATTCTAAAATTTATGCTTGCCATAAATCCAAGCATGGAAGTAATCCCCTTTGTATTCTAAAGTTATATGGGTTTCTTCTTTCAAAATGCTCTCTTATCCTAACAGTGATGGCTGCCTGAATCAGTTGAACAACAATAAATCTAGCTACTTCATTCTGCATGTTCCTGTGACCAAGCTGAGGGACCTGGAATTGTTTTCTGCATTTGAATGGTGTATTTATCTCATAGGTTTCTGCCTCGTGTAAACACCATGGAAGTATTTGAGCCAACAGTGTTCTAAAGAAAAATAATAATAAAAAAAAAACCCCAACCAACAAACAAACACCTTTGCTTGCCAGATGATACTCTGCCTCTTTCAAATAATTTGAGTCTTCAAGATCTGTGCTTGGCATCCCCTCCTGAATTCTTGTGAGGATTGCCAGGAGAAATCTATGTATAAGCACCCCAGCCAGAAGGAAAATGCCCACATTGCAGCATGCCACGCCATGGGAGTTTGCAGAGAAGAGGCAAGGAGTGGAAGAGCATGAAATGCGATGATGTCTGCCAGTATCGCAGATGGTACTTGCAATCCTTTCTTCTAGACCACTCGGTTGAGTATGGGATGTGAGGTCTGTGGCGCTGTAGGATTATTTGTGGAGGCAAGTTCAACCTTTTTTTTTTTTTTTTTTTTTAAGCTGGACAGTGGTGCCAGAAGGGATTTTGCTGGGAAGTGTCACTGCAAGGCCTGCATGCAGCTTGTGCCTTTGTGCTGCTGCAGCAGTACTGTACTCATGCTCTCACTTGGGCAGCTGGCACTGGAAACAGCAGTGCCGATCCTTGCTCAGTCATACAGTTGGGGCTGTGATGCGTATCCGACCTTCCGAGGCTGCAGGCAACATATTTTGTGTATAATGGACAATATCCAGCAGAAGGCAAGACACGACTCCTTAGTGTAGGCTGCCATGATTGCTTTGTGTGAGCTTGTCAGGAGAGCTTGTGAGTTGTCACCTGTTCTACACAGTGTCGGGGTTTGAGAGAAGGTCAAGAAGAGTCATCTAGGAGTGCCAACAGAGGCAAAACCTCAGGGAGAAGGTGGGGCTGAATGTGAAGGTCTGTACAGAACCTCTGACACGATGCAACAAACACCACAGATTGTTGCTGAGCTGACCAGGCTCCTCAGAAGTTGCTGGCCATTGACTTATTCCCCTGTCAGTTTGGGCTGAGATGACAACAGGCAGTGGTGCAGCATGCAAAACTGCAGCAGCATACCAAAAGTTCTTGGTCTTGGATGCCTCTGGGTGATATGTTTGTGGCCAATAATGGCAGGTTTTGTAGGTATGGGTTTTCCCAATGGTGTTGTCACTAGAGAGGCTTCCGCTGCCTTCAACCAGGCACAGTCCACCAGTGGCAGAAAAGCACTTAATTTTCTCAGCAGCAGGCTGGAGGGTTACCATGGATGCCTATTGTCATCAGCACTGCAGATCTGGCATGTGTTTTCCACAGTACCAGCCTGGTTAATGTCTTACAGGAGCCAAGCAGAAATAGCAGGTCAGCAGCTCCATTAAGATCAACAAACCAGTGCTTGGCACAGACTGACCTAACTGAGCAGCTTCAGACAGACATCCCTTGTGAAGACAGGCAGCTTCACTTGCCAAGAGCTCTTCTGTTCTTGCCCTGGAAGTTGCTGCCTGTTGTTGGCTACAGGTTTCAAGTGTAGTGGCCAGAGCAGAGCCCCCCAGGGTTGGACTGCAGTCTAATGCAAATTCCTTTTCCTGAATTCAGTGTGGGGTTTGTTGGTGCAATCAGAGAATTGCATTGATGAGAAGGGACCTCTGGATGTCCTGCTCTAGGTAGATTGGGTAAAAGCAGCTGCTCGAGGGCCCTGGGCAGCTGTGTTCTGAGTATCTCTGAGGATGGAAATCCCACATGCTTTCTGGAGCCCTGCCGCTCTGTTCAACTACCTTCATGGTAGGTTTGTTCCATCCTCTTGCTGAGTAGGGAATTTTCCATTTTCCAGCTCACACCTGCTGCCTTTCCCTGTGCACCTCTGCATGGGTCCTCCATACCCATTAGGTAGTTGTAGATGGCAATAAGGACTCAACCCTCTCTTCTTGAGGCTAACAGACCAGTTCTCTCAACTGCACTTTTGTATTGTAAGTGCTCTATCTAGTGTCTTTTGTACTGGGCAGATCCAAAAGCGGATGTGATGCTCCAGATGTGGTTTTCTAAGTGTTAAATAGAGAGAAAGAGCCTTGAGCTGCTGCTGCAGTCTTGCTAGAGCAGCCCAATGTGTGGCAGCCTTTGCTGCAGCGGTCTTTTCAAGGAGGTGGTGTAGTGCATGAGCAGGTTCCCAGCAGCTCCTGTGATGTTGTCAGCATCTTTCAGAACCCTTTCACCTACACACAGAATCTAGGCACAAAGTGGGAACGTTGTGGAATGGCTTGTGTCCTTTGCTGGAGATGTGATTGAAAGTAAATATTACCACGTCCTTTATCCGTTTAGCATGTAAAAGGGCAGATACAATTCTAGTACATGCAGCCTTTGAAACTGTTTCTCTGCCCTGAAGGATAAAGTTCAAGTTTCTTGTGGAAAATGGTGATTTATTGTGACCAAATGTGTAATAATTTATTAACAGATGTGCAGAACACTATCTGTGCAAGGCCAAGTGGTGGAGCCCATCGAAGGCCAGCTGCTCAGGTTAGGGCCCCGCACTGCACCCTGCCACGTGCACTGCTGATGAGCCTGCGGTGTCGCTGGTTCCTGGCAGCTCCAGTGTGCAAGGTGGAAGCTCTGACGGGGAAGGAGTGAAGCAATGGCCAGAGAATCAAGGAGCACAATAGTGAGGGACATGGAAAAGGGGCAGCAGATGCTCCTGAGCTCTTGCCACACACTGCTGCAGTTCTTTCATCATTGCTGCTGTCTTTTGGCCTTCATTCTACTCCATGCCTGTTCCTATGTGATGGATTGACGGTGAATATGCTTCGTGCCTGGCTGTGATCCATGGTAGTGACAGATCAATCCACCTACTTCAAAACTCTACTTGTTTCAACTGATGTCTCTATTATCACAACGGCCCTTTCCCAGCCTCAATTCTTTCACAACCCTCGCCTGAAGCAGGTATCTGATCTGTGCTTAGTTTGCTTCAGACTTGAGTGGAAAAAAGCTGGTGGTGACTGTGTGTTACTTTGACATGTAAACATCCTGTTCTCAGGACTCTTGAAGGATTATCCTCATCAGTTTTGTTCCTCTATTTTACCGGGTCCTGCTGATGACGGAAAGTAGGTTTTGCCAAGGGGAAACAACTGGTGAAGAACTACTGCTGCTTCGAAGCAGTGTATTCCCTCCTGGCACTCAGACTCTAACAGCCTCAGCAGAGGAGTGGGAGGGGATAAATACCCAAGACACTGCCTACAGACAGGGAAAGGCAACACCTCTTCCTCCCCATAGGCTGTTGATGTAAGTAAGGAGAATTGAATAATGTCTTTCCACAGGGCAGGTGGAACTGGGACAACGTAGCCCATCACTGCTACCCTACCAAGTATCTTAGAAGAAGCTGGACACCAACAGAAGAAGCATGACGCCTAAAGCTTCAGCAGAGAAGCCCAGCATCTCAGAGGCTGAGGGATGAAATATTGCCCTGTTAAACTACTGTTTAGCTTTAGGCCCCAGCTGTGCTAACCAGGGGAGAGCAGGGGAATTCAGCTCAGTCGCGCTTCATTTTTACCAAACTTTATAAATGAGTGGAATAATTTATTGTAATTCTGAGTATATGATTCCAGTATATGAAAAGCAGTTGCAGTGCACTTTCAGCAGCATAAGCTGTGAGAATCCAAGCAAGGCGCTGGTGGAATAGTTGCTAGGGAGAAGCAAGGCTGACAGTGTGGTGAGGGGTGCAGCTAAATGCTGAGTCAGTTAAGGCAGTGGCACTCAAGATATCTAAGAAAAGCCTGAATGTTGCAAGCATCTGAATAGAGCATTAACAAAAAAAAACCAAAAAAAAACCCCCAAAAAACCAAAACAAAAAAAAAAAAAAACAAAACAAAAAAAATCCATTGCTCTGAGGCTTCATTTAGTGCAGGAAGGTAATATCTAGATATAATGACCCAGAATTCAGGAACCAAGAAGGTCCATGGCTGGCTTTGAGAGGCCTGAAGCTGGTGTTACAAACAGGTGGTTTCAAAACCAGAGCAAAGCCTGTTGGCCAAAAGTTTTGTCATGTCTGCAGTGTTTTCTGTCTAGCTCTGGGAAGGGTGCAGATGACTTTAGCAGGTCATCACATCACATTCTGGTATATAAAAGTTGAGTGATAACAACAAAACTCCTTGGAAGAGGTGCTGCTTGGATCTAAAGGATAGTGGTGCAGAAAGTAGTCTGCTGGTAAGGAGCTCTTATACATGGAGGCTGTCTGAAAGGATCAGAAGCTTGCAGCAAGCAAGCAGAAGCTACAGCAGAGGAGCCCTCAGTCTACTGCTTGGGTTCAGGAGGGTACCAAGTGTTGGTATGCACGCAGTTTTCCTGTTCTAAATCTGCTTCTCTGGGTGTTGTGCACCTTGTTTGGCAGAATGAGGTGTAACACATCTGTCATGGTGTGCTGTGGCTACGCCTTTAGGCTTGGTTCCTGGTATCAGGAACCAAGGTATCAGGTCCGATACCAAGGAACCAGGTATCAGACCCCTTTATAAACTTGTAGGTAGCCTAGAGCATTAACAGCTGGTGAGCCTTTGAAGAGAGGTTTATTTTTGAGATCCTACCATAAACACAGAGAGATTTATGTTTCCCATTTCTAAGGACCTGGAAAAGCATTTCAGAAGGGACCTTTTCTCAAAGACACCATGATTTTTGTCAGTTTAGTGGTGCCTGAAGCAAGTCTTTGCTGTTGTGTTCTACAAAACACAGTTTTATAACTTGTATAAATTTCAACCCCATGCTTCTGCCCTCCCCAGCTCCTACTTAAACTTAATTTTTAAGAGCAGAAGGAGGGAGGGGAAGGAGGAAACCATGGAATAGATTTTTAAAGACTATCACCACAGATCATATGTTCAAATCAGATCTCCCATTGGTTACTGAAAAGGAAAACTGAATACTCTTTGTTGGCTAACTGCCTGCAGTTATGAAATCAGTGTACAGTTCAACTCTTCCAGGCCTGATGAATTTTAGGGGAACTTTTGTTTGCTTGGTCTATAGACAAAAGCCCAAGGAAGGTAAGCACTGGCAGGATAGGATGGCATTGCCACCTCTGCTTGCAGGAGGGGAAAAAAGTACAGCAGTAGTTTGGATGGAGGAGTTCGTTTGAAAGTGAGACGTTTTGTTTCTTTAGAAGCAACTCTGGAATGAAATCTTTGGTATTGCTGTCATGGTGAAATAATAAGCATGGCTACTAAGTGATTGACAGAAAGTAGGCTGAAATCTGGAAAATATGTTGCTAATAACTCTTCTTTTCTCTGCATACAGGGAAACAGCTGGATGGCATCTGGTAAGTGACCTAGATTTCAGTTGCATATTGTGTGTTAAACACTGCGTGGTGTAGGAAGTACTTTCAATATGAGATTATATATACTTCAGATCTTAAGAATATTTTGGTGCTGAAGAGACACCAAGGCACTTTTTGTTCCTGCATACAGATAAACAGTAAGATGATGTACAGTCAGGCACTTGTTAAACTTCTCTGTTCAAAGCTCAGTGGATCTCCTGGAAAAAAGTATTGGTAGTAATTGTTGTGGTTCAGTGCAGTTTTACACTTTCTCAAGGGCAGGATGTTGTCCTTGTCCCAAGCATTTTGTCTTCTAATTGTGGGCATGACTAAAGAGGAAAGTGTAGGCTGGAAGAAGGTATTACATAGTCCAGTCTTCTGGCATGTAAGAGGTAGCTACATTTGGTTACAAAACACCCCTCACTTTGTTATCGTTCATATCAACAGTTTGAGGTAGGTTTTGTTGTTTGGTTTGGGGTTTTTTTCTGAAACAAATGGGGAAAAAAACATCCAAAACCTTGCCCATCCATTTCACTCTGTTGATCCATCTCCAGTGATTGTCTGACCTTCTCAGCCAGTGTCAATCAGACATGCACTTCTTGCACTGTGTAGCAGGGCTAGCTCTGTCTCTCAGTCTCTGTGACTTTGCTCTCGACCCTTTAGCTGCAGGAGGCTGCAGGAGATCTCACGCTGGTGTGGAAGACCCTCTCTTCCTGTGTCCCTTCTCTCAGGCAGCTAGCTAAGCCTGTTCTTTCCCAACCACGTACAGAGTTACAGTAGGCTTGATAATCATTGCTTCCACATACTTTCATGTCCCAGCAGATCCTGCTCCTACTTACAGAAACACGTTGATCTTTTCTTTCAGTTGTTCACTTTGTGATATCCTTGAGCACATAAATTTACCAGTGATTGATTTATGTGCTAGGTGAAATTATTCTTTTGTTTCACCTGGGTTTTGTTCTCCGTGGCAGGCACACCTCCATAATAGTCCATAAGGATGAGTTCTTCTATGGCAGTGGAGGAATCTCCAGCTGTGCACCTGTAAGTTAAACTTTTTTTTTTTTTGATAATTTTTATCTGATCAGAATTGCGTGTGTCTCTTAGAAAAAGCAGCAAGAGGCTTCTGAGTTCAGCCAGATGTGGCTGCTTGCTGTGGTTGCGCAGGCCATCTGAGGAAAACATGGACAGTCGATTTGAGCCTAACTAGTTACAGTTTGGGGTTTGTTTCTGCTGGTAGTCTCTATCCATCCAAGACACCTTCTTCAGCCACGTTGCCAGAGCGACACCTTTTCTGCATGGATAGGTTTTACATGCAGACTTGCTAACTTGAGGCATCCTTTATAAATCAAGAAAAGTATGCATATATCATGGCGTTTTGTCAGACATTTCTGTTCTTGGAGAGGCAAAATTGAGAGGTCATTCTAAAGCAGCATTTTGCCACAGCATGGAGCTTTCAGCACAAAGAGACAAGCACACAAGCTGAAACGTAAGTTGCGTGTTGGTTCTTACTCCCTGAGTGCAGAACAGGGGAGGCTGGTAGAGCTTTTTGCTTGACAAACATAATGGAGGTTCCTACTTCTGTGCCTGGACAAGCCACAATGGCTTTATTCAATACAGTGCTCCAAAAGAATTCAGCCTGTCCTTTTAACATTGTCTTCTGGCTATTGGATTTTACAGGGAGGGACACTTCTTGGCCCCCCAGACTCGGTTGTTGACCTGGGCAACACAGAAGTCACAGAAGAAATATTTCTGGAATATCTTTCCTCTTTGGGGGAATCTGTGTTCCGGTAAGTAGCAGCTTGTGCTATAAAATCTGTATAATAAACAAAAGCCTTTGGGGGAAGGATTGCAGAATAGATCAAGGTATTTTGAAAGCTCTCAAATCCTGCTCTCAAACCTTTGTCTGCTCAGTGTATTATTTGATACTCCCCAAATGTGAGACCAGAACTGATGCACCGATACCTAAGGAGCTACCAGCTAGGCAACCCTCTGGTGTGCTAGGCTGGGAAAATATTCTCCCAGGAAGTCTTTCATACTGTTTAGTTGTGGGTTGTTTGATTTTTTTTATTTTTTTTTTTAATGGAATAATGCCTGAAATGTTTTTGAGAGAATCAGCAGGGAAAATGAAGGCACTATATGAAACATTTCTGTAAACAGTGCTTTGCTCTATGACTCATAGGTGAAGTGAGTAAAAGCAAGTTCTTGACTGTTAAAGAGTCTAGTCTACTCCTCACAAGAATAGGAAACGGTAGCATTTAGTGTTCTGGCTATATTTTAATATCAATAATTACTGTGATGTCTCATTATTCTTTCTGTGGTTTTAACTGAAGAAACTTGACCTCACTTATCCTCTAAAAAAACATTGTATTAAGTCAGTGATGCGGAGAGATGTCATTTTCCGCTCTGATTCAATTGAACTTGAAGGTGAATCGATGCCCGTATTTTACCTCTTTGCCTAAGAATTCTTTGTGGGGGCAAAAAGTGTGAACACAGGGAGATGTTTCTCACTAGGGCTCTAAGTTTTTCTGCTTTATTGTTGAGTCTGTCTGTTCAATTCCTTTCCTGTGGCACAGAGGAGAATCTTACAACCTCTTTGAACATAACTGCAACACCTTCAGTAACGAAGTGGCACAGTTCCTGACAGGAAGAAAAATCCCTTCCTACATCACGGACCTTCCAGCTGAAGTTCTTGCCACGTGAGTGTGCCTGCCGCTCCTCTCTGTAGCATATTGCTTCACGCTAATGCTTAAGCGTTTGACAGAGCCAGCGGTACCAGTTTCTGCTGGCTTTCTCTGAGAACCATCAGAAGGTTAAGGAGAGGATGCTGTTTGCTTTACTCCAACACTTACAACACTGTATGACAAGTGCTGACTGGCACTGGCATTACTGAGTAAGACCAGAGGAGGTTGTTGTCCTGCCTTTATCTTAAACTAGGGTTTGGTTTCTTTTGTGATGATTTCTTATATCTGACCAAACAGAGAAAGTTTCTAAAAAAGATGCAAGTTTCTTTGACTTAGAAAGCCACTGTCTGTCAAAGGTCACTTCTCTAAGCACCATCGTTGCAGTGGAGGTGTCAGCTTTCCTTGTGACTAGGCAGGGGAGACATAATTTTAAAATTAAGGCTGCAGTTTGAAAGTTAGGAAAAGAGGCTGGAGAAAGAGGAAATAAAAAAATCCTGCCAGGTAGTTCAGCTCAACTTCTTTTTTTTTCTTTTTTTTTTTTTTTAAGCCTCTCAGCTAGTGAGGATTCCAATGGAATGATTTGAGACCCATCATTTAGATCTTACTTCTCATAACAATGGTGTACCTTGTTTGGGAGACACGTCTTCTACCCTGGGCTCTTATTGCTTCAGATATCTCAAAATCAAGTAAATTCCATAACCATGAGTCACAGTGAAGGAGAAGACAGGTGCTACAGATTGCAACAGAAGTTAATCTGAGTGTTGAACCACTTAGAAGGGAGCTCAAGGCTATCCTAGCGGGTTTTAGCATTGATGTGGTTCTTCATGGAGCACTGCATTTGCATAACAGGGATTTTCTTCACACACTTAAGTCAAATGAATGACTAAAAGCCAGTTTCAGACACGGTATTACCACATTAGCAGCTTGGGTGTGTTAGGACTCAGAACTAGCTTATATAAAATCATGTTTAAGACTCTTCAGTTATTGAACAGTGAATTCTCTTTGATAGGTTAAATTTGCTTTAGTTTGCAGTGGAAGTCTGTTCTTTGGATTTGCTTTTACGGTGTTGGTTTGACTGCACTCTAGGAAGTGAGTGCACTTCAGTAGTAAGCAGGAAATGTTGTTCATCAAGTAAGCTATTTCAGATGTCTATTTCTTTACCTTCTTAGACCTTTTGGACAAGCTTTAAGGCCCTTCCTGGACACCACCCAGATCCAGCCACCTGGAGGAAATACATTCAGCAGACATAACGGACAGAGCTAACAGGAGTGACCCAGTGTGCCCAGCCTCACCAGGCCTCTTCCTTTTTAAGCAAGAATCTACCAGATTTCTATTTTATAATTTCCCATCAGAATTAACTCTGCAGAAGTTACAAGACAAATTTTAAAATTTTCTTGGGAGAGGATTTATCGGGGTGCATGTAAGACAATGCTACCAAAAAGATTGCCATAATTTCTAATAGTATAATACTAATTTATAAAGGCTGTCTTGTCTGAGTAGGCTGACGCTTTCCAAGTAACTCCCGTGCTGGTAAGTGGGAATTCATTCCATGAGCATTCAAGGGCCCATTACACAATTTGGAGTAAATAAGAGGATGTCCTAGCCATCCCTTGCAGGCTTGCATCTCCTCCTGTCACTGCCTATATTATGGGGGTGTTTGCTGAAGTCTGTGGCAAAAAGACAAAGTATGGTAGCCTAGGAAGTGAAGGTGTCCCAGGACTAGTCTTCTGCGTATTTTATTGATGTTATGTTGTTTGCTCAGGGGAAAAGCTGAACTGATCTAAGATTTGCAGTGGCATAGCTGTGTGGAGAAGTTGATCAAGCTGAATTGTGTATCAGTATCACAGAGTAAAGTTGAAACTTTCAATGGGACAAGATGCGTGGGGGAGGGAGGCTGGAACTGAAGGCTGCCAAGAGCTTGTAGTGCTGGATCCAAGAGTTATGGGAAAGAACCAGCTGAAAGAACAGAATCTCATAAGCAGAAGTGCTGGAAACAAATTTCAGGTGAAAGTAAAATGAAGGGAGATGTTTCCTTTTCTCGCATGTAAGCTTATAAGTAGCTAGACAGGAACCTTGTTAACTGTTTACCTTAAGAGCTGAGTGGGTTGCTTGGTTGGTTGGTGGGGTGGTTGTTGTTTTGTTGTTTTTTTTTTTTACCAAGCCAGAGTTGCAGTATAGTGAGGCAGAAGTAGCATGGTAGCTGCACAATAATACGCAGGTGCAGTAGGAGTTCTAACTTTCTTTGATTTTACTGTCCTTACCAAAGCAGTCAAGCACATCACAGAGAGGGTTCTGCCTAAGTGTGAGAGAAGTAGGTGATACATCTCCCCAAACCTAAGGAGAACAAGAGTAAAGTAAAGCTTTCCTGTGAAACAGTTGTGTTTATTGGGATGGGTGCAGAAGCAATCCTGTCCTGATTGACATTACATTGTACCACATAGTCTAGGTTAAGATTCTCAGAGATTTGCAGATATTTGCAGTGGAGAAACAGGCAGCAGTTACATTTAGGAAGGAACACAAGACAGGCATTGGACAAACACCCAGACATCACTGATGTCCTAAATGGTGCTGAAAAAGCATCTGTGCAGATGTATAACCTTTTGTCCAGCGCTTTATTGTGAAAAGTAATGCTGCAAGATCAGGCCTGCATCTCAGCCTTCCTGCACTGGAAGCTTCCTCCACACCTAGAGGAGATGCATTTCCTCTGATGGACTCTTTCTCCTGGAGTGATACAGTCTGATCAAAGTTTCTTCTGCTGTTTCTCAGTGTGGACTGTTATGGGGGGGGCTTTTTTTTTTTTTTTTTTTTTTTTTGAGGGAGTGGAATGGAGGAAAGCTGCAGTTTAGTCACTTGGTCAAATACTCTGTTTCCCTGCAGCTTGTGGAGTCACTGTGCAAGTGGAAACAGGGTACTGTCAGTCCATTTTGTGTGTACCTGGTCTCAGTGTACAGCAGTTGCCTTTGCGGCCCAGATTTTTTTTTCCCCCTCTTGTCATTCTCTGCCTGTGCCATCAACTTCTCCTTAAGCATTTCATTTGATGGACTGGACTTGGAGAAATCTGTAGCAGTTAGTACTGAGATCAGTTTAGAGAAAAGCTTTAAATCTTTCCCCACCTAAATGTCCTGTGTGCAGAAAGCATTCTGTGATAAATCATTTATGAATTCTTTCAGTGCTCCTGGAGGAAGGATTGGCGTTTGCTTTCTGCTAAGCTGTAGTTCTGTTTTCCTGTTCAGTATGTATACCCTCTCCAGTCCCTTCCCACGCCTATTCTGTGGGAGCAACCAGTCTCTCATCCTAATACACACACAACTGTGCCACAGAAGATGAGAACAAACTCTCTTTGGGCACAACTGCCTGTGGTAGAAGCACTGGTTCCACGGTTTCTGCCCCTCACTTGCACAATGAGGTGATTCCTCCTGTACATCCACCACCTTAGAGGACCTTAGAGGTCTATCCACCACCTTAGAGTCTGGTTTCTGCTTGGCTGCTTACTTCAGGACTTTTTACATACTTTCAGGAGGCAGGAAAGACAAGTTGCAGGAAAGACAAGCTGCATTTTGCAGCCTGCCTTTTCTCTTCCTGAGCAACCCCTTTGCAGAGATAATGCTGCTACTTTAAGGTCACAGAGTAAAATTTCACTTGGCCATATACTGTTTGCAGTAGCCAAGGAGCTCCTAGAGGATCTTCTGGGCTTGGGACCTATTCTGTCTTCTGTGGAAAAGAACTGTGGACCCAAACCAAACATTTTCTGCAAAGAACATTAGGTGTAAACTGCAGGACTGTGCCCCAAAGGTCCCTCTGGCCATACCTGCTCCTATGCGTATGAACTACACTGAGAAGTGTGTGTAAGTGTATATAGGGGACAGACTTCAGCCAGCTGATTGACAAAGAGGCAAGGAAACGGAGCTCCCGAACGGGAACAGAATCCTTCCGCCTACACTTACTGTTCTGTCTTGTATTGCTGAGGCTCCCTGTGCCATTTAAAAAATGTTAATAACGGCTTTAGGCAGCAAGTGGTGTTTTGATTTATTTGTGGGGTTTTTTTCTATTACAATAAAAATAAATAAATACAGCAACTTTTCCTGCTTGAATGTGTGTGTTCACACAATTGTCCAGTGAATTCAGCTGACCAGAAATCAGCTTTGCTCTGGTCCCAGCGGGAAAGTGCAAGATGAGAAATGGTACCAACAGTTTGTGCCAGGTACCACTGCTGGAAGTAGCAGTGAGTACTGCCCTGTCCTGGTACTGTCACGAGTAACACCCTTATCTAGGTTTGAGACAGTTTTCCTTCTGGAAGTGCTGCTGTCAAAGAAGAGGCCCGACAAAGCTTAAACATAGGGAAAGGCTCTAAGTTTCACAATTGTCACAATGCTGCTACTTTCAAAAGGAAAACAGTGTTGAGAAGTGGGTTTTGGGCCTGGGTTCCTCTGGAGCTGCAGAGGGGATATTGCTGAGGATTATGTAGTGCTGCCCATGTGCTTTTCCCAGTGGGCTCTTAAGGAGCAGGGGAAGAAATGACTTCTGCTCGGTTCAGCCTTCTGAACACTTACTGGTAGGATCCAGATGATAAACTGCACAGTTTGCTGTTTGTACGACAGTTGGTATCAGTGCAATACAGAGAAGAGCTTGTGGCAGGAGTGGGATTTAACCTGAGAGATTCATGATTGTGGTTATTTTGGGCTGTGTTATGTGGTGCTGGTTTGTCATTAACTACCAGGTCTAGCCCTGTATAAAATGCCTGGGACCACATATAAAAGGAAAACTTTGACCTTATGGCAGCCCTAGGCAGAGTAAGCTGCTGCTCTCCAACACTTTCTAAACTTCAAACAAGATACTTGCCCTTGTTGCTAGAAACAGAGATATTTTTCAGGATGACCCCTGCTGCTTGTCTGAGCAGCAATCAAGGGAATGTCTCAAGAATAGTTTAAGTGCAAAGTATTAAATGACAGGGACAGCCGCTGCGGCCCTGATCTTGGAGCTAACCCCGATGAAGGAGCAGGCACAGCTGTAGACAGCTGTGCACTTCACTGCAAAGCAGACTTCTGCGCTCAGGAAACCAAAAACATGCAAGTCCTCACCAGCTGCTCCCAAACAGGAGTCGGGGTGCTGGAAAAGGTGTTTCCACTTGAGTAGTTTCTAAAGCAGTGTTACAAATAAGCTGGAGAAAGTGCAGCAGGTAGGTCAAGTTCTGGAAAGCTTTCCTGGTAGCATGAACCCAGTGGCACAGTAAGAGTGCAAAAGTGTGACTGCTGACCTGTATTTTAGCAGAACTCCCAATTCTGGGAAGTGCTCTGAGGTGGCACTGCTGCCTTGCAGCACAGGGATGCACCTGAGCCTGGGGAGAGCAGCTCCTGCTTTTGGGGTGTCCAAAGTAATGGTAACGTGAGGAGGAAGGTCTCTTCTAGACTAGAAAGCTGCAGGTGGGAGCAGCCAGGAGCCAAGACCATGAGGCAGCTTGGGCTACAGCATGAACTGAGTGACTGTCCAATGCCAAGCCTGCTGCAGGAGTGAGCTGGCAGGTTTTCCTCTTCCACCTGCGCATGGAAGTCTTGTCCTTGTACCATGTTGTGGCATATGAAAAATAAATGCTTGCATTGCTGAACCTCTGGGAGTCTGCCATGTATCTGTCCCCATGGTTGGTTTTCAAGGGTCCTGGGTGTCAGCTCACAGCTCTGCTGCATGGGAAAGAGCTCTTCGGCTTCTGGTAGTCAAGCAACCCGAATGTGTGAACTTCTACTCAGCTTGCCACAGTAGACACACTCTGCAATATTCATATTCTGAAGTAAGCCCTGCCCGTTAACTGATGAGGGGTACTCACACTGCAACAAGCCCAATAATTGAGCATAACCCTAAACAGAACTAAATATCCAGTGCCCAATTGCTTACTAAGCAACTGAGAAACTATTCTGGGAGGTTCTATTTCCAGGGGTGGGAGCTCATAACCGGGGTCTGATCCAGAAGGGCCCAGGGACTGTGACTTTGCAGGAACATCAGTGTTGGGACAAATACCAGTGTTTCTAGGCCACCATCCAAGGCTGCCTCATACGTCATGTTAGGGAGGCAAATCACAGAAAGTGTGAGAAGAGCTGTCCTGGGGACATTAAGTCGTGGACACAACAAATGCCTCCATCAGCACGTAGCTGAGGATGTTTTTGTAAACCTTATCTGAATCAGTGGTACAGAAGTAAATTATTAACGTCGTTCGTGCACATCCCTCTTTCGCTGAGTGGGAGCAGACAAACCAAAACCACGAGTAGAACACCACTAGAATCTGTGAAGCCACGTGAACACTTCATGTTGAGAGGGGTCTGGGGAGAACTGGAAAGAGGGGGTTGCACAGTGCTGTGGAGGCAAATAATACTGAGAAACAGACTGAAAAAAACAAAAATCTTCCCCCATTGCAACCTAGTTCAGCACACTGAGCACCATCCAGGGAGAGAAGGCAAGTAAACCCCCGAGCAAAAGGCATGGAATGACCCACCTCAGCTATTTCTGATGTCAGAAAACAGCTCAGGAATGACTGCAGGAGATGGCAGCCAGCCGAGCCAACTTGATATAGAGCTGTATGAATATGACCTGACCAGATGGTCTGATTAAATCCTAAATGACTTGTGAGGTAACAGCCAAGCTGGTCAAAGCAAAGGTTACTGCGGTACATACATTTAACGGAGTCACAGAATGACTACGTTGGAAAAGACCTTTAAGATCATTAAGTCCAACCGTACCTGTCCCCTCTTAAACCATGTCCCTGAGCACCTCATCTGCCCGTCTGTTAAATACACCCAGGTGTGACTGTGTGGGGACTGACGGGGGTGACTGTGCTGCTCCAGCCCCCCACCAAGGAGCTGAGCTTACAGCTCAGTGCAGACCCCCAGCTCTGAATGCACCAATAGCAGCAAGCGTGGAGACACCTTCCCCCCCTCCCATGCCCCCACCCACCCCG
>VXBZ01002651.1:322722-334138 GCA_013399135.1 Heliornis fulica
ACAGGTGAGGATGCTTTGTCCAGACCCTGCTAACTCTGTCCCTGTTTTCTATTCCCCTGCAGGGAGGGAACGATTATGAAATCTATGACGATCCCCGCACGGTGGGACACAGCGTCCAGTCCCCACAGGACACAGTCCAGCGATGCCGGGAAATCTTCTTTTCGGAGAGAGCAAATGAGTGCTGACTGCCAGGTCCCCACAGCCCTGCCCCAGCCCCACCCCCCCCCGNCAGGCTGTGGTGGGCGGCAACACAGATGCTTTCGTGGTCCGGAAAGCATTTGGAAGCGCCAGTCATGATGGGGTGTGTGGCCCTGTCCTCTGCTCCCTCCCCTCTTCTCTGCTTTTTTGCTCTGCTTCCCTTAATGCCTCCACACGAGGGAACACGTGTCTCGCCTTTCTCTCCCTCTTGCACCTTGTCTGGGGAGGATGGTGCTGCTGAGGGCCCAGGCGCTCTCGCCAGAGCCGCTCCAAAGCAAGAGGCCAGGAAGGCTGTTTGCTCCAAGCCCAGGGCAGGAAGGGACAGCTGCGAGCCCAGCATCCTGACGGAGAGGATCGCCATGTCCTTCACCTCGGTGAAGGTGCACGAAGAAACCAATTCTCTCCTTACCGTACCAAAAAAATGGCTACTGTGGGTTTATTTTCCATGTTCTCTAGAAGTTATGAAGTCAGACCTTGCCTGACATGGCTGGAGGACCCTGGGGTGCCTGGTGCATGCAGAGCACCCTGCGGAGCCATGGTGGGCAGAAAGCTTCTCCACAGTCTCCCCACCCGTGTGTCCGTTAGGCATCACAGATGTGTCGGTGTAAAACCGTCCCCAGTGCATTCACAGCAGAGCGAGTCCCCTTCCTTCCCAGTGCTCAGCTTTCCACAATGCTGCCACGGACATTTCCATAGGCCCAACATGGGCCAGGCCTGTTTGCTAGTGCCAAGGAAGGTGATGCGCTCAACGGTGCCCTCCAAGCTTGCTTTTCCACCCCATCTCCTCCCACGTGCTTGGTTTACGTAGTCACCATTAGGGACACAACTTCTCCAGTGCAGCTGTCACGTGTGCTCCTGCTCCGCTCTTCTCAGTCTTGATGGGTTGTGAATCCGCATCTCTACTTTGGGCCTTGACCTTCTGCCTCATGTTGCCCCTTTGTTCCTAGCTGTTACGCAGGTGTGTGTGGCCACACCACTGATGCTAGGCACGACTTGATGCTCAAGAGGAGCTTGGGAATCCTCTCCAGGGAGGTTTCCTGCTAAAAGTTCCCCAGGGCACATGTCTGGCGTTGGTGGACTTGGAAGGTGCCAGAGATTCCTGCAAAAGCTCCCACCTTGCTCCCTGAGAGCCTTTCTCAGCCCATCCCTGCTGGCACTGCCCTGTCTCTTGGTCTTGCTTTCTCTCCTCTTTTTCTCCTGTTCCTGCCTTCCTCAGCACTGCTCTTCATCTCCCACCTTGCAGCTGGACTGCAGAGAGAAGTTTCTCAGCTGGCTACAGCCACTCAGCCAAGGGGCCAAGTCCCTCGGGTGAGATGTGTCAGTGCATTCAGACCCAGGACAGGGCTCCCATGTTGCCACAGGCAGATTCCTGCATGGACCTTGGCACTGCTGCAGGAGCAGGGTGCTGCGTGACCAGTGCTGGTGGGGTGCTGTCTCCTTCACTTAGCTGCACCTCTGAACTTCACAGCACATCAGGGCTGTAATGCATCACATTTCTACGAGCACAGCGGTCTGCCTAGCATCTGGAAATCCCCAACAAATGCACAAATTCCTCTTCCTACCCAGAGAACATTTCTGTGGTAGAAGAGGACCTGTTGGGGAAGCCTGGATGCAGGGCACCCCTTCTACAGGACACAGGTTTTGGCCCTCCACTACAACCTTCCCAGAGGAATCCTGTGTTTTGTGGTTCCTCCTCTTTCACTGTGGATCAGGTTACCTGTGGGGTTTGGGGGTGGGTATTTTTCCTGTAAGTCTACTCAAAGCAAGCAGGATCTCTAGAAAGCTTGGTGGTGCCCTGGAGGCACTAAGCACCGTGGTGGCCTTGGGCGCTGAGAAGCCTTGCTTTGAAGTGAAGGGCAGGCTCTGCCCAAGGTTGCTCCTGATGGCAGCACATCCCTAGCTCAGGCTGGGGGGAGATGTAGGGCAGGGATGACCTTCAAGGCACAAACCATTGCCTGCTCCGCTCCGGAGCTTGTGTGTGCATGAGTGAGATCAGTTCAGGAGCCTTCTTTGTGCCTGTCTGTGTCTTACACAAGTTTGGGCTACCTGAGGGCATCTCCCACCAGGACAGCCCATCCTGCTGGAAGGAGGAGGAGGGGGCAGCCAAAGTAGCTGGGGCAGCTGCAGGGTCTCAGAGCCACAGAATAGTTGAAGTTGAAGGGATCTCTGGAGGTCGTCTGGTCTCAGGTAGGGATGCCGAGAGCTCTGGCTGCCTGCCCTGTGGTTTGCAGACGGATGAGGAGGCACAGCACTGTGGGGGGAGCCTGATGCCTGGGAAACAGTGCACACTGTCCCCGAGACCCCTTTGCCATGCTGCTCCTCTCCTGGTGGGTGCCCACAGTGTGAGTGGGAGTTTCTCCCTGTGTGTGCATGAGTAAGCAGACACGGCAAGGCCCGTGCTGGGGGCCATCATGCCATGCGGCTCGATATCTGTGCGAGATGGTTGGCTCCTGTCTGGCTGATACCAACTGTTAAATTAAGAGTTCTATTTAAGTGCATATATATGTATATGAGAAGGAAGAATTAAATCAATCACATTACCACCGCGGTGAGAGGCAGCATGTGCTTTGTGATGGGCTCCTCCCGGGTGAAACGCGGCCAGACGACAGGCAGGCTCAGGGTCTGCACCCCCCCCAAGCTGGGCTGGAGCACGCCGAGACCCCCAGGACACGCTGTGGGGAGATGGGTGAGTCTGTGCTGCTGTCTGGCTGGATCCCCAGGTCCTTCACTCAGGACAACCAGCAGCTTCATGCACACATAGGACGCAGAGCCGGGACAAGTGGTGCTCATGGGAAAGTCATTTTTAATGGTTTATTGCCAATGTTACAAAGGTTGACACATGGTCAGACAGGCGGGAACCACACCGAAGTTGTAAAAACACCAACAAGTCTGGGACTTTACTGTGCTTCAGGAAGAAGGAAAGGGAAAACCCGATAAAGTTTGCCTTGGCCAAGCTGACTGTGTGTCCTGGGGATGCTGGGGCCGAGCCGGCGTCACAACAGACCCCAGGTGAGCCGGGCTTTGGGTTCGCAGTGAGATAGGGGCTGCGGGGTCTTGGGGCAGACCCCACACCAGCCTGGGCTGGGGCAGCACACAGTGGTGCTCCTGAATCCGCGGGACCCCAGCTATCCCACACGGTGCCACCATCGCCCCCGTCATCTCCCTCCTTGCAGCAGAGGCCAGGTCCCCACCGCAATGGCAGCGTTCAGGTGCACATTGTCCGCAACCTGCTGGCCTGTGCTCCATCGCTCCCAGGGCCCCGGGAGCCGCCCAGCCAGGTGTTGGCGGAGAAGACCAAAACCGAAGTTTGTGCTTTGTGTATGAGACCCTGCCTACACCGAGGGGCTGGGGAGGAGGTGGCTGCGCTCGCCCCACGGCCGCGGCCACCCAAATCCCTCAGCCCCTTGCCCCCTTGGCAAGCTACGGACGTGCACACACACACAGACAGACACGCGCGCACACACGTGGGAAGGAAGGTCCCTGGGGGACTGGGAACAAGGAGGAAGAGGAGGAGGCAGCGGCCATCTCCCCAAAACCACAGAAGCACTGAGCCAAGAAAAGTGCATTACTGGCCCAGCAGCAGCGGGAAGCAGAGAGGTGCCTCGTGCACTCATGCCCAGCCGCAGCCCCCCCAGACACAATGCTGAGCACCCCCACCCGCCAGCGACCGCTCACTCCTTAAACTGCAGTTCTCCTCCTGCGAGCCACTCGCCGCCCCGTGGCACTGCTCACCTGAGATCTTTTGGAAGCAGGATGTGGCCCAGGTGGGTGCCAGTTGCTGCCAGGGATGGGGACAGGGCTCAGCCGTCATGTCCCTGCACAGTGATAACGCTGCCCCACGCCGCCCCACTTGCCCCCTGCCCCACTGCATGCCCTGCTGCTGCCATGCAGGGTGCAGGTCTCAGCAGGGGGCCAGTCTCACTGAAGTGAGGTTCGGGAGGATGAGCCAAGCATGTCCCCATCCTCTCTAGCCTCCCCCAGGTCCCCTCCTGCTCTCAGCACCTGCTTCAGCCCAGGGGAGCCAGGGAGGCTGTGGGACCAGGACGGGACTGGTCTCCCCACTCTCCATGGCCTGGGGGGCAAAGAAGGGAACATGGGGCTCGGCACTGGAGCTGTGGGTGCAGGGGATGGCTCTGCTTCCCCTGTCTCCCTCGACAGACAGTTACAAACACACACAGAGAAAGGAAACTGTAACCTTATAAAAGACACCGAACGCAAATGCCTGCATGTTCTGGGGCAGCCCCGGCCCATCACTGCCTCGGCTCCCCCGGCAACCCCTGCGAGAGGCCGGGCAGGCTCGCGCAATGGGGCCGAGTGTCTGGTGGCCCCCCCAGGCACCTAGGAGCCGATGATCTGTCCGGACCACGTCTCATGCTTCGTGTGGGGCGCCAGGTTGGTGAGGACCACCTCCACTGCCTGAAACTTCTGGTTCTTGGGAGGGATGGGGCAGACCTTGTACGTTACCTCATCCCCCTCCACCGGGACGTACTCCCCCTCGATGCTGCAGGAGAGGAGAGGTGGTGGGTCTGGGGCCAAGAGTTGGATCCCCCCCACCTGGACCACCCAGCTCCAATGAAAGCACTCAACCCTCCAGCTGTGCCTTGGCAAAGAAAACCTACTGGCCATGGGTGGAAGAGGACGGGAAGAGCCCCATCCCCACCCCACAGAGACATCCCCACCCCAGACCTCGGGTGTCAAGCCCCATACTGATGGCACAGCACCCCTGGGGTGTCCCGGGCTGCATGATCCCCTGGCTTACTCAGACACGTGGACGAAAATGTCCTCTGTGCCGTTCTCGGGGGTGATGAACCCGTGGCCCTGCGAGCGTGAGAACTGCTTGCAGACTCCCTTGAAGACGGGGCCGGCGGAGGCACGTGCTGTCCTGCAGGAGGAAAAGGATGGAGATGTCTCACCCACCTCGGAGGCAGCACTGGGAGAGGTTTGCCATGAAAAGGTGCCATATGCACCTGTGTGCGTTGATGCCACGTGCCGCAACGGTGACATGCACCAGGTGTCAAGGGTTCTGCAGGTGCTGCTGGGGACAGGGATCCCCGCTCGGCTCGGCCGGACAGGGCCAAGCCCACTCACGGTGTGCCATGTACTTACGCCGAGTAGGTCCTGGTCCTCTTGGTGGGGAGGGGGCTGGGCAGGTCCCGCAGCAGGAGGTTTCCCCGCTCCCAGATGCGACTGCCCTCCCTCTGGAAGGGGAAGGTGGGCCACACGGGCGACTTGGGGGAGTGCAGGGGCGGCACGGCTGGTGGGGCGCTGGGGTCCGACGACATGGTGGTGCTGGTGGGCTCCTCCGTTTTGGGGATGGGCGGGCAGGTGGCAGGAGAAAGGGCACCCGGGCACAAGGGTCTGCTGCCTGCGGCCTAGGGAGCAAATTGGGAGATAGGGGGGTGGTTAGAGGTCAATCACAGAATTGTAGGGGTTGGACCTCAAGAGATCATCGAGTCCAACCCCCCTGCCAAAGCAGGTTCCCTAAAGCAGGTCACACAGGTTGGCGCCCAGATGGGTCTTGAATGTCTCCAGAGAAGAAGACTCCACAACCCCCCTGGGCAGCCTGTTCCAGTGCTCCATCACCCTCACCATGAAGAAGTTCTTTCTCACTTTGGTGAGAAAGAACGGGCAGGGACCACTTGGGGAAGGATGCTCACCCACCACCAACCTGCCCAGCCCGGTCTCTGAGATCTCCCCAACCCGAGATTTCTCCTAAAAGGGTGAAGGAAAAAGACTGATACAAGAGACAGGTAAAGGTCAGAGATCTGAGGAGGCTTCCTCAGCACTATGGACCCAATCCCAGACCCAACCAGCAGCTCACCACCCACTTGGGCACACCCTGACAGGGATGGAACAGGGGGAGGCTGGGCTACCAGCAGCCTTCAGGCACATCAGCTGAGCTGTGACACAAGCACAACCTTCTGGTGCTGTGGTCATCAAGCTCCAGCATTTGGTTGGCATCCTGTGGTTTGAAAGGACCTAAAGCCCCAAGGGGCAGAAAACCCAAACCTTTGGCTGCCAGAGGATGTGCAAGATGTGGTGATGGGCCCTGATGTCCAGGGTGCCAGACAAAGAGCAGGAGCTGGAGCAAGGGTGGGCAAGGCTTAACCACCCCAAGCTTGAAGTTGGGGGGGTTGTGTATTTTTAAGCCTCCCAGTGAGGTGCTCTGGTGTGTGATGTGCCCTGTGGCCACTTGCTCACAAAGCCTTTGCGTTGCTGATTTCTCCTCCGATGAATTGTTCAATGCTGGGTGCCTCTGGCTTGGGGTGCCCCACGCCAGTGGCTGCTTGGGGGCACCACTCTTTGAAGGTGCTGAGTCGGAGCTCACCCATCTCCATTGCCCTTCAAGCTTGGGGGCTTCCCTGTGGCCAAGGAGCCTGACGTCCTACAGCTACCGTCCCTCTCCTTGCCATCCCCTCCAGCCCTTCCCACCCCGCTGGGGTGTGCAGCATCTTTGGGACTATACCTGGACATGCCAGGAAACCCAGAGAGTATTTAATTTGGTTTCTGACTCATCTGCAGCCCTTGAGACACAGAGGCTCTGGGAGGACATGCGAAAGGGGGTCACCTCCACTCTCAAATTAGCAGGGACCAAGGACACAGGAAAAGATTTCTAGAGCAGCTGCGGTTTGTGGGGGAACCAGGCAGCTCCTGTTCCAGGGTCTGCCAAGGCCCAACTGCCACCAGTTCCGCTTTGGTCCCCACCCATGCCGTAGCTGATCCTAGCAGCTGTCCCTTCTCAGCCCCACAAAGCTTCACTCCAAGAGCCAGGTGGCAGAGGTGACACTACAGTCCCTCCCTGAGGCAGAAGCCACCATTGTCTTCCTGCCCTTTGAGACAACTTCCAGAAGTGGTCCAGGGAGCACCCAAATGAGACACCAAAGAGCCCAGGCAGCCTCCGAGCTGCTGCTCTGCTCCCCTGTATGCCACCCCATCAAACCACCTCTGCTGGCGAGCAGTCTGGTGATTTTTGGGCAGCAAAAAGTGTTGGGGGTCCCCAAGTGTCGCTGCAGGATCTGGCACCTTCCCAGGAGATGTCGGGGCTGGACCAGGGAGATGATGTGGGAGAAGAAGCCCCACTATGAAAACAGCTTCACCGCAGTGTGTGTCCCTCTATACTGGGTTTCACTGAGGAGAGGAGGTCTGTCTGTCTCCCCACCAGATTAGGGACACGGGGACAATGGAGAGCATTTAACCTGAATAACGACGCTGGGAGCAAACTATTAGTATGCTGAGAGGGTTGGTTGGTGCCAGGATAAAGAGCTTCCTCCTGCGGAACTGCAAGGGACTGAAAAATGAAGTTTCCCAGAGGCGAAAGACAAGTGAGAGGTGAAGGGGAAGGGAGGTGTAGGGGGGAGGGAGCCTTGCAGGGCCACAGCGGTGCGGGCAGAGGAAGTGGCAGCCAAGCAGAGCCTTGCTCCAGGTTCACCTGGGGGACCAGCGCAGGCCAGGGTGCCCTGGAAGGGTCCCTGGTTTGGGGGATGAGCGGTGCGGGGGGAGCAGGAGCAGGGGAGGGGAGGAAGCCAGCCTGCTCCTGAACCCCAAGGCTGGCAGTGGAGGGTGGCCCCCCAGCACTCCATCTGCTCCCATGGGCTGAGCTTGCCCCACGTGGGGGAACGAGCCAAGCACGACCACCATGGGCACTCTGGGGGGCTCACGGCTGGCCCTCAGGGATGTGGGGGAGAACCCTGGCACGGAGTGGCAGCTCATCGGGGTGAGCATGGGGACAGGGCACAGCGAGGGTGTGTGGTCCCTGTCCTTAGGGATGTGCAGCCCCCTGGGACATGTCTTTGAGCAGCCCTCTCTACCCGAGGCACTGCACCTAACTTCTGCCCTGGAGCAGACACCCCCGAGCATCCTGTGGCCATGCCCAGGCTGGCTCCCGTGGCAAGCGGTGCTCTGCCCCACCCCAGTGCCTGGCTTCAGCACCCCAAATCTGTGGGTCAGCCTTGGGGCCCGGTGGCTGAACGCCCAGCTTTGTGCTGGTGATGCTGAGGCTGAGCAGGAGCTTTGGCACCGCGGGGTGCTCGGGGGCGGTATCCTGCCTCCCACCTCATTTAAATCCCTGCAGCAAACAAAGGGACCGAGGAAATTAAACTCATGGCAAAAGCAGAATTACAGAAGAGGGAAGACTCGAGCGTGTCCTCGCCAATGCCTCGTCCTCTCCCAGACGGAAGGCAGGGAAAGCCTCTCTCATCCTCCTGTCCTTCTCCTTCCCTGCCTCTGCTCCACCCCACCACTCTCTCCCCAGCCCTTTCTCCACACCGCAGCCCCAGCAGGCAAGAAGGAGGGGGCAGCTGGGGGCCAGGAGGTTTTCCCTCCCTCTCTTTCATCACCAGCAGTCACCCCGACCTCCCCCTGGGACTGAGAGCATCCCTCTGCACCCCAGATGTGTCTTATCCCGGCAGACATCACCCATGACACCGCATCAACCCTACACATATATATGGTGTGGGGATGAAATCCGGATCACTCGAGGAAGTGAGCAGAGGCTGGAGCAGCCTGGCTGTACCGCGGGGCACAGGAAGCTTGTCCAGCATAGCCACCCCTTGCCACTGCTGCAGGACCCCCACCACGCTCCTCCCTACCTGCCCTCAGTGGCTTTGCTCTGAGGGTCCCCTGGGATGGCAGTCCGAGACAAGGGCATGCGTGAGCAGCGCCAAGCCCAACGCTCCTGGGTAGCATGCTCTTCCTAAGGAACACCCTCCACCCTGTCTGCTTTCCCCCCTCCCCCAAAAAATCCGCCTGGGACTGAGACCCCAGAGCCCTCTGGCGATAGGTTTTCCTTCGGCGGTGGCAGCCAGCTTTGCTCTCCTATTTTCCGGGGCGCAGGCTTCTAAGCCAAGC
Source organism: Heliornis fulica (assembly GCA_013399135.1). Taxonomy (NCBI): domain Eukaryota; kingdom Metazoa; phylum Chordata; class Aves; order Gruiformes; family Heliornithidae; genus Heliornis; species Heliornis fulica. Next base: position 331,768 of record VXBZ01002651.1, read on the forward strand.
TGACAGTCAGAGCGTTGGCAACGCAGGAAGCCCAGGCCAATTAAGGCAGACAGGCAGTAGACACATCAGCTTTTATCTCGAGATCCAAGTACCCCATTCATCTCCAGCCTTTGAAAGGTCTGTGGTTTATCAAATAAAATCACTGTCTCTTCCCCCCTCTCTTTAAAGCCAAACACATCGAATTGGGTGCTGGCTGTGACCTTGTTTAACTAAACAGCCTTTCAAGGTCCCTCAGAAGAGGGGAAGGAGCCTTCTGAAGAGGCACCAGCCCCTGTCTGCCACTCCCTGTTCATTAGTGGCAGCAAAGAAAAACCCCTCACGAGTCCCTCAGCCAGGCCGGGGAATACATATTTAATTGGCTTAATCGCCCTCGGCGAGTCGGCCCTCCCGCACAGTGCTTCTTTGTGCTCCTTCCCATCCGCTGGAACCCCCGGGCTGCCGTGGATGGATGGATGGATGGATGGATGGATGGATGGATGGATGGACGGCTGTTCTGCCGGCGACTGTCAAGCTCTGGCTCTCAAAGCAACCCTTCGTCCGGCACACTGCTGCTTTTATGGGCCATTGCCTTTCACACTCCCTTGTCGCTCTGCAAATCCCTGGATGCTGTCTGCCACCACACTCGGGTGTCTGAGTGCCACCACTCCCCTCACCCCAGCTGTGGAGCAGAAGGCTATTTTCCCTCTGCTGCCTTGCATGCTCCTGCTCGGGTTGTTCCCTGCTGCTCGCCATCCCTCACAACTGTCAGTGGCCCCAGTTTAGGAGTCAGGTTTACCTCCCCGCTCCTTCCACCCCCATAGCACAACGGTCTCTGTACGGCAAAAACATACCCCGTCTCTGCAGCCGGTTGCCGGCAGCCATCTCCTCTCCACACAGAGCAAGGAGGGTGATGTTCTGGCCTGCTGCCATCCTTGGGGAGGCTGATGCCCCCCCCCCAGATCATGCCTGTTGAGATGCAGGCTGAAATAGAGAAGCGCTCCGTGCCCCCAAAATACGGGAGTGTGTGCCCAGAGCTCAATGCAAAAGAAAAATAAATCACATTTTTCAGCTTCCTGGCACATTCACATGCTAAGGAACCCATCAACAACACGGTGGCTGGCAGAGACCCCAAATGGGCATCTCTCAGGGGGCTGCCATGAAAGGCAGGAACCAGCTGGGGCACCGGGATGGCTCCAGGCAGGGGTTACCACAAGCAGGGCCATGGAAGAGCTCGCCAGGCCACAGTTCTCCATCCTCCCTTCCTCAGAAGAGGCTCAGCCTTGGCGTCTGGCAGGTTTTTACAAATGCTGTCTCTGTCCGATGCTAATGAAAGCCTCCGCCCCCATTTTTGGGTTACCAGATCAGGCCATAAAGAGTTAAATACCACACAAAGCAATTTCCTTGCCTACCCTGCGTTTTAAAAACCCCTTTGCTGAGACAAATTACTACAGGAAAAATCAAGCAGGCAGTTTTTGGGGAACACTGACAGCGTCCCCTCCCCAGCTAAGCCAATCACGCTCACAACTCCAGGGATCTTTACTGAGATAGTCTTGCCTACGATACTGCCTGCTTAGCACTAAAATAGGAATGTCACCTTTATGGATCAATTAAAAAAGCTCCCTCAGTCAGTGCCCGATTCTCAGGGAGGCCACAGAGGAGAGCAAGCAGGCTGACAGATGTAAGGGGAGAAGCCATCATGGAGGCTTCATTTACCTTTTAAGCATATATGCATATTTATCACTCAATTCCAAGTTTGTGGGATTTGGATGTATTGTTGCGGGATTTATTGGTTTGGGTTGTTTTGGTTTTTTAATTAGAATAGTGTCTGTGCAAACACCTGCCACAAACGTCCTCATCCATGTCCTTGCCCCCTCCTTTGTGGATCTAACTTGCCATCTGCAGGAATAAATAGTGGAGCCGGTCCCAAAGAAACCCCAATCCAACCCCCCATCGTTACCAGCCTGCTTTAACTTGCCATATTTTTAACAAATCGCTGGCCCCTTGCACCCATGTGACCCGGCACTGAGAGCTGGGTCCCAGCCAACTGCAGCCCCTGTGGCAAATCTAGATAGCCCCCGGCTATCTGCACCCAGCCAAGACAGACACGCAGCACTGCTGCCACCCCCCCCCCAGGAGAGTTATTGTTCCCGAGGCCGGGGGGCAACCACTGCACCGGAGCAGGGAAGTCGCCCTTCGCCCTCGCACCTCTCTGCCGTCAAAAGGAACGAGCCAGTTGGAAAGAAAAAGGCGGTGGGTGAAGTTTAACCTCCTTCTGCAAGAGCCTGGGCGAGCTGGATGGCCATTGTGCCTCGCCTTACCTCCTCAGCAGCGATGGAGCCGTGCTCCGCGAAGCATTGGTGCACGCCGGGACCGAACGCTCCGCCGCTGCCCA
>VXBZ01002651.1:339173-381539 GCA_013399135.1 Heliornis fulica
CAGGTGCGATCTCACCAGGGCAGAGTAGAGGGGCAGAAGGACCTCTCTTGACCTACTAGCCACCCCCCTTCTAATACACCCCAGGATGCCGTTTGCCTTCCTGGCCACAAGGGCACATTTCTGGCTCATGGTCATCCTGCTGTCCACAAGGAGCCCCAGGTCCCTCTCACCTGCACTGCTCTACAACAGGCCAGTCCCCAACCTGTACTGGTACCTGGTGTTGCTCCTCCCCAGATGCAATACCTTACACTAGAGTTGGAAAAGACCATTAAGGTCATCGAGTCCAACTGTCCCTGTCCTCTCCTAAACCATGTCCTCGAGCACCTCATCTGCCAATCTTTTAAAATACACACAGAGATGGTGACTCAATCACCTCCCTAGGCAGCCTGTGCCACAGTAGGCAAAGAGCCAGAGTTTGCTCCCAGGGGGACGCTCACTCCGCTGCCCTGTCGCGACTGAGCGGTAATAACGGCAGTTGCTGACTGTTGTGAAACAACACATCGGCGGTGGCGCTGCAATCACTGCCCAGACAGGCATCGAGGGCGTAGGGCGGCAGGAAAAGACACGTACAGAGCAGCCGAGCGCCCAGTTCCTGAGAGCTTTTCTTTATTTATACTGAGTAAAGTCACGCCCTCACGGGGACCATCGAATCCTGCGACAACACAAACCCGCCGGGCCCGCTCCCTCTCCAGTAACTGCAGTTACTGGGCCGGCACATGCCCCGCCCTGAGGAGGGACAAAATGGCCGTCCGAAGGCTCCGCCCCGCGTCAATCAAGACACGGGACCCTTCCACGATTGGCTGAGGTTCCGGAAGTGTCGGGAAGCGTGCAGTGGGGCTCCGCGTGCGGCAGGTGGGTGAGGGAGCGGCCGCAGCTCTGGCGGGGCTCCGGTGCGCTCCCCCCGGCCCCGCCGGTCCTCCACCGCCTACCACGGTGATTGCTTGATCACCCTTGTCCTACCAGGGTTGCGTGGCCGCCTTCAACCCTCCCTCCTTCCCCTCCCCACTGAGCTGCCGTGCCTCCCCTCCCCCTTCCCGTCCTTTCTGGGAGAGCCAGGGTGCTGCCCCACTGAACGCTGTGCAAGGCACAGGGTGGTGTCCCAGGCCCACCCCTCAACAGCCGTTGCGGGGCTTGGTTGCCGTTGTCCGGGTCCTGAGGCCGTTGGTCTCTTCTTTCTCCTCAGACGCTCTCCCCGACGCCATGTTTGTCCTGGTAGAGATGACTGACACTGTAAGGATTCCTCCCTGGCAGTTTGAGAGAGCGCTGAATGAGTCCATTGCTGAAGAGCTAAACAAGAAATTGGCCAACAAGGTAACACATGGGTCATGTATAGATCGATGGAGGCGTTATAACATCCCTCCAAAAAAAAAAAAAAAGTGCCTCTTTTGTTCCTAACGGTGTAAGGTACCAGTTCAGATGTGAAGGCTGTGCCCAGCTACTGTACGTGCCAGGGACTATAAACAAAGAGGCAGCCACGTATCATTTCAAAGGGGAACTTTCTCTGATTGCTTGTGCTGTAACGAGAAGATGCTGAGATGCCTGGTAGGGCTAGAAAAGGTGATGTACATAAATGTAGAACAGTGATACTGGAAGAGAAATTAAGGTGGTAATAGCTGACTCTGTCTGTGCTTAGCACTTGAAAAACAGTGTGTCAGTAAGAAGTTTGTATTTGGTGTGGGACACTAAAAAAGGAGTTATGTCATAGGCCAGGATGTCATGGTTTCCCTGTGCAGCCCTTGAGACTGCAATTAGCACACAGCTTTCAGTGCAAGGGAGGTGCAAAACTCAAAATGCAGCTTGTGAACATGGAGTGAGCTCAAAAGAGCAACCTGGAGCAGTCGAGGACTGTAAACAGCAGATTAGTTGGACAGGTTATGGAAAGCAAAACTTTTCCCTCATCTGCTGCTGACTAGTTGGCTGTGAAGCCATCTCGGAAATGTCAGAGAAACCGAGTTGTCCTCTTCTCTGCCCAGAGCTCATATAATTTTAAGGAAATTATACTCAGATTCTTGTGACAGTGTAACTCAAGTGATAAGTACATTTGGCCTTTGGACAAGCTGTGAGGCTGGTGAGTGATGTCTGCAAGCAAATGTTTACAGTGTTGGTAGTTCAAGTTCTCTCAGCAGTAGTAATTATTCCAAGGGTTTCTGTTTGTAGCAGTGCACTTTGCAGTGCTACTGAAAACAATTCCTCCCATAGTAGTTAAATAAGTTGGGGTTCCCCCACAGTGTGGCATGTTAGGACTGGGGCTTTTGAAAGGTGTGTGGCAAACCAGCCTCCCTCCCATCTTGCCTGTTTTCGATAAGTGTGTGCAGGGTATAAATGTGATAGTTTGCTTGATTTTTACCGAATGAGTTGCTCAATTTATTGCTTTTTTTAAATTTTATTTTTTAATTATTTTGAGCAGGTTGTATACAATGTTGGCCTCTGCATCTGTCTGTATGATATCACAAAGTTGGAAGATTCATACATATTCCCTGGGGATGGTGCTTCACATACCAAAGGTATATTCTTGTCCTCACTTACATAGCTTTGCAAAGGTTAGCCATCTGTAAATTAAAACTGCATTGTTAGGGAAAGTAAATTCAAAGGAAGTTTATAGTGTTAACTCTGTTCCTATTAGGAGGGCAAGAGGAACACGGCAAAAGTCTCTTTGCATTTTTGGGTACAAATACAGCTTTAAATAGCTGGACCTGTCTGCCTTCTCCAGCAGTCTGTTTCTCAATTATAGTCATAAGTGTGGGATAAGGAAGGGGTTATTTTATATATTATAAAATTATTGGAAATTTGCGTGTAGACACTAAGTTGAATTAATTGTTCTGCATTTGTCTAGTATTTTTTTCTTTTTGAAACTTATTTCCCCCAGATAGAATGTTAAATCGGGCTTCTAAATATAACACTTGCACAACATTTGATGCTGTTTTCCTAGCTGGAAGTTTTGCTACATCCTTGTTTGAGACTTAGACAGATCTGGTTCAGCATATATTTCTCATGACTTCTTATTTAAAAAACAAACAAACAAAAAAAAAGACTAATTTCTTTACTTAGACTTCTGGCAAATCTGTCTGAATAAAAGCTGGAAGTAAATGCATGGAAGCAAATTTCATATGCTCTAAGTTTCTTTAAGCTGGAAAGAGGTGTGTGTTTTTCCACCACCAGATTTCAACGTGAAAGCACACCTCAAGCAAATGAAATGTTTCCATTAGAAGGGGACTGGACTGAAATATATGTGGCTCCCCTTGTCTAAATTTTAACTCCAATAGAACTTGCCCTCTGCAAATAAAAGCTTCTCTAATTCTGAAGGAGGACGGCAGGCTTTCCTGCTTGCTTTAATCTCCAGTCAGCTTCTTGACTTTGAATTAGTTCTTGAACTGAAACTATTCTCTCTGAGCTTGGAAGAAAGTCTCCTGCTTTCAGAATCTGGGGTAGTGCTTTGACAAATCCTTCTGTGTCTGGTAGTGACTGTTTCAAATGTAATGTTTGATGTTATGTAAAAGAGGAGCACTGATGGACAGCTAAAATGATGTTAAATCGCTCATAAGCATTGTTTGGCTTTTGTAAATTCAAAATTTTTGGCTAGAAACATAATTTGATTTAACCTGGGTGAAAACCATGGTTATGTTAGAGTCTTATTTACTGTGATAACAATTTATATTGGATAGTTCACTTAAAGGAAATACAGCATTGAAGGCAGAGACATAAGGAGCAGAAGTATCACAGGAAAGTATCATTTCAACTGATACTCTCAGCCTTGAAGCATTGGGCAGGAGTGCTGACACCATAATGAAAGCAGAGGCCCTGCTCCATGTCTTCATCTTACAGTTTCATTCTGTGAACTTGAGCTCTTGCAAACTTGAAGAGCAGAGAACAGGCAGCTGCTGATCAACCGCTGCCATAATTCATATAAAGCAGTTAGGAATCAGATCAGCTATTCCTGTTTTTTCTGTCTAGCCGGTCCTGTAAGGAAATTGTGAAGAACCTGGGTAAGCATTTTAAGGAGCATATAGAATGTGGGATTTGGTTTTAATGCCTGCCACCCTGTGGAAAGAGTATATATATTCACTGATGTGGACATAACATGAACAATCTGTTTTCTTCTCAGTGCATTTCCGCTACATGGTTTTCCATCCCTTCTTGGACGAGATTCTGATTGGACAAATTAAAAGCTGCAGCCAGGATGGCGTTCACGGTAAGCCGCAAATTCTAATGCTGGGACCACGTGAGCTGCAGAGCCTTCGGGTCTCTTGAGATGCTGTGATTTCAGGTCATGTAGTTCTGTCCATAGGCTGGTTAAAGGATATTACTGGCCTCTACCTCTGCTCTGGTCTGAGGGTGGTTGGTAGATCAAACCTGGCAGCTTCCCCTGCCCTTGGTGGTTTTGTCTGCTCTCCCTTTTTGTCATTCATGTGCATATCCCAGAAGAACAGGCAAGCCCATCTGGAGCCTAGACTGGATTCATTTTTTCACTTCAGTTAACAGAACTTGATTTTCTTTAAAGTGGTAGTATTGGCTCGCCTGGCCTGACAGTTAATTCCCTGTAGTTCTCTGCAAATTGGCGGTCGTTTCCTGTACCTAAAAACATGTCAGGGAAACGTCTTTGTGAGTAGAAAATGCTGTCAGATTCCTGGAATACATAATTTATGAGTTGCTTTCCTTTTTTGTAGTCTTCATGCAAGAGAACTCCTCTGCTCAGTTGTTAAGTTAGGACAAAAAGATTATCTTGGCTGCATTTACCACTGAATTTGAGCGTGTCCGCTCTGATAAAATTCAACATTGTGAAATCTCAAGGGGGGGTGGGGGCTATTCTAACTTTATATTGGTCCTTATTTAACATGTTACATCTGTGATTTGTAAGCTCTTTGCTGTCCCAGACCTCTATAGCATCTGACTCATTTCTTGGAACACTTTCATTTCCAGGCCTGCTCCAAACGGCCTTTTTCTTTCCTAGCGGACATGAAGACTGTGCCTTCTGTTGATCTGTGTACTTTCAGCTGGGTGGTTGCTCAGCTGCCAAACTAAAATTGAGCGTTGTGGCTCAAAGAACAATTCCTGTGTGATCTCAGATGTCCTTCCTGAAAGAGAAAGAAGAACCAGTCTAGAAATGCATTTTAGGAATCACTGTGGTACATCATTTGTGAAGAATCATTTCAGTCTTAATCAAATTCTTTTCTCCACAGTTTCTATTGGATTCTTTGATGATATTGTCATCCCACCAGAATCCCTGCAGCAGCCAGCTAAGTTGTATCCTTTGATCACCTTTGATAACTTTACTACTTCATTTCAAAAGATTGTGCAGTGCTGGCCCAACAGGCATTCACTGCTGCAACAATGGAGGCTGCTCAGTGGCAGAAGCTAAGCTGTTTTGTCGGGAGAGCCCCACAGACTGTTATCGCAGCTAGACAGGCCTCACGCTTATTAGGTTTTGCAGGACCATTGTGCCTGCTGATAGGAATGAATAGCAGTGTCCCTCAAACAGCCGTGCTGTAATCCCTGCCTTTAGTCTTGGCCACTGCTGGAGACACAGCGCAGGTTTTACCACATCATGTAATGTCTAGATTCGTCGTCGTGGTAGACAAGGTCTTCATGGGTTTGCGGGTGGGGGGGTGTTCCATGTTTGGGGTTTTCTTTGGGGGTGTGTAGGAGTACCCCTGACTGCCCAGCAGCAGGAAAATTGGAAACAAGATGGGGGTCTTGTGCTGTGTGGATGATGAACTAGGACAGCGCACTGTGGTTTGAGAAATAGTTGTGAAAAGGTTCAAGTTGAGCCTGGTCCCACAACTGACAGGTGATGTGTCAGGCAGCATGCTGATTTGTTTCCATCCTTAACCCTTGGTGTGGCCAGCGATGAAGCAGAGCAGGTGTGGGTGTGGGAATACGAGACAGAAGAAGGAGCCCATGACCTTTACATGGACATCGGGGAGGAGATCCGCTTCAGAGTCGTGGATGAAACTTTTGTTGATACATCACCAACTGGTCCAAGCTCTGCAGAGGCTTCCACTTCAAATGCCACAGAAGAAGTCCAGAAGAAAGAGGCACCCTACACTCTTGTGGTAAGTATGTCCATAGTTCGTAGAGCCTTGTGATTTATTCTATGTCTAAAATAGCATCCCTTTCCCAAGGAACTGACTGTTTTAAGATGGCTGTGAAGCAGAGAGAGTCACAAAATTAAGAGTGGAAAAGGGGAGAAGCGAGATTGTTCTCATGGCTGCTCTGGGTTTGCTGTTTGTTTTCAATGGACCACTTTGTGGTTGTTGGCAGAGTTTCCCCTGGGAGGCCAACTGGAAGCTGACTGTGGATGCAGGTTCTGCAGGGAGGGAGAATGGCCACCTGAATACAGTGTGAGAGTAAACCCAGGGAAGCTGTGTGGTCTCACAGCTGAGTACGTTGGGCCAGGCAGGAGGCAGAAGGGGCACCTGCTTGAATTTCAAGGGTTGAACTTAGGGGTAGTGCTTGCAAAGGAGGCTGGGCAGGCTCTGAGAGGAAAAAAGTGAATACCTCATTTATAATTTGTGTGTAAGGAGAGATTTTATGGGTTTACTTCTGTGTTCTTTGTATGGTTTACAGTTGCACGCTCTCTTCTCTCTCTGAACAGGGATCAATCAGTGAGCCAGGCCTGGGCCTCCTGTCGTGGTGGACAAACAGCTAGCTGCAATCAGAGCCTGCTCCACATAAAGTCTTTCCAGTGGCTGTTTGGAGGACTGTGGGATCCTGCTGGTGCTCATTGCTCCTCTGAAGCCAAATGAGAAATTAGACCTGCCATTCTCTTTACCCTTCAGCTTCCAACCTGCCAGATCGAGACAGTCGCTTTCAGTAAATGTCTTCACTGATGTGTAGAGCTGAATTTACAGGCACAAAAAGCCTTGAGTGGAGCAGCAACAAACTCAGCTGGAGCTTTGGTCTCCTGCCCTGGAGAGAAAACTGGGGAGGTCTTTACTTGACTGAATTGAGAATGGAGTTGACTTCAGCGAGTGAACGCAGGAGAGAATGACTGTCAAGAACTATTGCTTCCATGGGCTGAGAGCTTGGTCTCCAAGGGGTAGAAACCTGCCCTTCTTTTGACAGAACCCAAAGAAGCAACAGCAAGAGACTGTGGTTGATAGAGGTGTGGTACTCTGGGGACCTGGAAAATGCTGCAGGTGGGGAGGGGATGGTGGTAAGTTCTGCTGAGAATGGGCTCTTAACCCATAGATCAGTCAGATGGAGAACTGAGCTGACAGTAGTTTGCCCAAAAGTAGCTTGTGAAGATGACCACTGGGGAAGACCACAGGCTGCTTGTTGTGTGAATGGAAATACTTCTTTGGGTGGGCTGTTATTTATGTAGAATGAGCTAACTTTGGGGAGTTTGAATATACATAATTATGAAGTGAAATGAACTGAGGCTGCTTTGAGCAAGTTAAATACTTATTTGTGGGGGTGTGTTAATAGAGGAATGGAATAAAAAGTAAAAAAACTCACCCAGCCAGCCTTCCTCTGCAATTTGCAGGGAAACTATCAGCTTCCTGCCTAGCAGGAAGAAAACAGTTGCCTCCTGCAGTTTAGCTACTTGGATTTCAAGGCAGACAGTGTTGAGACCAATGCTTTGCTCTGCTGTAACAGCCAATAACAAACAATTGCCATCACCCTCCCTGACAGCAGTAAAAGGAGAGGGGGGGAACAAAACAGTGAGCAAAATCTATGCAGGGCCCACTGCCAAGAGAGTGATGTCGCACATAATTACAAAGCCAGCCATGTTTTGCAGGAAGGGGCTGTAATTCCCTGGGATAGTGGATCTTCTTAACCTCCAACTGTGAAAACAAAGCCTGAGTCACTGGCACCCTCCCTGCACCGTTGCTAGAACCCCTTAATTCTGAGCTGTTATTCCTGGTGCATTGCTCTAATTAAAAGGGAGCCTAGAAAGAATTCTTTAGTTCCTCCCAGTAAGTGAGGTCCACCTGCTCAGGCAATAAGCTTACTGAATGCCATCTCTGGGCACTGCTGCTCTAGACAAAGCCAGCTAGCCACACTGGAAACAAAATCTGGTTGTGGAACACCACCAGCAGTTCATATAGGTGGAAGCTCAGGTGAAGGGAGTTGGAGCTCCCACACAGACTGGTCTGGGGTAGTCTCTGCAGTGGGGAGGGGGTGAAAGACAGTCCAAGTACCCTCGTGCTGTTGTGCTCATCTCCCATTGCACAGGGTTAGAGCTCCCAGAGTGCAACAAGGCTGTGGCTGTACAGGCTTTACATGCTGAGCAAAGGAATGCACCTCAGCATCACCCTCCTTAAATCACTTGCTTCTTGCAAGTTTGTCATTGCTGCAGCAGTGTCACTGTTGCCCTGGACAGGAACGTGGCTGGGGAGGCAGCAGTTGTCATGAGTAGAGACTGCAGTGGTGAACATCAAGGGATAAACAGTGCAGGGCAGCTGTGAGGGCTCTTTTTTCCCCCTGGGTTTTTTTCACCTGTGTTTATGTGGCACAGCACTGACTGACACTGTTAGAACAGGTACCTTTTTCTATCTCCAGGTTGTTCCTCCCCACCTCCCAGTGAAGCAGGGGGGAAAGAGAGGATATAACAACATGAGTCAGGAGAGACGGTCACATTCTTTATTTTCATTTTATCTCTTTAGCCATCAGTAGGTGAATGGGCAGAAAACAACCAACCGAGCAGACAAATCCACCTTAGCTGGTTATTTCCAGATATAAATAACTGTGGGACAACCAAAAACTGAGCCAAAATAGAAAAAGGGAGCTGAGGAATTTAAAAGACAAAAGTAAGCCTTGCTGCACTCCCTTTTCATAGTGTCAGTGAAGAGGAAGTACCATAACAAAAAGGAAGCTATGGTTACATTTGATCAGACATTTATTCCAACAGTAGGCATGGAATTGCACTTTCATGAAAATGCTGACTCGAGTCCAGTGCACCGGGGGCATTGTGCGCACTTAGCTTGCTTTCTGCTGCAGCTCCTTCATTCTGTTCAGGGCACTGCCAGCTTGGAACCACTCGATCTGTGACTCGTTGAAGGTGTGGTTCAGCATGATTGTTTCTTGGCTCCCATTGGGATGCTTGATGATGCATTTCAGAGGCTAAAGGAAGAAGACAGGTTTTATTTCCACCCTTCTATTTCAAGGGAAAGAGTGAACTGAGGTTTGTCACAGGAAAATTCCTACTTGTGTTTAAAGGGTTGAAAATGTCTTTACTGTGAGGCTGGTGAAACACTGGCACAGGTTGCCCAGAGAAGCTGTGGCTGCCCCCTGCCTGGCAGTGTTCAAAGACAGGTTGGATGGGGCTTTGGGCAACCTGGTCTAGTGAGAGGTGTCCCTGCCCGTGGCAGGGGGTTGGAACTTGATGATCTTTAAGGTCCTTTCCAACCCAAACCAGTCTGTGATTCTAAAGTTAAAAAATTATAGCTCAGAGGGGTCCTAGCAGAGAAGTGTGATTTTGGTTCCTTCCAGGAGCGCTCATGTGTAAGGCAACAAGGCCGGGAATTCAGAATATTGTAATGAGGGTTTCTTGTACCTCAGACTAACGCGATCCGATTCTGATTTGTTCTACCACTCCCCCAGCGTGCTGGTGTGAAGCGTCTCCTCTGGCTGGCAGGCTGCACTGCCCATGGGTGCCCGTGCTGCTCCAGGCCCGAGCTCGCAGCACGACCCTGTCCCAGTTCAGTGGCACCTCCCTGCCCACCAAGTGCACTGATGACACATGCACACAGTTACCTTTCCCGGTGCAAAGTCTGCCAGCCCCACAATGCTTAGCTTGTCCACAGGATGAATCTTGTTGTAGTCCGCTGGATCAGCGAAAGTGAGCGGCAGTAGACCCTGCTTCTTCAGATTGGTTTCTGTGGAGAACAAACCACCAAGCCCACGTGTAATAACTCACTGCAAGGGATCAGGATTACCTTCTGGCTTCCCAGTGCTTCTCAAAGTACTGTTCCAGCAACTACTCCTATCCTTAGCAAAATTAGCATATCCACTGTACCAGGATTCCTGACAAGACCTGGGGTCTGCCAGCAGATAGGGATCGTGCCTGTAGGTTTTGAACCCTGGGGCAAGGCAAACACCGCTTCCACCCAAACCAAATGCATCCTGTTGCATGACATCACAGGGGAAGAGTGACTCACCGTGGATTCTGGCAAAACTCTTGGTGATGATGACCCTGCCCCCCAGGTGACGTGGCTCCAATGCTGCATGCTCCCGACTTGATCCCTCACCGTAGTTTTCATCCCCAATAACTGCCCATTTGACACCCATTTTCTGTGACAGAACAAACATGTATGTTTCTGCGGTCATTCACGTGAGGAATAAACAACAAATATCCACCCACCATCTGACTTCAGTGCTACACTACTGACATCGCTGCGTGTGACAGCTTCTCCCAGAAGGCTCCCACTGGATCCAAGGAAGGACACAAAGGAGTTAAGTGCTTCACAGAAGTTTGGCACTGCTATACTTCAATAAGGTGGGCTGGGGAGGATTGCCCTTGGGACCCAGGACAAATCCTTGCAGCCACCCTTTCTTGCATGGTCCTGTGCTAGACTGTTCACACAAGCTGTGATTCCACCCTTGCTCCACTTTCCAGTAGTGATACCATTAAATTCTATCTACAGGAAGAACCCATCTGAGACCACTGCCTAGTTGCCCAGAGGGCGAAAGGACATTTCTTGAGGTTCTCAGCCAAGATTTGAAGGGGACAAGATTAGAATTTATTTAAAGGCTAGACTAGTCACTGGTGCCAGATTTAGTTGCAGTCTGATGACACTCGTGCCTTCAAAGCTGTGCAGCACCTAAAGGAGTTCTTCCCCTTTTGCTTAGGACTTCTGCTCCCCTCTCGATCACAGGATCCTCCTTCCCTCTTCCCCACACAGTACGTAGGGAGAGAGAATCTCCTGTAAGAACTTCTATTGTCAGAGAACATCCCCAGAAAACACCTCAATGCTGAGTGAAATCACAGCTGCTGTTACTTGAGAGCAGGAGGGTGATATCCTCAGCCTTGGCACAGACTGCTCAAAGTGTAAACACCCTCTTAAAATAGATGTGATGGGGGAACGTCTCACCTTGTAGTAACGGGCTGTGTCTGGTACTGGCCCAAACTCCTGGGTTAATGCATTCCTCACCGAGTTGGCTTTGCCATTTTCAACGTTGATGGCACCGATAAGCAGATTGTTGGAGATATTGTCCAGATGGCCACGGAATTTCAGCCACGGTCCGGCTGCAGAAATATGGTCAGTGGTGCACTTCCCTTTTACCTAAAGGGCCATATAAAAGAAGCATGATTTAAGATGGATCAAGGACTCCACCCTTCCTCAACACATTTTGTTCTGAGGGATTCTCACATCTCTTTACAAGGGCAAGACAATTCCATCTTTTAGAGAATCAAGGCACTCTAAGGCAGAACATCATGGTCATTCTGCATGTGCTGGGTAGGAAGAACATCCCTGGTCCAAAGTGTAAATTACAAAGATGAGCTTAGCCATGACATTTCCTGTCATGTCCTCACCTCCCTCAGCAGCACATTTTTCAGGTACAAAAAGCAATTAAGCCCTTCCTGCTACACTCAGCCTCCCTGCTGGGGGAGCTCAGCAAGATGCCAAGTGTTTCCTCTTAAGTTTCCAATCTGCACATAAACCTTCTCAGCTTGTAAGGACAGAATTCCCAACCAGAGGTAACGGCCTTCAATGTCAAAATCCCAAATCCACTTGTAAAGGAACTGCCTATGAAAAAAACGACCCTCTTGCATGCTCAGTGTGGCTGCTGGGAATACCTGCAGCTCTCTGCCCCAAAGAGCCACCAGCGTTCCTGAACCTCAGTGCCTGAGGGATTGCATTTCAGAGCCCACTAACTGCAGTTTACATCCAGTTAACTGGCCACAGGCAATGAGATAAAACGTGTCTTCATTAAGAGATTGAAGTGTAATACTGAACTACTGTGAAGTAATTTATCTTTCTGTAAAATGGGAAGAAAACACATATTCTGATGGATGAGATGTTCCTAATGACCTCACTTCAGACAAAATGCATCTTAGAACACTCAGGTATTGGAGTTGCTAATTAAAGACCCTTTCCACTGCAGGTTAGAACTGGGACAAATGCTACAGACTGCATGGCATGGATAAGTTTGCATTACATGGTATAGAAAGCTTCATTTTTCATGGGTTTAGCTAACCACTAGCCCAAAGGAGAAAAGTCTCTTAAAAAGAAGCACCAGAAGGAAACACATGGAAAGAAGGAAGGAAGATCCTTGCCTCAGTTTCCATACCAATGTGGTTATAGGGGAGGGAATCACAGATAGCTTAAAAGCACATCCAAAGCTTCTAAGCAGCTGGTGTGCAAACCCCTGCTTGAGCAGTCCTGTCACAGCTGGCGTTCCCCCACTTCGCTGCTGACCTTGATGAGGATCAGCATGTCTTCCAGATCTTTGCCGTCCCACTTATCGAAGGGCTCAAGAAGCTGAAGGCGCTGGCTGGTGGGGCTCACATCCACATGCTGCCCACTGCCGTCCTTGGGAGGGTACTGATAGGTGTCCTGGCCTGGGTCAAAGTCCTTCCAAAGAAAGGAAAATCATCAGCCTTGACCATCCCCAACAGCACATTAAGAGAACAAGCCAACACAAATTCAGGCAACTGCTCTTGTTCTAGCTGTAGTGCTAAGGAAGATGTCAGTGCATGGAAGTTCCCGTGCTACATGTAAAACACTCATAGAAACAGGCCTGCCTTCCCTCCCTCCCTCTCCCGATCACAGTTACCAGCTTGGGCAGCTCATCTGCATCAGGTGCTTCTAGTTTGAACTTCTTCCCATCTGCTCCTGTCAGGTAATCTGTCTCAGGGTTAAATTTTAGAGTGCCAGCAATGGACAGAGCAGTGACAATCTGGGGAAAATAGAAAAAAAATACAAGTTTAAAGGCATATTCTTCCCATCTGTCTCTTAAATTCAAAGTCCCAGCCTAAGAGTCTCAAAGCCAGCAGCTGAGCTACACTGGGTCTCCTCTGCAGGCAGAAGAATCCTCTTCCCAAGACACCCTGACCTATTCCCACAGCCTCCCTCTGGCTGTCTCTTACCTCTGGAGAGGTCACAAATGCATGAGTTTCTGGATTGGCATCATTGCGACCTGTGAAATTCCGGTTGTAGGACGTAACTATTGTGTTTTTCTCTCCTTTCTTGATGTCCTTCCTGTGAAAGGAACAAACACACTCATCAAACCCAAAGGGAATGTTGCTTCTAGATGTCTCACTGCTAAAATCCCCCAGGTTTGGTTTTGGTAGAAATTACTATCTTTTGGAAACATGAACTGGTGCCTGGACATGTTCTCCTCCCTTAAGCACAGACTCAAAACCAAGGACAGTGCAAAACCAAATCTGACACCAATTCCTGGAGTGGTTTTCACAGTGTGTTGTGCATCACAGAACTGTCTAAATAATCCACTAAGGACACTGCCTTTGGACATCCCACCATTATCAACGGCAAAGCCATGTGAGAATGTGTCTCGCATCCCTGCCACTCCGATGGCTGATGTTGGACCAATTCATTTGTCCTGTTTTAAAAGGACCATACAAACTCCAGCCCATCTCTCCCCATTTTTTACCTATTATAAGCAGCCTATGAACGTGGCCACTCTGCAACTTCACTCATCTAAAGGCTTCCTAATAAAAATCTGCAGTCTTCCATTTCTGTTCCTCCAGTGCCCATCAGACAGCTGTGGCCAATGGGCTTCCAAGCATTTATTTTTAATTCCCGGTGTGTTATATTTACAGTCACATTTGGCTTCATGGGGAACTTTAGGAGATAGACGATACCAAAGCAAGAGTAAGGTCCATCTTTCACCTTACCTGTCCCACTGGCCAATGCATGGCCCACACGCATTGGCAAGAACCAGCCCTCCAACATCTCGAAGGATTTGTGCCTGGGGGCAAAGAACAACTTTGTTACTAAGAGAAAGCCTGAGATAAATCCGCTCTTTTAGGGAAAGAGGTCACCTGTCTTTCAGACAGCCCTCTTCCAGACAGTACCTGAGTCTGGAGGAAGCTGAAGGAAACAACTTAAACTTTGTCTTACTGTCTGGAAGAGAGTTTAACACTGCTTGGAAGAGTAAAGAGCAGCCATACTCACATAACCGTCCCTTTCGATGGTGGCACGGATCTGCTCTGAGCCCGGTGTGATTGTGAACTTAGATTTGCACTTCAATCCATGCGCTAGCGCCTGTTTTGCCACTGCTGCAGAGCGTCCCATGTCCTCATAACTAGAGTTAGTGCAGCTGCCAATCAAGCCTGTGGTGTTTGACAGAAACAGTGAGGTGGTTACTGCAACCCTGGTTCTGGGAAGCAGCTCCCTGAACCAACTCTCAGCAGAAAAAGCATGGGACAACCACATTCTCTGCTGACAAGGAATCTGAAAGGGTTTCGGGTTCTAACACTGCCAAGCCTCACAGCAATGTGCTGCGGTCCCAAGCAATCTCTTGTCTGGCTCTGGAGGCTGCACAGTCAGAACACGCTACCTGGTCACTAGTCTGGTGGTTGATTTACAAGATCCAAGCACCACCTACTTGCATTCTGGTTACGCAAATTACTACAGGCAGGTATTATTCCACAAAGGCAGAAAAGGCTTCAAATCGAGATGGGAAGATGGCAGAAATGAAAAAGAAAATCATCCTCTGTCACAGTATGAAGAGCACACGAGGACGTACTGTACCCTCCAGACAGTGTTCTGGGGCTAACCAGTAAAAACCAATTTCTCTTTCATTTTCAGCTGCTCTTGATTTGTAACACTGTGGAATAACTACATTTCCCACCTGGTATCTGGCCTTTACTGGTTTTGCATTCTTTTCACTCCTCCAGTGAGTAACACTTCAGCAGCCAGCTGACAGGTTAGCATCCCGCAAGCAAGTATATAAATATCCAAGCCCGCTCTTTAGGACAGCAATTACTGTGTCCCGAGAGCTCAGCAGCCAGCGGCTGGGAAGACTGACAGACAATCATGCTCCTGACAGATCTTCGCAACAGACAAATCCATGCAGCACTTCGAACAAAGGTACTTCAACATTCCTGATAACCCAGTCATTCTGAAGTTCCCAACAGGGGGAAAAAACCAAAACAAAAAACTCGTCTGCCTCCTAAGATGAAAATCCTTCCTGTTATCCCAGCTCTCATCCTACACACCTGGTCCAGGTGGTCACTATGCTTCCCAGCAAATTCTGATAGCCAGGAATAGATGGTACTGCAGCAAAGTCAAAGGATGTACAGCAGTAATTAAAGGACTGGATCCCAAGCTATGCGAGTAACCGCTTATCCCAAGACAGCAACATTTACGCCACAAGGATGAAGGCAGAGGAAAGAGCAAATGCTACCCACCAACTCTGATATCAACAGGCCAGCCCTCCTTTTCTGCCACAGCACCAATATCTGACACAGGGTGCGCCAGGTCTGGTGTGAAAGGTCCATTGATATGCGGTTTCAGCTTTAAGAAACAGTGACAAAGTCAGAAATTACAGTAGCCAAGAAAAACCCCAAAACCCAGCAGCAAATTAATTCCTTTCATAGCTCTATCTGGAAGCTGTTTCAACAGGATTCTCCCACACGGACACAGGAGCAGGAGCTGTCAGTAAAGCAGACCCAAATGTTTTTTGTACGTTCTAGCACAGCACCAAGGGTGTTGAATTGAGCTCTCACATTGGTCCTCATTCACAGAAAGCAGAGTCATGTCACAACATCCAAGGTGGCAAGCAGGAAGGATGCCTTACCTCACTGAGGTTTATTTCTATCACCTGGTCATACTGACAACCAGAATCTGGTACCAAGTGTTGCTGGAATTCATCCGCCAGCGCAGCTATGTCTGGAGCAAGAAAGAAGCAAGATCTCAAAAGTGCAGCAATATGAAGGAAAAGAAAAAGCTTGGAATGACTAAATACAGGGGGTCCACCATGAACTTCCCCACATACTTCATCTACAGACTCGTAGATTGTAACCAGATGACCTGTGGGACCACACAAGGTCAGAAGTCACATCAGACTCCCCCGTAGGAGAAGGCTGCTCCCAGAACACACCTTCACTTGAACCCACATTTCCACCCACATCAACCTGCACTTACCAGCTCGTCCAGTCTTTCCCAGGTATTTCTTCATCCGTGCATTGTAAGGGAAGACTGATGTGGTAGCTCCGATTTCAGCCCCCATGTTACAGATTGTTGCCATTCCTGGAGAAGGAGTAGAAGAGGTCAGAGTCAACAAGAAAGTTCAAGGCCATCCAATTCTCCAAAAGACAGTCCATGGAAAAGACAGCCAGGCCAAGAGAAATCAGGGCATCAGCCACAAAAACCTAATTCCACAGTGGGAAGGACACACTGACTACATAATGGCTGGCTCAGGCCCTAACGTTTCTGTTTGACGCAGTGCCTGCAACAGACTTGTCTGACCCTCTCTGGGTCCCTCAGTTCCAGAAAGACATAGAACTCCTTGAAAGAGTCCAGCGCAGGGCCACCAAGATGATGAAGAGGTGGAACATCTTCCTTATGAGGACAGGCTGAGGGAGCTGGGTCTCTAGCTTGGAGACTGAGGGGTGACCTCATTAATGTCTATAAATATGTTAAGGGTGAGTGTCGGGAGGATGGATCCAGGCTCTTCTTGTTGTTGGCCAGTGACAGGACAAAGGGAAATGGTTCCAAGCTGGAACATAGGAAGTTCCATGTGAATATAAGCAGGAACCTTTACACCGTGAGGGTGATAGAGCACTTGAACAGGCTTCCCAGAGAGGTTGTGGAGTCTCCTTCTCTGGAGATATTCAAGACCACTCTGGATGTGTTCCTGTGTGATTTAATCTAGGTGATCCTGCTGGGGCAGGGGGGGTGGACTAGATGATCTTTCGGGGTCCCTTCCAACTCCTAACGTTCTGTGATTCTTTGACTTTTCTACGAGGAAGGAGCTGAAAGCTACACTAGTTCTTGCAGATACTGAAAGGGACAACAGGGAACCCCGTTCGTCTGCACCGAGCAACAAGTATGCTTATGGCAGCAAGCAGTGTCTCTGCTACCTGCAATGAGTGTTCTGTCCCTCCCTACCATCTTGTTTATCTTTACTGGAAGAGCCAGAAAATTGTGAGAAATGTAATGTTGTGAATAAAATGCTTCCAGTGACAGAACACACACAAAACCCCCCAAACAAATGGCATTTCTCATGGCACTGGGGTCACAGAATCATAGAATGCTTTGGGTTGGAAGGGGTCTCAAAGATCATCTAGTTCCAACCCCCTGCCACAGGCAGGGACACCTTCACTAGACCAGGTTGCCCAAAGCCCTGTCCAACCTGGGCTCAAACACTGCCAGGGGCTTTCACAACCTGTGCCAGGGCCTCACCACCCTCACAGTAAAAAATTTCTTAACATCTAATCTAAACCTGCCCTCTTCCAGCTTGACACCATTCCCTCCTGTCATATCAAAGCACTGCCTGATGATCACCCATCCTTTCAAGGACACAGCAATGAAGCTGCAGAAGCTGCTGTTTTACAGTTAATGAACTAGAAGCGGGTTTTACAGAAGAAAAATCACAAGTCACTGTGAGTTTGTAAAACCAAATATTCCAAGTTGTAGCCAAGCCATGCAAGTGGAGGAGCACAGCTTGGTGGCTGCACTTCAGGCCAAAGGAAAGGACGCTTCTCATGTTTTGGTGCTAACTAGCGTTACAATGGACAGCTGCAATGTTTGCTGGTTCAGATTCAGCCCCCAAGGCCCACCCAAGTCTGCACGTTATGAACCGCTGCTTCCTGGTCTCCCCTCTGCCCTGCTTTTCCAAAAAGCTTTTCTTTAGCAGCCATCACCCCTGTACTTGTTTCAACTTGCCTCTTTCCTCTATCCACAGCCTATTTTAGGCTGAAATGAAAATGTCATCCTCTGTCTTCTGACATCTCCACCCTTACTCTTACCCTGATGCACCATCTTACATGATTCTTCAGTTAACCATTCAGTGTTCTCAAAGTCACGAGAAGATTTAACAGAGGTAAATGTCTCACCAAGAGGGAGTGCTATCTTGTTACACCGCTCTCCCAGTTTGCCGTGCACTAACCATCCGTTTGGGCTAAGGGAGAACATCTGGCATTTCTGGCCTGATTCTCTTCCCAGTCCCCACAAACAACTCAACACCCAGCTCCAACACAACCTGCTCCAGGTTTGTGTTGTCTTACCAGTGCAAGAGATGGAATCCACACCAGGCCCATGGTATTCGATGATGGCTCCTGTTCCACCCTTGACAGTGAGTATGCCGGCCACTTTCAGGATCACATCTTTAGGAGAACTCCAGCCTGAAAGCTTGCCAGTCAGTTTTACACCAATAACCTGAGAACATGAATGGAAGAAATAAAATAAAATACTGACACTATTTCCTTTCAGCAACAAAAACAGCTCCTCAGATTTTTTCCTAAGAATCCGGGTGGTGACAATACCAAAAAGGAGAAAGCCCTGAAGAATGCAGGCACAGGCACACTGGCTGAAACCACTGGCAGGGCCCACTGAAGGGAGCCCAGTACTCACCCACAGCTCTCAGCCCCCGAATAACAAGTCTGGAAATGGAAACGCAAAGCTACCAGTGAACCACCAGGTGTTTAACCCAGTGTGCAGTTATAACAAGACACTACAGGTACAGAGTGTGCCCTACATATGCAGTGCATGAAAACCAATGCTTCTTACATATCTTACACCTCACCCTTCACAATGAGAATTAGTATTCCTTCTGCTCCTACCTTCGGGCATTTGAGCTCCCAAGGGATTCCTGCCATGACGTCTACAGCATCAGCTCCACCCACACCAATGCAGATTCCTCCCAAGCCACCTCCGTTCGGGGTGTGCGAGTCTGTGCCAATCAGCATAACCCCAGGGTAGGAGTAGTTCTCCAGAATGATCTGAAATTAAAAATTGGTTTGTCTGCTCGCTTGTTCTTTTGGGAAAGGAAGAGGGGACAGCTAGAAAGAAGATGATAACAAGAATGCACATCAGTTTGTATTTGCAGAGTTCTGGGGCCAGAAAGTAATTGAATTTGGTTTGGAAATTAATTTCTGTTTCAAACTCCTTCTGGAGGATGTAACAACAGAACAAAGTGCCAACTCTCAGCCCCAGGATCCTTACTCATCCCAGGACAGTAAGGAAATCACAGAATCACAGAACATTAGGAGTTGGAAGGGACCCTGAAGGATCATCTAGTCCAACCCCCTTGCCCCAGCAGGATCACCTAGACTAAATCACACAGGAACACATCCAGTGTGGTCTTGAATGTCTCCAGAGAAGGAGACTCCACAACCTCTCTCAGCAGCCTGTCCCAGTGCTCTGTCACCCTCACCATGACAAAGTTTTTCCTCACATTCACATGGAACTTCCTATGTTCCAGCTTGGAACCACTGCCCCTTGTCCTGTCACTGGCCAACACCAAGAAAAGCCTGGATCCATCCTCCTGACACTCATTCTTAACATATTTATAGACATTAATGAGGTCACCCCTCAGTCTCCTCCAAGCTAAAGAGACCCAGCTCCCTCAGCCTGTCCTCATAAGGAAGATGTTCCACTCCCTTCATCATCTTGGTGGCCCTGTGCTTGACTCTTTCAGGAAGTTCTATGTTCTTCTGGAACTGAAGGACCCAGAACTGGATACAATATTTCTCCAGGTGAGGTCTCACCAGGACAGAGTAGATGGGGAGAAGGACCTCTCTTGACCTACTAGCCACTAATACACCCCAGGATGCCATTGGCCTTCCTGGCCACCAGGGCACACTGCTGGCTCATGGTAAAAAACAAAACAAAACAAAAAAACCCAACTTAAAAGGCCATCTCTGTTTTTTCACTGGAGAACATCGCCCTTTCAGTTTTGACTTTTGCTAAGGCACCACCTTTGTTAGGGCTCAGGAATCTGTTCCACAGTCTCCACAGCCTTAATGAACTGCTGAGCAAGCCCGCTCACCTATCCAATGCAAGAGCCTTCATAGTCTCTGCTCCCACAGCAGAACACCAACAGGCTCCAACAATCCATGCCGCCAGCCAAACCCTAATCACAGAGGAACCCCTCACAAATACACCAAGAGGCTGCCCTTCCCTTCCTGCTGCTGTTGATTCCACACCAGCCTCTTCAGCTTCTAACGAAGCCACAAAATAGTTCTTCCATGAAAAATGGTGAGCCTTCTATGGTAGCAAAACAGTCAAGACCTCAAACCAATGACCCTGTCACCATGTATGTGCATCACCTACGTTATGGACAGCCTTTCTGGGAAGCGCACAACTCGCAGCACGTGCATTACAGAACAGCTTGGACAGAACTAAGATGGTTCTTTTAGTGAAAGGACCAAGGTTTTGCCTTCCAGATTGCCTTGTAGCTCACAGTAGGATACTTCTGCGGGATTTTCAAGGTGGAAGATTTTCAAGGCCTAGCTGCCTCAGAGTTGGACTCTGAAGCTATAAAACACAACCAATTTTCTCCAGCTGGAGAAAGTCAGCCCCAAGGAAGCTGGTAACCACAGAAAGGAGCTATGCTGTCATGTGACAGATGTTACAAGTGGTTTCAGAGCTCTAATGACCTGAGGTGTTCCCATAACCTTTTGGAGAGTTCTCTGTTGCATCACACCACATTAAAGTAACCTTAGTACCTCACTTTGTAGCTAAGAATACAGAGCAGAGAGTTCCTAACTGCACCTGGTCACAAATTCCCTGCTGACCAGATGCTTATAGTTCCATTCCTTCTGCATTCCTTTTGTGCATGCTGAAATTCAGTTTTTACTGCCTGCAACTCAGAGGAACAATGAAAAATGTCACCTAGACCCACAAAGCAAATCAACCAAGAGGAAATTAGGGAAATCCTGCTGGAGGTGATGGCTGTAAAAAAACAAAAATCTTCATTAACTCATAAGTTATCTTGGGACAGTCACATTCTTTTAAGGTTCAAGTGCTACAACAAGAGAATCCTGTACTTAGAAACTGTTTTGCATGTACTCAGTCCACATAGCAACTCATGATGTGTTTCCATTCCTGAGTACTTTAAGTAAGCTGCCCTGTTTGGTGTCCTTATACACTCTCCTAGTTTTTACGGAACTAAATGCATACAAAATAACCCTAAAAAAGTATGTTTGGCACCAAAAGCAATTCATGTGAGCCCTACGTACCCACTTCATGGCATCACCTTAGTGCCCCAATCGTACCAAGAAGAATCAGCCCACAAGCAGTTAACAAAGCTGGTTTCACACTTCCAAAATGCAAGTGGCACACTGTTGGCACCACCTAATCACACGTCAGGTTACAGTTTGACCAAAATAACCTTTAAGAAAAAATACTGTTGTCAAGATAACTGAAAGAGAGCAAGTGAGAAACCTCATCTGCCTTGAGAAACAGCAAGTTGTCTCCCTGCGCTGCTGAAATGAAAGCACTTGAGCTCTCTCTTTACCATCAGGTAAAAGAGCCTCTGCTATGTTCAAAGTTCACAAACACACACACATTTTACCTGGTGAATGATTCCCGACCCAGGTTTCCAGAATCCCACTCCATACTTGGCACCAGCTGTTGCTAGGAAGTTGTACACCTCCTGGTTTATGTCCTATTCACACAGGAGACACATACTTTTAGTAACACATTTTGTTCTTCCATACATCAAGAGCGCCTTCAAACCCACTCCCTTCCCTCCCATGCCTGCCTGTAGCTTGCTCCACAGCTTTGTAGCAGCCAGAGGGAGGTGCACGTCTCTCAAAACCAAACAAGATCAAGACTGTTTGCCAGTCAGTTGTAACAGTCCATTTAATTTCATCCAACTTGTAGCTCTACCAAAGCATCTTTTTTAGTTTCCAATTCCAAATGGCACGAGGGAAATCGCAATTAAAGGAAAACCCTGCCAATAAGGCTTTTAGAAATGCTCTGCTCATTCCTTGTATCCCAGGATGGGTTTCCAACCCATGTCCCTCTCTTTGTCTGGCCCCTCCTTCCTTCTCTACCAGCTGTTCCTTTTGCTTTACAGATGCTCGGCAAACACCTCAAAGCCCTCAATAAACATTTTGGCTTTGTTTTTACAGATTATGAAACAAAGCTGGAAGTTGCTCGCTGCCAGGGGAACTGGTGGGTGTCACTTCTCATTTACCAAGTGCCCCCGTATAAGACTCACACAATGCTGCCTTTCTCGCTACACTGTCACCATTACTGGTGGAGTCACACCATGAAAATTGTTTGCGAGAATAACCACGGTTGCCAAGGAAGTATGACATTATTATGTCCTGATAGTTCTTGGCAGAGGAGTGGCAGAGCAGATAAGATAAGCACTAGGAGGACAGAGTTTCTAAAAAACTGTGCTCATGCAGCTATGGCTCAGAATAAAAGGGGGAGCTGGAGATAATGGAAGAATTGTCTCAGCACACATTTGCTGAAGTTTCCCATGAGGCAGCAGCAGCTCTTTAAGCCTCGTTTGTCACTGGGAGTCGGGTCACTTCACTGTTTGTGCATCCCTCCCCCAGTAAAGCATGCTGATGTGCCAGGAGCAGATCCCAACCACTCTCTGGCCTGCCAGCATTCATGGTGTGCCAACTGGCAGAAGCAGAACCCAGTCAGAAGAAGGCAGGATCTTGACTTGCTCTGCTCAAAGTGGATGGCAAAGGAAGGACTCAGCTCTGCTCAGGGCTGCTACAAATACAATTGCACTAGAGAACAAATGCAGTAACAGGGAAAAGCAGAAGACAGGAGGAGAAGAAAAGAAGCTGTCTTATTTAGTAAGTCTCAAATTCTTGATTGCACAATTTGGCCACAACTTAGGACTGAGACAAGTGGAGCAAGAACTCCTCAAGTTCTCTCCCGAGTGGCATAACTGCTTTATTGTGGCCTGAAGGAGGAAGCCAGAAGCAGTTATTTCAACATTAGGAATTTCTGAGAATAGATATGGACTAATGCCTTAAAAATGCAGCTGAACCCTCACAAACTGTTTACTGTTTGCAAATTTTGGTATCAACATCGAAGTGACAACTCCTCCTGGCTCTGACAGCAGACTTAGGCTAGGTCTACTTGGATCAACAAAATTTCCCCCACCCTCCCTCCCTGCTGTGCTAGCAATGTGTTCTTCCATGGCAAACACACTATGGTGAACCTGTCAATACCCAACAGTAGCCTCGATGGAAGAATAAGCAGTAGAACAGCAAGCGGGAAATTCAAAGAGTCAACGAATCAGCTGTTGAACAAGCAACACATGGACACTCCCAAATAAAAACCCCCTCCATGTTTCCATACACATTTATACCTACCCTCACTAGCCCTGAAAGCTACTTGTGTTTCAGTTACTGCTCTCCAGCTCATCACTAGCAAATGGTTTGGGAAACATAAGCAGTTATTTGCTCCCCCCTCATGGGATGCACAAATGCAGTGCAGGCGCATGTTCAGGAATTTTTCACACTGCCATACCATGGGACAAAGAGCATAACTCTCTAATCTGTCATCCTGTACCCCCAGCCCCATTTGGAATGGACTTCTCTTCCCTTAGCTGAAGCTGCTTACTCTCCAGAACACGCACGACCTGGGCTTCCACCATTCACACAGATGTGACTAGTTGCTTCTGCATTCCTGATCCTCTAACCCATGTACTGGGTGAATCTCAGCTGAAAAACTCCCAAAGAGCCACTTACTCTGCTCCCTTTGTGCATCTGACCTATCTACAGAGCTGAGCACCACAGGCAATCTGTTACCATATCTGATTCATGTCTGTCCTTCTGGGAAATAAAACTTAAATCCCTGCCTTCAACTGGGAAGAGGCTTTCAAACAAACAGAACTTAAGTCTCAATGATAGTGACCTTGGCTCTTTGAAGATCCTTTTCACCACCTGACTGGGCTTCGATGAGGTGATCACAGTGGATGGTGGAAGGCACAGCCACTTTGGGCAGCCCGCTGCTGATGAACTGTAGCATCGCCATCTGAGCAGTGGCATCCTGCATGGCCACGCGGTCTGGCCGCAAGCGCAGATAGGTCTTGCCTCGCTCAATCTCCTGTTTTGCTGGGTCATCCAGGTGTCCGTAAACAATCTTCTCAGACAACGTCAGGGGACGGTCAAGCCTGGGGAGAAGAATTTTAGTATATGCATCTTGGGTATTTCAAGATTTGTCCCTTTTAAGCATGTGACAGGACACTTCCCTGTAGTGCTCAAACTGTTATGACCTATTAACACACAAACCTGTGTGATTCTCATACAGCACTAAAATACCAACTGGCAGCCGCTAAAACAAGGGCCCAGTCCAGGAAGTTCTATAGTATATGGATTAGTGTAATTTTTGCTTTCTTGTATAATCTTCCTCTACAGTAAAAGAAGCATTGACTGTGCTCATTTCTTGAGCGTTCCCCCTGTACCTGGGGACACCAAACGTGGAGGTGAGACAGAGGTCAGACTCGATTACCACAGCAAGCAAGTACAACTAAGCACAGTTTCATGACCTCAGACCTTTTATCCTGCAGCCATATCAGTTGAGGAACCTCTTTATGTCAGTGGTGAGATCTTCTGAGAAGTAACTAAGAAGATACAATGACCTGAAATGAGAGCTACTGTGTTTAACAAAGGACACACAGTCTGAAGGACATGCCATACAAACTACTGCCGAGGCAAGTGGAGCAGGAATGACAACTTTGCAGACACACAAGCTTCTATCAGCAGATTAAGGTCACTGTACTTACATATGCTACACATTCCTAGCCCTCCTTCCCGTGCCCAACGCCTACAGTGGAACATGGAGAACAGTCACTGTCGAAACACAGGGCGAAGGAGCACTGCTTCACCAGAAAGGAGCAAGGGATCCTCAGAGAGGGCATTTAACAGAGGACCAAGATTGTTCTTGCACCTCCTCTGCACTGGCTTGGTTCTTCGCATGCCACAGTGCTCCAGCGCAACCTTCAACCCTTCCCGCAGCACCCTACCTGGGGACGTACAACTCTCCTGTTTCACTACATCTGTGGTTGTCATAGCTCAAAGTTGTTCTCCCTAGTAAATATTCCCTATGCCAGGTCCCTGTGGCATTTTTTGTTCCTCTTCTCCTGTCACTGCAGAGCCAAATTCTGCACAGTGACCTCTCCTCTCTTCCCTCCTCCACTCTTACCTCTTACGGACGATGTTGATGTTCTTCTCCAGCTTTTCATAATTTACATGTTCATTGGGTTCAAAGTGGCTCATGGCCACCTTGGCCCTCTGGCACAGGACAGGAGCAACATGGTAGCGTCGTATCCCAGTATTCAAGGCATGCTGGAAAAAGGAGAGTATTAGCACTGGAACCTTGTGGAGTGAATTCCCATAACACAGCAATGAAACAGTTGGTTTATTCCTGGGATTTTACATGCTGAGGAACAGAAAACTTGCAAATACACTTAACGTTTGTACAATGATTGTACAATACGGCCTATTATGTCAAACAGCGAGACGCCGGGTTACCAGAGCAGGTAGCCTTTACCAAATTATTTTACATTTCTACTTGCAGCACCAGATGCCTTATGCTTTCAGTGAGAGATCTGCTACCAGGCAATGCTGAAACATTCTTAATCAAACACTAGTTTGCTGACTGATTAAGGCCTGGTGAAGAATTTACACAGTTTCCAAAGCCAGCTAATCCTCAAGTTTTATTTGGTCACTGGAATTAACTTTATACTGAAGGACTGGCAGGTGACAGTATGGGACTGAGAAATACCCCTCTGTTCCACCACCACACACCAAGCTCCTTACACAGAGTCCCTGCACACTGGTACAAAGCTCACTGTGTTTCCAGAGAAGATGAGCCATGCTTCAATGCCAATAGAGCAACTTTGATGTAGTGCCTGGTCTACAATGCAACGGAGCACAGGAGAGAGGCAATATCAGCTTCACCAACCTTGCTGTGCCGATCTAAGGGCTACTTCTCTTCAATCTCTCAAAGGCATCCTCACCTTTCCCCTAAGAAAAGCCTCACACTTGCCTTATGGGGAAGTTAACAGCAAGACAAATGAACTGTACTGTGAGCTGAACGCATCAGCAGAAAATGCCATGGAAAAAAAGCCCAAATTTTGCTTGGCCTCCAGGGTGGAACAGTTCCTGGAACACAGGAAAAGGGCAGGCTATGGCGAGACACCTTACAGCACCTGACCTGAAAGAGACAGGTCAGTGTTCTGGATGAAGAGGCTCTCCCACTCCCGTGAAAACTGAGTCAGAGGGCAGCCTCCATAAAAACTTCCAAGGATTTGACACATGCATTCCTTACATCCTTTGGAAGTCTCAGTCACTAGAAGTCTGGAAACAGACTGAATACTGACCTACAGCAGCTGCACACCACTTCCATTAGAGAACATCTGAAGTAAGTGAACAGGGTGGTACAAGAGAGGGCACTGCTCCTCCACAAGTGCCAACAAAACCCCATCATCAAATTTCAGAACTCTGCACTTCAAGCTCAGAACTTCCAGACCATATTGCAGGTGTCAGAGTTGGGACTTTTCCTTCTTCCACCAAAAGGAAAATCAAAAAGCCAACAAACCAAACTGATCCAAAACAAACCAAACACTACCCAGCTTCTCATTGTTTAACAAACATAGGCTGCTCTTTAGGATGTAACTGTCGTGTTTGCTTTGTTCTGCCTTTTTTATTTTGCTTTTTTAAATTTCTTTTTAAACTTAAACATTTTACCCAGCACAATTAATGCTGTGGAAATATCTTTACCTCACAAGGTAACTGTTATCTTGTGAAAATCTCCAACTGTTGGGAGTGTCTGGAAAAAGCTCTGAGTTCTTCCAATGTTCATGGAAAAATAATCTCTTTCCCTAACCAGGAAAAGTATTCGCGTTTAATGCAAGAATTTCTTCTTCCTCTCTCCCAAACTAACACTGTAACACAACTGCACAGCGGAGTTCTTCCTTGTCACCTGATAAACTGAAAGCTAAATTTCACCATAAATCAGTATATAGAAGAACTGATTTGCAAATGTAGTAACAGCAGAGATTTTGTGGCATTCTGGTCTTGCCTGGGACCAAAGCTGGATATGCTAAAAATCTGAAGCAAGGCTCTCCAAAGGGAGGTGCAAAGAAACTTTTCAGATAAAATGTTGATAAAATCTTTTCAGTTTGAACTCATACATCTGTGTGTCTTTCTAATTCATGAAATGGCTTGAAGAAATGTAGTTATTTATTCAAATACTACATATTCAAATAGTAATTGCAGAAGTTGCAATAAAAACGTAGTTGACTCCTGCCTGACCGCAACTTGAGGCTACAGGAAGGGAGCATGTTTGAGGTGAAGGATCCTGTCTGGACATGGAGCTCAGCAAGAGAAGTCTGGAAAACTGAAGGGCTGTTTCTGTGATGGCCAGTTAAGTCTGGGGAAAAATAATCGGCTGGGCCAATCAGTTTCAGAGACCAGAGAATCCTATTTTTTCTTTATAAGACTTTTCAGTGGCACATTAAAAAAAACATTATCTTAATTCTATTGGGATCTAAATCTCATCCCACACCTCTACTCTGTTGGGAGTTAATTTCATTCAATATGGATGTCCTCACATTGGCACCCAGCAAGCCTAAGGATCCATCACCAACAATAAGCAACAACACACACTGTCCAGTTCAAAGGTCCGATCTCTCCTCATTAAGAATCTACAATATATCACTCATCACACTTGTTCACTCTCCATACCTGTGCTCTTTCCATTGCACCATCAAAAACAAGGTGGCAGCTACAAGATTAGGGAAAAGTTACAAGCCCAACACTTTTCCATCTTCCTGCCCTCTCACTCTTCCCTGAAATAGTAGGTGCTTTGTGGGGCTTCTGTGGTTTGGATTTTTTAACCGAGTAGCAAGAAGTGCCTTGAGACCAAGAGCCAATCACAGAATGGTCTTGGTTGGAAGGGACCCCAAGGAGCATCGAGTTCCAACCCCCTGTACCACCTTCCTCCAAGCCTGGATCCAGACATGGTTGCCCAGGAGACATCCACCACCTCTCTGGGCAGCCTGTTCTAGCACCTTACCACTCCTTCCATAAAGGATTTCCCCAAGTCAAGGGAAGCCAAGGGAAAAAGGCAGCCAGCAATATATAAATTTTCCTTCTTATCCAGAAACTGATGATTTCCAGACTGACCATCCAGCAAACAGCTGCCAACCACCAGTTCCAGCACCTGGATGTCCTCATTCAGATTTCAACAAAAGAAATGGCAGCAATCACTACAGGACTCCTAAGTCTATTGGTACTTTGGCAGGCGAAAACCTTCCTTAGAAGGGAGCAAAAAAAGTCAGCCTGTCATTATTTTTGCAATCTCTGTAAGGAAGCCAACACTCATCTTCATAGACTTTAAAAGCTCATCTTGAAAAGCTACGTTTCTTGCATGTAGTTTGCAAAAGTGAATGGTCCAGATGCGAAAGGCATCTGAAATCAGACTCCAACTTACATTTTGGCAGCAGATATGGTAGGCAAGTCCAGTAAGCAAAAGCTCGTGTTTAAAAGAGTATCAACTGTGCTACATGCACTCGTTTCTGGGTAATTAGCCCTAGAAATCCTAGCTGAAACCCAAAATACCATCTTTACTCATCTTCCCTGATTTAAGAACACTGGCCAAGTTTCCAATGTTCATCACAACTCAGCCTATAAAAAGGCAACATGGTATAATAAAATTGTAAATGCAGTCTAATTTTCTAGACACACCTCCAAAGAGCAACCAAAATTAGGGTTCTGAAGATCAGTTTAGCTCTAGCCAACACTGCTTTTCTGCCAGCATACAAAACGCTTCCCATAATTTCAGTACTTACCTACAAGACCTTTAATAAACTCCAGATACTTCAGAGTTTAGAGTTTTACAGTGCTACTCTTTCAGTCAACCCTCAGCTAACATGGCCTGAGAAACTGAATGGTACTAAAAGCATCTCAGATAGGCATGAAAAAGATCTTGACCTGTTGAGACAGCCCAACCAAACCAGGCTAATTCCAATTTACTTCCCTCAGAGGTAAGCTTCCTATGCAGTTCCAACTCCAAAACCGTTCTAGGATAGTAGAGGAGTTGAACAGATGTTAACACGTGCCACTGTCAATGCCTGCACTTGCACTGTGCTTGGCAAAAGGATTCTCATATTTATCAATCTCCAGGTTGCTACACATAGGCAAAAAAAATTAAATTAAGAAAAATATTAAAAAGCCTAAAGAGATCACCTAGAATTGTGTTTGACTACATCATGGATTCAGGTCTTCACGGGAGGCAGGGGAAAGCACCCTGAGCCTGACAATAGAAGCCAGCCTCCTAGAATACTAAATTCCCCATATCCACTGTGCTAGCGTGGCCTTTGTTCCACATTATACATTATTAATTCTAGCAAATAACTGTTTGTTCTCATGCAATGACACCATAAAATGAGAAGCAATTCATTATCCTAATAAAGAATTTGCCTTCATTTTATAAGCAGTCACTTCTGTTCAAGTACAAAATAAGAACTATTAAAGAATGAATATACCAAGTTAACTGAAATAAAGATGATGTTCTGTAACTTAAATTAAAAAAAAAAGCTATACTTTACTAAAACAGCTACTCTAAAGTAGGAAACTAACATAAAAGATTAAATAAGCTTCATAAAGCACTTTTGGAATACTAGAAGCTAAGTTACTACTCTGGCTCCTTAAGGAGAGGGAACACGTTGGCCAAGGTCACAAGTGGAAAACTGAGAATTTAAATTGCCTGACTTAATCACGTGCTTTAAGGACAGCACACACGTCCTTATCCTTGCTAGCAGCCCTAAAACAATGAAAGCTTTTGCCTCCTGGGCTTCAAAAGATCGTGAAATCTTTATTGTTGAGTACGTACTAAGCAGACCTATGCCTCGAGAATCCCTGTGGGGAGCTCCTATTACAAACAGATGTGATTTGTAGAGGTCAGGTCTATCTTGTGACAGACAAGACTGTAGGAATCACTAACACTGTTTGAGGAGGGGAGAGGGGGTGTAAATAAGGCAGGTTTTGTGCCTGTCCAGCTTCGGTTTTCCAAGGGTCCGCTTACAGACATACCTGGGCATCACCTTCACACAGAGGCCTCTATTCACATTAGAAGGACTCCTGAAGCTAAGCAGCCCACCGAGAGAGCCTTTGCGGCCACTCGCACGTACAGGGGTCACCTTGTGCGGCTCACGCCGGTGAGGGGAAGAAACAGAGACCGAGAGGAAGGGAAAAAACCGGTCCCCGGGAACGGCTTTTTATTCCGCCCTCGGGCTCCGCGCCCCGGGGTCTGACAGCGGCTCCAACCCACCGAGGCGGGGTCCGGCCGGGGCAGGCCAGGCTGCGTCCCCGCCGCCCCGTTCACCTTGCGCTCACCTTGAGGGTCGGCCGGGCGCGGGGGCTGGACGCGCCTTGCCCCGGAGCCCAGGAGGTGGCCCCGCCGCCTTCGCAGCCTCCCTACTATCGCCATGGAAACAGGGCGCCGGGCCGCGCCGGGGACACGCTGACCTACAACGTGGGGGCGGGGGCAGCCGGGGACGGCCCGCAGCGGAGGCGGCTGATGCTGCAGCCGCCCACCCGGCGGATAACGACCCCTCTGCGGCTCCTTCGCTCGCTCGCTCGCTCGCTCCCTCCCGCCCGCCCGCCCGCNGCTACTGGACCTGAGAACGAGGCAGTTGACCGAGGTGCGGGCCTTTCCCGGGCGGGAGAAGGTAATGATGGAGCGTCTATGCAGAGAAGGTTTTACCTACAGCCCTTTTCTCTCCGGTGCTCCCGTTTTATGCCGTTCTTTGGGATGATCTGTCACCACCCCAGCCAGGACCGGGAGAGCGCGGGTCGGAGGTGAGCGCGGGGAGGCAGCACCGAACGTGTGTCGCGCCGCCATGGCCAAGCATCATCCGGACCTGATCTTTTGCCGCAAGCAGGCGGGTGTCGGTGAGTCCGCGGCCTGTCTGTTCCGTCGCCGCGCCGCGAGGCGAGGCCGGCACCCGCTGCTGCCGCCCCAACCCCTACTTCCCCCCGCGGTACAACGCGTTCAGGCTGGTGGGCGGGAGGGGCCGGCGCTGGGGGCACGGAGCGCGTCCGGGTCTGAGGCGCTTCGCTCCCGCTGCGTCGTTGTCCCAGCGCAGCCAGGAGAACGAGCTGAAGGGCTCGGCTGGCACCGGGAGTGTCCCTCAGGTTGCCGTCACAGAAGGGTCTGAGTTGGAAGGGTCCCTAAGGATCCAACCCCCCTGCCACAAGCAGGGCCACCAACCTCCAGGCCTGGATCCAGACAAGGTTCCCCAGGGCCCTATCCAACCTGGCCGTGGACACCTCAAGGGCTGGGACATCCCCCCTCTCGGCAGCCTGTGCCAGCACCTCACCACTCTTTCCATGAGGAACTTCCCCAATACCCCCTTGTCCTGCCACTGTCTACCTTTGTGATAAAAGGTTGTACCTGTATCCAGACAAGTTTTATTCCTGCCACTTGGGTCAGAATTTTCCCTGCTAAATCTTAAAGAAGTTTTGTGCAGGATTAGAAGTCAATATATCTCTTTCTCATTTTTTTTTCACTCCTTGAAAAAGCAAGTGCAGTTTTCTGAACGAACTGTAAACACAGAATATTCAGCTGCACTGTCTGTAGGAAACTTCATTTTAGAACAATTAATGCACAGTACTCTGTGTTGAAAATTAATTACCAGCCTGATGAATCCCTTGACCCTCAAAATTCAATGGAATCACTATTTAATCTTTGTGAATGTGAACATGTGGTCTTCAAACTTGATGCCTTTGACATTGATTGAAGTTGCCAACATCATTATGAGTTTTATAGACAAGTGGCAAGACTTCTAAAATACATATAACTGTCTTCATGTTGCAAAGTGAAGAAAGTATTTGGGCTGCCTTAAATGAACTAAATGATTGATTATTTTCTCATTAAAACCAATGTAAAAGCCAAGACTCACCTACAGGATTTCCTTTGGTCAGGTATATTGACTGTGTTTGAAATGGAATAATGAATGTAGGTTTTCTTAGTAGGTGTCACTGTGCATTCACAGTGCTTGGTAAATGTCTCCAGGAGGAGATATATTGTTTATTATAAGTATGTTCATATTTATGCTCAAACTCTCTGTGGTTTACTTTGTTGCTTTGTGTTTTTTTTTAAAGACATCTCATTTCAGGAGATAATTATTTTGACATTTAAGTTTTGTAGTTGTAAAATGTAGTTTTATTTTTCTCCTTCTGCCTCAAATATTTTTTCTTCTTTTTCTCCTTACAGCAATTGGAAGACTTTGTGAAAAATGTAAGTATAGCGTCTATGTATAGTTGTTTGAGAATGTGGTGTTGTGGCTAGAGCATACAGCTTGGATTTAGGGATTGGATTCTATTTTTTGCTTTAACCACAAACTTGATGTCGCTCTGACATTGGAATCGTCATGTATTGCAAGTGTAAATCAATGCTTACAAAGTTACCTGCTCAAATAGATGGTCACACAAATGCATGCTGTTCTAGAGTATATGCCACCAGCATTTTCAGCAACTGAGGTGAAGGTGACGTCTTGATTGATTCCTTGTAAACTATAACAAAAGGATCAGCCCGGTCATTGCAGAGCAGGGGAGGGAAACAAAAAAAGCATTTTTGGAACCTGACTTCTTCCCACCTTGAGAAAGTTTGCATTTGGCATCTGTGAGAATAAGGAAAAGGGGGTTGGGAGATACAACATCTTGAGTTAGAGCAGAAATAAACCCACAGAATCAAATGCCAGTGCGCAATCGTAGAAGGGAAGAGAGAGTATAATCTGTCATTAGGTCCTTGGAGGGGAACAGAACAAATGACTAGTTTATGATTCAGAAATACTATGAAATAATCAAAGCAGGGAGAAGCACAGTCTGAAGTAACAACATTGTTTTCAAGAGCACTCATCAATGAAACAGATTCCCATTGGTTGTAGTTGGGGATTTAAGAGCAGGTTAGATGAGCTGTTTGTGGGAGTCAGGATTAGATGCCTTGGGAACTGGTAATAGGATATGAAGCCTTTCATACTAGGTCAGTGTTTTGGATAGGGTCCAGCACAGCAGAGACTGTCGGTGGCATCTGATGGCTTCTTGCCTGTATGATATGAGTACTTGAATTTCACTCATTTCCTTGTGAAAAAGCAAGAGCACCTTTTGTGAAATGGCTATTTATGCCAGTTTGCCCTTTCTTTGGACTTCTCACAGGTGAAGGATTAAAGGAACTATGAGTACAATCTCTTACCTCATCTCCCTGAGCATAGTAACTCCAGACTTTTGATTCGGCACTGCGGGAGAAGCTTACACTGCTGCTTCTATGGGCATAAAGACCCCCGTCCTGTCAGTCCAGTATTTTTTTAACAAGTGAAGAACTCAGGAAAAGTTCTGGAGTAAAAGTAATGGTGTGATCTAAGGAAGTGTTGGCTAATCACAGAGGTATTCTCTGATTGTGGATGCATGACTAAATAAACTCAAATATTGCAGGCTACTGACCCTTGCTCCTCTCA
This sequence comes from Heliornis fulica, assembly GCA_013399135.1. NCBI lineage: Eukaryota > Metazoa > Chordata > Aves > Gruiformes > Heliornithidae > Heliornis > Heliornis fulica. The sequence continues at coordinate 372,531 of VXBZ01002651.1, forward strand.
AGTCTGTGCAAATACAAAGTTGCACCTTGTGCCTGCAAGATAAATTTCTTCAATTCATTTGTATTGGCTTTGAGTGTCCAGGCAAGTTCTTCGACTAGGAAGCCTTTCCTCTTCGATGTGGGGGTGGAAAAAAGACCGTTCTCTAACCAAAGGCTCTGCTGTACTTGCAGGTGATGGCAAATGCGTGATCTGTGACTCCTACGTGCGGCCTTGCACTCTTGTCCGAATATGTGATGAGTGTAACTACGGCTCATACCAAGGGCGCTGCGTGATCTGTGGGGGTCCGGGAGTGTCTGATGCCTACTACTGCAAGGAGTGTACCATCCAGGAAAAAGATGTATGTTGTCACTTGGTCTCCTGTTGTATTGGTTACTTCTGTCTTTAGTAGCCATGCTTATCTTTAAGCTAGTGAAATTGGCGTTGGCACTTGGAACGCTTGGGTTCAGCTACTACTGGTGGCACTGGCTTGCATTACCTCATACCTTTCTTCCCGTGTCAGTAGCTCCCTGTGTTTGCAAAACACTTTACGAGACCGTAGCATTTTGTGGTGTTGTAACCCTTCATCCCAAAGGATCTCCCAGCTACTTGGACTGCATGCCCGCTTCCTCCACACGCTGCAGATGACCAGTTCAAGTTGTTACCATACTAGATCTCTTAGCCTAGGTTTTATCTGGGCCAGAGATATTCCAGACACTGCAGTGGCAGTGGTAGGAGCTGTTCCTCACTATGAGTCAATTGTCAGCCACTGACCAAGAGCACTTACAGTACTGCAAGGCTTGTGCAGTCACTGCCTGTGCTCTCCTTTAGATTAGATTGTGAAGCCAGATCTTAGTATCCAGTGTATCTGCATGACTGTTTTTCAGGTTTAAAGTTCCTTGTACAAATTCAGTAGAATATTAGTAGAATCACAGAATAGTAGTAGTAGTGTTGTTGTTTTGGTTGTTGTTATTATTGCTTTTATGGAATGGCCTATATTGTAGACATCTCTTTTTGTGCTAGCACTTCTTGGTGTACCAATCCCTTATTTCTATAGTCAGGGCTCTAATATTTCTATAGTCTCCTTGTGCTGAAAGACAGCCACTGCACATGTGAAATGAGGCAGCTGTTCACCCCCTGTAAGATATTTGTTAATACCAAACGTGTTGAGCACAGGATGGGAAGAACTACAAATGAATTGGTATAAAGGCCTCAGGGAGAAGCAAGAACATGGGGCTTACAGTTACAGTATCCCCAGAATATGGACCTGATAGCTGTCAGAATGTCTGTCAAAGGTTGGTTTGGTTTTGGTGCTTGGCAGATGCCATCTCTAGCACACCCCAATGATGGTGGAGAACATATTCACAGAATCACAGAATTGTAGGGGTTGAAAGGGACATTGGGAGATCGNCAGACTGATCAGCTGAGTTGCTGGTTTAATTCTCTGTGGTGCCTACATTTTCTTTAGAGGTTTGCAGCTAAATTCAAGACAGGGCCAGATGCTCATCTGAATTTAGTCATTAGATCTGACAGGACCATAATCTTTCTTAGTATCTAAATATGGATGTAAGCACTGAGATGGTGCTGCTGCCTCCTACTTTAGAAGTGCTGTGAGAGACAGTAGTTGTGTTCACCTGCCTTTGGAAGCAAGACTTGAAGCCAGGGCTTTATAAGTCATGAGTAAAGTAAGTTTGTTTTTATTTTTTCCAATTCATATTGATTCTGAAAATTATTATTTTTATAACCTAAGCTCACATGTAGTTTCTCATGTGTGGTTCAGGTGTGAAATAGCCAGCTGCTCTGCAAGGGAAGATTATTGAAAATCTAGAGCTGGAGGAACGGGAGAATGCTGAGTCAGAACTGAGGTGTTTTGACAGCTGGGTGAAGACAGTTGCTCTGTGTGAGCACACTCAAATGTTAGGGATTATTGCAGATGTGAAGTTGCAGATCTGAAACAGGAGATTTGAAATTATTAGCTTACAGGGTCGAAAAGTGCTAGCACAGGTGTAGGGCTCCAGTAAAAGAAAAGTTGTGTTCCCTGTCACAATTATGGTAGCTGGCACTATACACTCCAAGATTTTGGTCACAGCATTTCCATCATCCTCAGAGAAAGACTGGAAAAGAAATGAAGGAAATCCAAAAGTGGAGGGAGCAGGTAGAATTCTGTTGGGCAGAAGGCAAAGGGCCTGGTTTGGTTACTCTAGGTTAACTTGTTCTGATGAGCACACAAATGAGGTGTTATTGTTTCACCCCACTTCAATCTGCGAGTAAGGGCCAAAATCCCACCTTGTCACCCAGGACAGCTCTGAGTTACAAGAAGTAATCTTTACTTTAGGATGGGAGCATGCTCATGTGCTGCCTCCTGAGGAGGAGGTGGAAGAATGAACAGAGCCCTGCAATAATGCTGTCAGGATTGTCACAGACTCCCTGAATCGTGGGAGGCAAAGCTTGGAAGAGTCCTACTATTCACGTTCAAAATTTAATAAGTAGACCGTAGCTAGAGATGGGTTGTGGCAGGTGTGTGGTGGAGGGATGATTTCTTTCCCCCCGCCTCCTGTTATTTCTACCACGCAGACCCTCCCCAGCAGGTTGCGTCTCCTGCACAGGAGCAGGTATCGGTGGGGCAGCTTGGGTGAAGTTTCTATAGCAGCTGACATCTGTCCACAGACTTTCTAAATCTAATCCACATGGCCTTACCCAACAGCCAAGGACACGTGTTCCTCTGCCTGCTGGGCTCAGGTGGCTCATGGACAAATGTTCCCTGGTACACCAAGAGGCCCTCTCTGATTTGTCTTTGCAATCAGACCTCTGAGGTGGGTCTCCCCTGCTGTCCTTGCTTTTCTGGTGGCTTTTTTTCTCAATGTCTACTGGAATTCAGATGCAAGAACTTACCCGTGTAGCTGCTGTGAAGGGCTGTCCCCTCCCAGGATGATTGCACAGCCTCTGCAGTAATCAGGATGCAGGAAATCTGAGATATAGTTCTGTTGTCACAGCTGAGAGGGGTCCCTAAACACAAGAGTGACTTGGAGACATCTGAAGAAACAAGATCCTTTTTGGCTAAGGAGGTTAAAGGTTATTCCTCTGGACCATATAAATCTGTCATACCCTAATTTAGAAAGACTCTGGTCTGAAGGCACAGAGCATCCTTTTCATTAAGCTGATGATGTTATACGAGCTGTTTTCTGTCTTCACCCTGAGGAAGAGAATGTCCTAGAGCGATGTAAAAAAGATGTCCATCCTCCTTTCTGTTCTGTTCTCTTGCTGGTCGTAACCAGAATTAGAGGGCAGTTTGTCTGCACATGTGCTTGAAGTGTGTGTTGAGGACAGGGTGTGGAGTGTGGGAACTGAGAACCTCCTAGCACTATGTAACTGACCATGTTCTGTTTGCTCATCTCCTAACTTACATCCTCTTTTCTTCGTGCAGAGAGATGGTTGCCCTAAGATCGTCAACCTGGGGAGCTCCAAGACAGATCTCTTCTACGAAAGGAAAAAGTACGGCTTCAAGAAGAGGTGATCCTGTCCGTACGTGGCTACACCACCAGTTGGGCTGGCAAGAGGGTCTTGAAACATCTCTGGACTATTATTGAAAACTGGTTGATTTTTTTTTTCTAAAGCAGCATAAGTTCAGTAGTATTCTTAGGGTGGAGAAGTAACAGACTGAGTTGGGACTGAAATCTGATCAGAACTTACTCTCAGAAGTGAGGATTATGGGCTCTTGCTTTTCAGAAGCTCTGCTAGTAGCTGTCCTAGCTCACTATAAAAATCCTGGTAGGCAAGTATTTACCCACTGAAGTGTAAAAAACGGCTCAGTAAAAAGCACATGCCTTTTCTGGTGTGGAGAAACACCTTGAGGTTGTTCTTACTGGACCTCCTCTCAATTGTTTGAAATCTCCCCACACCTCAGTATTGAGGAACAGAGCGCCAGTCCCATGTGTCCACTCGCCCTCCTCCCTTCCTCCATGCTGCCCTGTTTGGTAAGGAACCTGCTTATGGCTGGTGCCTTCCTAGGGAGAGCACAGCTGCTCCATGTTTTTTGTGATAGGTTAGTCCAAGGCCCTTTCTTTTAACTTCTTTTGTAGGATACATACCAATAAAAGTTCTTCTTTTTTGTTGTTGTTGTTTGGGGTTTTTTTTCTGTTGAGGGTGGGTGTTTGTTTTAAGCTCATTTTTTTTTCTTCTGTAACAAGGATTTCTCTCCGGTTCATTCTGTGCCCAGCCTCTCTGGAGCTTTCTGGGGACATGCAGGATTAGTCCAGGCAAAACTGCACAATGGGTTATCTGGTTTCTAACAGTGCCTGCTTACAGCCATGTGACCTTGCTGCAAGGAGCTTCAGGGAATGGCTATTGCTTTTGTCTGCCTGTGATCCCAGCCACTGATCATTTTGTCCCATAGCTGAGGATCGCTGAGCTTGTAACCCTTATCCTAGCTAATACGGCTGTGGATGTTGTTTCACCATGCAAACATCCAATCCCTTTCTAAAACCTACTAAGCTATTTGACTGGCTCTCCTGTTCTTGTGAATTAGTTAAAGCCTTCCGTGCTGTAACTGGAAACCAACTATTGTGTTCTAGACTATTAGCCATGTGCATGCTGAAGACCAGAGGCTGCTGGTTTGTCAAATACCAGTACAGGCTAAAAGCAGTCTGTTGGCTCAGCAGAGATCTGGGAACGGGCGCCTTTGTGCAGAGGCGGAACTGAGTTCCCTACTAACTCATGCACTCCTGAGGTGGTTAAATTAGGGTCCTACCTTGGTGTGCCCTGTAGTCCTTAAAGTCTTCATGGTCTGAGCATACGTGTGCTACAGTAACGGGATTTCCTTTGTGTAGTCTTGGGGTGCAGAGCCCATTTTGTGCACCTTCCAGGATTTGAGTTTTTCCCGGCATCTTTTACCTATTCCTCCAACTCCTCTCTGGCTTAAATGCCTCTTGTGCCTGCTCCAGCCATTTCAGCGTCTCAAATGAGTGAAAACAACCAGACCAGTTGTGATCATCCTTTCCTTAAAAGTCATTTCTTCCTCCTGCAGCTGGCTCTAGCTATGATTGGTCCTACAGCTATCTCAGCTGCTCCGCCCTTTCCTCCCCCCAGCTATTCATTCTGTCTGGTTTCTTCCCCAAGCTTTTTGCAGTCCTGAGAGCATCTGTATGTCTTCTTCCTTGCACCATGGCTCCCCTATACAGTTTCTGGTTACTTTTTACTAACATGGATGCTGTTTACCAAGATATTCAGGGCAAACTGGTTCTTTGGTACCAGCAAAACCACTCCCTCAAAGGAATTCTCCCTGAATAAGCAGCTGTCTCTTGTTCCTGACCAGGAAGCTCATGTCAGGGCCATCAGCAGCCATGTTAAATTCTCTATTTCTTTAAAAGCAGGGCATGACATGCAGATTTTTTTTTTGTACCTGGAGCTTTATTGCTTCAACCAGAATTTATCATTTGCTCTGAGACCACCCAAATTATCACTCTAGAAGGGGGTTTGTTGTTTTTTTTTCCTTTACCTGAAGTTTCTCAGATAACAAAAATCGTGTAGAGGAGAATGAAGTTTGAAGTATTTGAAGTATTTCTTTTGTCTTGGAGTTATTGCCGTTGGTGCAGGAGCCCCTAGAAGGTCTAATTTTAGACCAGCCCTTGTTCCTGATCATTTAGCAGGATCAGCCAGGCAGGGGTTGCTATAGAGATATGAGTGTCCCCATCCCATCCCATCCCCAAAAATGGCTGAGCATACTTACTTTCTTGGCACTCCTGCTGCCCTCACTCTGACTGCCGGGTGTATCGGTCTGTGTTCTGGCAGAGCTGAGAGTTAAGCTGCCATTTCTGGTTGTTCTGAGTCACTGGGCAGGTGGAGAGAGGGAGGGGCGGGCTTTTTCCCCTTTGCCTTGTTTGCCCAGACATCTCTGGGGAGAATGCCAAATGCTGCTGGTGTTCATCTCAGCGCCACTGCCTTTCTGGTACTTTCAGAGCACAGATGGGACATTGCCCTGAAGCTGCTAATTCAGACAAGGGTAATGAATAGAGTTGGGTAGCCCAGAACAGCTCAACCATGCTTGCGTGGTAAAGATTTTTGTTCACCAGCTAAATGAAACTTAGGCAGGGCTGATGGAAAAGTGCTGTAATTCTTACCTAAATAGATTTTAAAGTACTTGTCCAGTAGAAGGAGATTTCCTGGCAGTGCTGGAGACCAGAGCACATGCTGAGCTTCACTGCAGGCAGTGGGGATGGGACAGAAGATGTCCCGCTATCATGTGCCTGCCAAGCTCTGGCATCAGACCTTGGGAGTCTTAAGCCACCTGATTCAGGGACTCCCTGGCATCGGGCATAAAGCACTTGCATGGCAACTGCAAGGAAGGGTGGGAGGAATGGACAAATGGATGGATGGACAGCTGAGTCTCTGTGGCAGTCAAACCCCCATGGTGCCGCCTGCAAATCCTGATTGCATGGACCTAAACGTGTCTTCCTGCCGTTACTTTTCTAGGTAGGGTTCCTCACTTGGTATTTTCTTTTTGAATCAAAAGGATGGCATATAGTAAGTAACAAAATCCCTTTATTGCAAATATTTACATTGGGAGGGGGAATGTGGGACCTCTTGGCCCATTAAGTAATTGGCTCCTTTGCTGCCAGTACTAACAAGGCATTGCTGTGTTCTGAAATATAGATGCTGTCTGTCACACACCTCTTCGGAACAACTGCCGCCACAGCTCCAAGGCAGCCCAGCAAATAGCTCTATATGTAACACACCTCTGGTCCCTAGAATCATCTAAACCTTGCCGTGACAAAGCCCCTGAGCCTGAAGCATTACCTTTCTTTAAAAAAAGCCCAAACCCATGAAGGTGAACAAAGGCCTCCAGTCTGTCTCTGAGGTTTCCATGTGGGAGTTGCATAGACAAAATCCCCCTCCTGAAGCCTTCTCTGTGCAGGAGCTGTTCTTTTCTCATTAGAGGGACCAGCTGGGGATGTTTGCCTGTTCCAGTATAGCAGGAGAGATTTTTTCATTTCCTTGAGGTTGCCGTGTGACTTGAATGTAAAGAGGATTCAGGGTACAGCAGTGTTAATTACACCCGATTATAACCTGACTGCCCTTCCTTGGCATTAAATAACCCAGCAGAACGAGCTCTGTCCTGGCGGTCTGGCGATTCCTTCCCTCCCCACACACATGTGATTTGGTAGCTTTGCTTTGACGTAATAGTCAAATGGCTGAGAACGCGAGAGCAGATACTGTGACAGAATTCCTCTGCCAGGATGTGTACCAGGGCGACGCGATAATTAAACAAGCACAGTCAAGGCACAAGTATTTAGAGAGCCCTAATGTATAACACCCTCTTAGTAACACTTATTAAAACAACAATAGAATTTTAGAAATGTAATTGCCTTTTTTTTTTCCTTAATGATGCTAAAAATAGCACATTCATTTTAATTTCCTGATCTCTGTCTGACAGCGTGATTTTGTTTCCAGAAAAGCAACGGAGGGTTACACAAAAAAAAACCGCATTCTTTTGTAACCGAATTTCTTTTGAACTGGGAGTGAGAAAAACAAGGCTGCTCATAATAACTCTCATAAATCTCCCCCTGCTCTTCCTCCCCCTTCCCTTGCAGAAAAAAAAACCAAACCCAACAAACCTTCCAAAGTTGTTGGGCTTTTTAAAATTTTTAATCAGTGGGAAAATGGGCACAGATGGGCGCTGTAGGGCTGTGGCTTAGGAATGACAGTGTTACCTGAACTTTTAGCGTGCGGTGTTGGTTTGCTTTGGAAGACTTAGTGTCAAAGGTGGTACCTAAGGCAAAGGGTTCCTGCAGGATGTAGGACAAACCAATCCCAGAAGGATGCTGAGGATATTTGTGGAAATGGGACAAGAGAGGAACTTTGTATTTTTGTACTTGTGAGACGGTTGCTACAGAGAATTATTTACCCAGAGGGACATGGAGCAGCTCAGGAAGTGACTGTGGTCTTTGTCCCTTTTGAAAATGGGCAATAAGCATTCTCACGTAGCCCTGTGAGAATGGAATGTGGCTCCAAGACAGAGTGGGATTTTTCTCGGGAACCTGAACCTCCTGGGTTCGGAGGAGCCGAGACAAACGAACCTGTCCTAGGCCAGGCAAGCTACCCTCACCATCGCGCTTGGCTCGCAGTGGTTCTGCATTCGCGGGGCTGGGAGAGCCTGGGAACACCATTCTCGGCGTCCTTTCCACTTGTTCGGAGCTTTACTGGGATCAAAAGCTGCCTTATGTGTGGACAGCGAGAGCCCTCGGCAGGCGGATTCTGCCCGCGGGGACGGCCCTGGGCCACAGGGACCCGCAGGGACCTGCTTCCTTCTCCTTGGAATTCGTAGTAAGTCTGGTTGAGAACCCGGAGTGCGGGGCCGCCGGCGCCCTTCGAACGCGTGCGGCGGTGGCAGAGGTGACGAGCGCACCCGCTTGTCGCCGCACCCGCTGTCCCCTGCCGCCCCTTGCCGCTCGTTTGCTGCGCGTTTCGTTTGCGGGACGGAGCCGTGTGGCACCGGCCGGCCGCAGGCCCAGCCCTTGGTGTGCAGCTGCCCGTCACGTCCGTCCTTCCCCAGGGCAGCGCGCAGCCTCCGCCTCGCCCAAGGCGCCTCGTCCCGCCGGACGGAGCCCGCTGAGGCCGAGCCGCCACAGGCGACTACGACTCCCAGCAGCCCCCGCGCCACTCCGGGCACCGCTGTGCTGTGCCGTGCCGTGCCGTGCCCTGCCGTGCCGTGCCCTGCCGCCTCCCCCTCCCCCGCACGCTCACACCCCTTCGGCTTACTGGCTGAGGCAGCGCACCAATCTGGAGGCGCCGCCGGGCTCGACCGGCCAATGGGAAGGCTGTTGCTAACACGCCGCGGTTATTTTTAGCACACGGCCGCTCGCGCACCTTGCAGCCTCTCGCCTCCGCAGCGGTCGGACCGGCCCTGAGTTGAAGGTGGAGGCGCACAGGAGTGAGTCGACAAAGTAGTCCGCGGGATTTATGGCGGGGGCGGGGAAGGGAGAGCGCTCTGTATCGCCTCGGGGTGCTGGGCACGGCTCTGCAGTGGTGGTTGCACCC
>VXBZ01002655.1:715-59904 GCA_013399135.1 Heliornis fulica
GATTTCTGTGTGTGAAATTGAATGAGATTTAACAAGGACAAGGGTATGGTATTGCATCTGGGAAGGAACAACCACAGGTACCAGTATAGGTTGGGGACTGGCCTGTTGGAGAATAGTGTAGGTGAGAGGGACCAGGAGGTCCTGTTGGGCAGCAGGATGACCATGAGCCATCAATGTGCCCTTGTGGCCAGGAAGGCCAGTGGCATCCTGGAGTGTGTTAGAAGACTGCACCTGAAGTATTGTGTTCAGTTCTGGGCCCCTCAGTTCCAGAAGGACATAGAAGTCCTTGACAGAGTCCAGCACAGGGCCACTAAGATGATGGAGTGGAACATCTTCCTTATGAGGACAGGCTGAAGGAGCTGAGTATCTTCAGCTTGGAGAAGAGGAGACTGAGGGGTGACCTCATTAATGTCTATAAATATATAAAGGGTGAGTGTCAGGAGGATGGATCCAGGCTCTTCTCAGTATTGGCCAGTGATAGAACAAGGGGCAATGGGTCCAAACCGGAACATATGAAGTTCCATCTGAAGAGAAGGAAGAACTTTTTCACTGTGAGGGTGACAGATTACTGGAACAGGCTGCCCAGAGAGGTTGTGGTGTCTCCTTTTCTAGAGACATTCAAGACCAATCTGGACACATTCCTGTGTGACTTCATCTAGGTGATCCTGCTCAGGCAAAGGAATGGACTAGGCGATCTTTTGAAGTCCCTTCCAACTCTTAACATTCTGGGATTTCTGTGATTACCCTCTCTTCAACATCTTTGAGACCACAAATCCAATTTAGAGCCCCACAGTGCAAGGAAAAATCGACCTGGAAGGGATGTAGAAAAAAGCAACTGATGTTGCTTGATGAGAGGCTGAGGGACCTGAGTGTGTTTAGCCTGAAGAAGAGGATCTCACCACTGCTCTTCAGGAGTGGTTATAGAGAGCAGGGAGTTAGGTGACTCTTAGCAAAGGGACAGAAGGTAACAGGTACTAATTGCATTAAGGGTAATTTGTCAAGGCCTGAATTAGGGGCCCAGAGAAGCAGTGGGATCTTCATCCATGGACATATTATAAACTGGGCTGGAAGTGATGCTGAGCAACCTGATCTAAATTCTTAGTTAGCAAGAGGGTGGACAAGTGCTGTCTAGTGCATCTTTCCAAGAGAAATGAATCTGAGATCCTGTTCAAGAAGAGGGAGCAGCGTTGTTCAGAGTGGAGTTGACTGTCCCTAAGAGAAGGCAGTGCATTAGATTATACCTCAGTGGTTGACAGCAAAGTTGTCAGTCTTAACTTCTATTGCAAGTTAATGCATAGATATGCAAGTAAACATAAAACTGCAGTGATTGCATTTGAGGTATTGCATCCAACATTACAGGCAAAAGGACAAGTAATATTTTGCAAGGCTGACATGTGGGGACAGGACTTTACATTTACTTGATGATGATTTTGTGTTTGGAGAAAGCCATAAACAATGTAAAAATAGAATATGTGGGACAGTATAACCTAAAATAATCTTTAAAGCTATATAATCACCTCTGAGTTCGGAAAAATGTTTCTGTGCCATAACCCTTGCTCCATATTGTTCTCTAGCTAGTAGGTGAAGCCATAGGAGAAATCCAGGCATAACAATCTGATAAATATTATAGTGTTGAATGCTAGTCCTAAATCCTGCTTGGTCTCACAAGTTGTGTTTCTTGTATTTGCTGTGGGTGTTAGCTGCCTGACAGGTTCTGGAGTTCAGCTCTGGCAAGTGCAATGAGAAAGAGCTTTCTCTTGCTCTCCCACATGCTTGCATTCTCCCGTCCTGTCCCCCTAGCTGACAGCCCCAAACACACGTGTATGAAATCGGTGAGGTGCGTGTCACTATGCCATGTATGTATACGTTGCTGAAGATAAGTCAGCTGCTCGTCACGCTGTCCTCAAGAACATGCTGGGGGAGTTGTAAGCCTGAATTAGTGGAACAGACATGGGTCGTGGGAGCTAAGTCCTTGCTGCAAGATCAGCTTTCTTCTTTTTAATAGGAGTAATCTTGAGCAATGTGGGTAGAGACCGATTTCAAAACCGAAGGAGAAGGAATATCTTTGCTCTATCAGAATGGGAGAAAAAAAAAATGAAACTGGGAAATAAATGAGAAGAGTTCTGCTGTAGTATGTTTCAACATCTCATAGAAAATGCAGAGTAAAACTGATCTGCTATGTAGATTTTATTGTTATTTGGGTTCTGGTAGTACTAACAAAATTATCTTCTGAATTTCAGTCACATGTTGCTGGCAAAACCGGAGCAAAATTAAGAGAGTGATAGACATATGCCTACCTAGGCATAGGAGGTCTGCCATCATACAGGCTGTAAGTCACCTTTTAATAGCAAACTAAAACACAACAACCACAAGTGTAGTTTCTTTCAGAAATTACTGTTCCCGATGTGTACCCCAAGGTACTATTTATGTTGTTCTAGAACCATGGCTAAGAGAGCTGAGCGTAACATCTCATGGTTGTAAGATGAAGCGAAGTTTTCCTCAAGTTGCACACAGCTAATAATAGAGTGTTGCTCCAGAATTGCAGGAGGCCTGAAACACCAGACCAGAGATGTCTATCCCTGAAACTTCTTAAGAGCTGGCATTTTAGATGAGAGATTTCTTACACATGGACAGAGTGAACCTGAGCAGTTAAAGCTTTTTGGAGGAGGCTCTTGTGATCTATTTTTCCCTTGTCCTTTCTTCTGCCATTCTGTGTTGTGCTCTGGGACTTGACATTTCACTATCTATAATTTACCTGGTACAGTTAAAGGTCTCTACAGGAGTGAGACTTGCTTTTTTGAGACCATATTTATCCCGAGTCAGGTATGCTTGTGGTTAGTGGAGATTGTGATGTTTCTTCTTGTAATAAGTGCTTGGGAGAGGGTTTGAGTGTACTGTGCATTGTGTAGAACAGTAAATTAGACTAATCAATACAGCTTTCTGAACATCAAAAATACAGTGTAAATTGGTGGTGGTAACTATAAGTTATCTGGATCTGCATAGGTTGAACAATTTTCAGTGAGATAAAATCTTGGCCAGAGATTAAGCAATTGCACTATCTTTCTCAATTAGAATTGTCAGCATTTCCACTTCACAAAAGAAAAGGACTGAAAAATGTGAGGAAGAGTTCTGCTGTATGAACCATTATACTTCTAGTAGGTGCTTCTGGGACGTGGGGAAAACTAAATATGAATAAAATGTCTCAGAGAGGTTTTTTTCTATGGTTAAACAGTATAGGCAAGAATTTATAAATTTGAGGATTTATTAATCTGCCTTTTTTTTTTTTTTAATCAGGAGATGATAGGTGGAAATGAATCTTGTACTGCAGGACCAATACCTATGTCCTACTTAACCTGCCTGACTTACATTCTGGGAGAATGGACTGGCGTGGAGCATATAGAAGATTATCTGAGTTATGCAGTCTACCTTTTATGGGTGCTTTTTCCACTCGCAGTGGTTTTTCTACTTCCAGGAGTTCTCATCATCCTCTTATACATTTCCATTCTCCTCCTTCATATTTATAAAAGGAAGAATGAACTGAAGGAAGCTTATTCCAATGATTTTTGGGATGGTGGGAAGCAAATGTTGGCTACCCTATGGGATGGACATGGAAGAATATGGCATGGTAAGTGAGATAAGACTTCATTAAAAACTGCTGAAGCTCTTATTCCTGGTTTACCTTTCAGGACTGTCAGTATGTATGTGATTGTTGCTGCTGTTGCAGGAAACTTACAATTCAGGCCAATTTTTTTTCCCCCTGTTTTATCAGTGACTTCCCATGATGCTTGTCATGATGAAAAAAAAATATTGGGACTTTTTTGGACAAAATTTTTTTTTGTAATATACACTTATTCCTTTGCTGCTACAAAATGAGATCTTTCATCCAGTTAATATATATGCAATTTTAATTATTTTTTGTTTGTTTGTTTTTGCTTTTTATAACCACTGGATTTCGTCTTTTCAGGAGAACCTGAAATGATTGCTATGTTAAAATTGGATTAATTAACTATATTTCAGAGTCACAGGAAGTTAAATGCCAATTCACTGATAGCTAGTATGTCAGCAGATGTTAACATAATTTATTTGTGCTTAACCACTCTTTTACATAAATGATGGCTAAAAGGAGCACTTAGTGTCAGATCATTCACTAGTTCCTTCTTCATGTTGACTGTGAAGGCCAAAAATGTTACATAACCCTACTTTTTTATTTTCTTTTTGTCTCTGTACTTTTGACAACCGCTTTTTCTGCTAGAATGTCAAAACTAAGGGTTCTGTTCCTTGTCCTTCTACTATTATTTCTTTTATAAAGACAGCCTTAATAAATTATTTGGCTTTTCTTTCTAGGGAAATCATAAGCCTCCTTCAGAAGCATTCAGTCTAGATGCAGCTAAAGGAGAAAGAGATGTTTAAGAGCAATTTACATAAAGAACAAATCCTTCTTGAAAATCATCTCTATTTGTTCTGTAGTCAAAGGGAAGCGGTTTTTCAAGGCATTGATAACCAGATGGTGCTGCGGCTGTATCAGATAGGCTTTGTAAGACTACGATGTAACTTTCGAATCTAGGAAAGTACACTAGATCAAAATCAACAGCTATATCAAAGAGTGTAAAATGCTCACTTCACAATAAAAAGCTATTTACTTTTTTGTCATGAGGAAATGATTTTTTTGTTAAGGCCTTGGCTCTTTTCATCCTTTACTAAATTTTCCTTTCTGGAAGATCTAACTTCTTCCTTGCAGAGAAAAAATTCTTATCCAGCCCCTCAATGACAGTTATGACTTTTTTTTTTTTTTTTTTGTGACCTACTGGCTGTTTCCATGTTCTCTGTGTACTTCTCTTGGTTATGAATGAAATGTTTTGCAGTTGTTTTTCCCTCATTTGATTAATCACTGTATAGTAGGAGGAACTTTTCATCCTGAAATCTTACCCTGTCAGGTAGAAAAATCTCAAAAAAACAACACCACATGAAACAAAAAAGCAAACCAAAACTGGTGTGTGATACCTGCAAGTTTACATATTATGCAAATACTAGACGTAGGTATCATTCTGGTTATGACTGGCTGGCATGGAGCATAGTTAGTGGTCACTTGGGGTGATGCAGATTGTATGCTTGATATCCATTGCAGGTCCAGAGGTATAGAAAGTAAAATAGTTAATTAGAAACGTAAGTTCAGTAAGCATTTTCTGGTTTGGGCAGGGATGGAGTTAATTTCTTCCCAGCAGCTGGGGTTTGGAACTAGGATGAGAACAATGCTTGTAATACACTGATGCGTTTAGTTGTTGACAAACAGTCAAGGACTTTTCAGCTTCTCACACTGCTCTGCCAAGGAGAAAGCAGGAGTGCCTAAGGTGCTGGGAGGGTACATAGCCAGGACAGCTGACCCCGACTGGACAGGCAGTAAACTGAAAAGATAAGGAAAAGTTACATAGTTCAAGACAGTGAGACTGGATGCTTTGTTTTCAGGGTGGTTTTAGGGTTGGGTTGTTGTTGTTGTTGTTGTTGTTGTTGTTGTTGTTGTTGTTGTTGTTTCTTTCAATGCAGTTATTCTGCTTTCAGTGGAACTTGTATTTCCTGTGAAAGTGTAAATGCTGCAAGTTACCTCTTGACTTCTAGCAGTCATTTTGCTCATACTACTTCTTAATATCTGTTGGTTTCAGTTTGCCATATTGCTGCAAGTCAGTTTCTTGGGGATGGAATTGTACTCAACTTTGACATCTATTATGCCTTTAATTCCTGACAGGTTATGAGCTTCATGGTGCTGAAAATATTCCTGAAGGACCAGGGCTTATTGTGTTTTATCATGGAGCTACTCCTGCTGACTATATCTATTTTGTGGCTAGACTTCTTATACAGAAGAAGAGAAGCTGCCTCGTAGTAGCTGATCATTTCGTCTTTAAATTACCAGGTAACGTAGTTCATTATAAGCAATGAGTTTGAGAACTTCAATTTTTTTTTCTTTTATTGTGTAATTAATAAAAATTGTGCCACAGGAACACAGCTCTTGGAACAGATATTCAGACAAGTTTTCTGAATGTGTTGAAGTACAGCTGCCTCTAACATGTTCTTTGACAAGCAAGAATGAGTTTGCAAGACTAGCCCATGCAAGGATGGGTCATACTCCTGGCTGGACAACACCTTCCAATGACTCTAGGGTGTTTAGAAACAAAGAAAGAGACCATGGGGAAACCAGTTGTGTTTCTGTTAATCAGTAGCGGAGAATTCAATATGTTGTTTCTTTTTTTTTTTTTTTTTTGTTAATATAGGCAGAATGAATGGTGTAACCTGATTAAGAAATAGACTGTTTGGAAGCAGTGCCCTTAGAACTGACAATATTAGTCTGGGGAGATGATGTATTTTTATATCCCACCCGGTTGGGTGTGGTGGAACATGTCCCCAAGAAGACTGTTTCAAGTAGGATTTGTTTTGGAGAAAAGCTCTAAAAGTGTCCAACAAGTTTGTCTGAAACATGAGGTTAAGCATGAAGGAAATGAAAAATATGTTTAGGGAAAGATTTTGGCTGGACAGCCTAGTGAAAGACACTGTTGCTTGGTGAAATGGATTATATGAGGGATTTTTTTTCACTGTGTGTGAGATACAGCGTTACCCAGTTCTTTTCCAAAGTTCAGTTTGTGACTAAAATCCTTGCAAGTAATTTTCTGGATTTACAGGAGTGTTCTGTAGTGAACTAAAGCTTTTAGTGGAAACAATTCCTATCAGAAAAATCTCATTTTTCCACTATATTTTATTTCAACCTTAGTCCCTGAAAACTGTACTTTTTTGTACTGATAACCACATGACTTTGCCTCTACAACTTAATTTACCAACAGACCAGGATTTGTCAGTTGTTTATCAAATCTTCTGCATACATCTGACTAATATAATCTAATCTGTAATTTAGATTTGGCCCCATGCTATAGCTATTAATGCTTATTAACATGTTTATCAAATCGGAGATTATTTTGGTTTTCTCCATTTCTTCTTTAAAGTAAGGATCTAAGTGTGAGTAAACTTAGGAGTTCTCCAGATGTCATTTAGTGGCACTGCAGAGACATCTGGCTGAGTGGCTGGTCTCAAAGGATTGGGTTCAGCAATACAACTTTTAGCTAACAGCTGGTTTCTACATGCATTCCTGAATGTAATCATACATTCAGGGGACTGAATCTGAATCGATCACATTTGGATGAGAGTGTGGAGTGTGCTTGCAGAAAATTTGCTGATGATATCAAACTGAGGGAATAGTCAATACAGTCCTCTTGAAGGCTGCCAAACTGCTTAAGATAATCTTGAGGGTCTTGGTAGGGTTTATTTGTTTAAACTGGAAAAAAAAAAAAACAGATTCTTGGTCACTTACCATGCAACAGCCATGTACTACCCCAGTGTTTCTTCTGGCTCCGTGATGATCTTTGCTTTGGGCGCAGAGGACCATGTGTGTCCCTTCAGGGCTGCTGCACCAGTTCCTGTCTCTTTGCTGCTCTAACAGACACTGGTTCTTCATTGCTACCTGAGCAGAGATATTGATAGTAGTATATAATATAGGCAGTGAGGTATAGCCTAGAATATAAAGTTTATAATAAAAATCAAGGAGGAAAACACAGCTGAGAATTTTTGTGAAGGTTTGAAAACCCACCACTGCTTTTTGTTGTAGGGTTTTGGTTTTTTTTCTGACCTATAAACTAGACTAGACTAAAACTCACAGTGTTGCTCTGTCACACACGTACCACCACCTTTTCCTGGCATGTCCAGTGCAGAAAGGCAAACTATCTTCACAGCTTCTGCTTCCTTGGAGTATCTCTTCCTGCTTAGTGCAACCCTTCTCATTACTGTTATGTCTCTCTCCTGAACTCAACAAGAGAGACACGCAGCTTCCTGCCACCAAGTACATTATGGAAAGCTTTAGTTAGTTTAGGAATGTAAAACCTTGTAAAAAATCAGCTGTTTAAGATCCAATAAACAAAGCACCTGAGAGAAATTAAATTACTTCAGGAAAACTATTTCAGGAGTCCTCTGTGGAAGTGGTACTAGATGAAGACTGCTACTGTCACCTGCTGTGTGTGAGGCAGGCACAGCACAGCTGTAGCAGAGCTTGTGTTCCGTTGTCACGTTTACGGATAGATCCAGTGGTGTGTAGATAGAAATCAGGAGCAATTATACTCACACCATCTACAAAGACTAGTTGGAGATCAGAGTTCAGTTATGAACAAACTAATGATATACTGCCTTGCGGTCGCTTTCCCAAGCCCTTATTTTATGCAGTCTGTAAGAGAAGATGGATCTCTGTCTTCTTAGCTATCTTTGCACTCTTCTTGAGTGTGTTTTTATAATAACAGCTATTAATTTGTTAACCTGAGGTTAACAAGTGAAGATCTGCTATTGATCTAACTTGGCTAGACTAGATCTCTGTCCTTTGTCTGTGGCTGATGAGGTTGTTTGCCTCAGTTGAAAACTTCAAGAAAGAGAAGTAATCTGCCCCATACTGCTCAATCATCTGAACTTCCCATTTTGGTGCACAGTATGCATAAATAGTACATAACTGTAAAAATAATGTCTATGCTCTTCCACATTGAACTTGGTGTCTAAATTGATCAGGTGTGTGCCCATGATGTCTATACCTGGTCCAGGCTTGCCAGATGCCTCTTTGTATGAAAGGCTATCCGGCTACTCATGGACTGAACCAGGGAATCAATTCCTGCAGTGATATGTAACACAGAGAACGCTCTGTTTTGCTTTGTGCACAGACTGCTCTTTACCAAAGTTAACAAAAAAAACAAAACTCCACAACAATTTGCTGTTATTTTCTCCTGTTGCATTTTTAGGATTGTGTTGTGTTTGAGAAGTAAAGATTGGGCAAAGACGAAATGCCTTGGGGCCAACTTAGCAAGTCCTTTGAAGGGACACATGAAAGGTGGCACAAAGTTCTGGCCAGTTTTTTTTTTCTGTTTTAGTGCTCTTTGTGAGTTAGCACCTGACTTTACTATGATGAAAAGCCACGGAAAAACCTAAATTTTCAACTTTTTAGACCAAAATTTATAAGCAGAACTTAATGCTTCAGTCCCTCTAGAAACATCTTTGATTTGGGATTACAGATTATTAGACAAGTAAGTTTTAGCCATTATATTCTGTGTTGGGAATCTGTTCTCAGTGGTGGTATGAATTAACATTTTCTGAATTTATATTATCTTGCCCTACAGGTTTTAAAATATTACTTAATGTACATGGAGTTATGCATGGACCAAAAGAAGAATGTGTCAGTGCCCTGAAGAATGGCTGTCTGCTAGCCATTGCCCCAGGTGGAGTTCGGGAAGCACTCTTTAGTGATGAAATGTATACTATTATCTGGGGTAATCGGAAGGGCTTTGCTCAGGTGGCCATTGATGCAAAAGTGGTGAGTATGACAGATCACAAGAGAAGCAAAGAATGCTAATTTATTAGTACTTTCTTCCAGGGAAGGCTGGTTTGATTATCATATATTTGGTGTTACGTTGCTGAGTGTCATGAATGTGGTCTACTTGTTCTTCTAGCTACATTTCAAGATTTTTTTTTTTTTTTTTTTTTGTGTTGCTTTGGATAAAGCAGCTTTGGAGTCGGCTAGGAATACTGTGGTCAGGAAGTCCACAGCTCAAAAGAATGAGGGGTAAAGTCCAGGGCAGTTTCTACATTGCAAGCTTGTACTGTTTCACACACACTTGGTCAGGGTTGTGATGGCTCATCCACTGACCAGAAGGGTTGGGAAGCCACCATACATCAACATTTCAGTTCCCCCTATCAGTGACATAAACTGTGACCCAGCACAGTGCGGGCTCACTGGCACTATGTCCTGTCTTGGCATTTTTATGGTAATAAGGATGTCCAGGGCATGCAGCAGCAGCAGCAGGAGATGCTTTTCACTAGTGTGAACTGTTTCACTTCCATTCTAATATACAGCATTGTGCTTGGTCAACAGATAATAATTCATATGGGACCAAATGTGAAAAGCATCAAGGTGTATGATATGTTTGAATTGCAACTACTCTGATAATCCCTTGAGGCCCTCTTATACTATATTTATACTTAAAGGATGCACACATATGTCTGTAGGCTAGCATGTACCTAATTTGAAAACAAGTCTCACACCAAGAGTTTTATATTTAGGTACTGTCACAGAGAGACTGGTTGAATGTCTGGATTTTATGCAGAAAGAGAATACTTTTAAGACCCAAATGTAAGTGTGTGTCACTGATCTCAGGAGAAGAATAATGCAAGTTAAACGGGGTATTTTCAAAAGATTTAGATTTCACTAACTTATTGTAATAACATATGGAAAGCCATTCTTGGGAATCAACTGAGGGTGTATTAGTTATATTTATTTTTGTTGAATAATAAAACCTCTCAGTTCTGCTTGTGCACTCACAAAGATCTTGCAGCTTTGTCTCCCCTGCTAAGAAAAAACTCTGAGAGATGCAGTACAATAGGAGTAGTGTCGAAGTCAGGCTGAAATTGTGGAAAATATCTTTATTTAGGTTAAAGGTGAACTGTAAGTCAGCCTTTGTCATGACCAGTCACTCCAGAAAAATGCATCTAAAACTGGGTTATTCAGCTTCTCGAGGTTGTCTCATTTCAGTTTGTTATCCAGAATATAAACTCACTTGGCACATGCAAAAATATCTACCTGTGTGCTGAAAGTAAAATATTCCAAGTAAGATGGCTATAGAATAAAGTAAGTCATTATTATTCAGTTTAGGTAACTGCACTTCTTTTTATCATCTGTAGTTGCATTGGCTTATTTACAGATTTTTTTTAATTTTTTTTTTTTTAAAGAACCCTCTCAACTTGATCTTTTCTGAAAAGTTTCATTTACTAGCTCATTTCCATACCTGTTTAAAAAAAAAAATTGAAAAAGTCTGAATGTTTGTGGGATTTTCAGAGTTGTGTATTTCTGATGATGCAATGTACAGTGGGTGCATACTATAAACTCATATTAAAAAAACTTCATGTCATAGTTGCCCCCTTCCAGTTCTTGTAAATCTTGACAGCTGTATTCAATTTCAAAGATGGCAATAAACACTTGAAACACCCTTCCAACATACTCCAAATAATACCAACACCGTTCCAAATATTAATCAGAAATAACTTACGGGCATGTATTGAGTATGACATACCGTGTGTGAAGCAATACAGTCAGCAATACGAATCACACAAGTTCTTCCCTTTGAGCATAACTACAAATGAGGTAAGAAGGTAAGAGGCTTACCTCTTAACATTACAACTATACAGGCATTGCTGAGGGGAAACCTAAATGCTCTATAGGTTGCCAAATCGTGGACTGCTTTGAGAAAAGAGGCTTGCTAAAACAATGTCTCACTGAAATCTCATGGTGTTCTCTAGCTTGAAACCTCATGGCAGAAGGTTGTAGAAGAACTTAACACTGTTTTGCTCTCTATGTCTTTGTCTGAGAAACACTTCTGAAATTAATTTGCTTGTTGGGTTTAAGTGAGGTAGAAGGTTTTAGATTTTCATTAAATTCTTAATTATTGTTTTTTTTCCTCCTAGCCCATCATTCCTATGTTTACACAAAATGTTCGAGAAGGCATTAGGACATTAGGAGGAATAAGTAAGATAATTTCTTTTTTTTTTTTTTTTGTAGCTTATTTCCATATGTGTTTAGCTTAGCTCTGTAGAAATAATCCCCATGTAAGTTTGAGGTTTGACAGAGCCTTGTTTCTGGAAGTTTGCTCTCTGGTGTGGAGTTCAGAGATGTTATTAGGATTTGATATTAGCATTAGAAGTGGTATTGTCTCATCTACGGTACTCTCCATGTAACAGTGAGACTTCACAGAAGCAGTAGAATAAAGGAAAAATGAACTAGAAAAAGGCAAATAGATTTAGAGCACTTTTGTCCTCTGCATGCTCTGATAGTCCAACTCTCAATTTTCTGCTCTCTGTTAAAAAGCAAAACAAGTAGGGGATTGCAACTGACAAGTTTCTTTAAATGTCCTCCTAAAGCTCTGTCCTTACACCTCTACCTGTACTGAAACTTTGATGGTTTGAAATACACTTAATGTGTAGTTGTTTACTATTAAGTGCAAAACCTGTGATTCCTCACAAAACTTTGTATTTGCCTGCTCTTTTCCCTCATGTCTATGGGACTTCCCAGCAAAGCACACAAATAGATGGGTTATGTGTGAAACATCCACCTCTGGGATGATGTGATGCTCGCATCTCTGATGATCTGCTAGTGTTCAACCCGCTTTTTCATGTTCCAACTTAGTATATAGCAAAAAGGCCCTATACAGTCACTATGCCATTTCTGTCTGAAGTATGGCATCATCTTCATCAAAGGGCTGCAGGGCAAACCAGTCCTGTTTCATGACCACTCTAAATGAAAGCAGTATATTGCGTAGAGAAAGCCAGGGCATCAGATGTAGACATGAAGAATAATTCACACATTTGTGAGGATGTACAAAAATACACAATTAGTGTTGTGTTCAGGAGAATCTTCCCAAACAATCTTCCCTGTTTAAGCCCAAATCAGTCATGTTACCTGTTTTCTACAGCAGAGGTGCAAGAGGAATTAATTCTGTTGATCACAGGAGGCATTGCTCAAGTTTCAATAGTTTGGGAATGTTCTTTGTTCTTATCGGTTGTGTATAGAAAGTTCCACATCTTGGTCAGTAGGGATTTTCTTACGCCATGTCATGGTTTACCCTGTCAAACAGCTAAAGCAACCACACAGCCTTTCTCTCCCTATCACCTGCAGTGGGCTGGGAGAGAGAACTGAAAAGGAGGAAGTTAAAAAAAAAAACAAAGAAAAAAAATAAAGTAAAAACTTGTGTGTTGAGATAAAAACAGTTCAGTAGGACAGAACAGGAAAATGAAAGAACATACAAAACAAGGGATGCATAGCAGAATTGGTCACCCACCAAAGATGATAGTTGAGTCAGATTGCCTCCCAGCCCACCTACTGAGTTATGGACTGAGCATGACATCATATGGTATTGAACATCCCTGTGACCACTTTGGGTCAGCTGCCCTGGCTGTGTCCCCTCCCAACTACTTGAGCACCTCCCCCCGCCTTCTTGGCAGGGCTGTATAAAAAGCTGAAAAGTCCTTGACTGTTACTAGAACATCAGTGTGTTATCAAATTATACTCATCCTTTATCCAAACGACAGCAGTATACCAGCTGCTAAGAAGAAAATTAACTCTTATCTCAGTTGAAACTGAGATTGAGAATATTAGCATCCATTCTGCAAGGAATTGATTCTTGGTGCATTTGGGCTGGATGCTTAGAAAGTAGCATGTGGAGCTTAGAGCTGGTTGAATAACCTTTTTTTATTTTTTTCCCCCTATATATGTATTGTTTCACTGCAACTTCAGATCAAGTGTCTGATCTGAAAGAGGAATCCAGCTTTCTGGCATGACTATCCTTTAGGCAGACGAGATTATACCCGATCCTCTAGACATCAGTGGGACTGAACAGAACGGTTCTGCAGTACTAGTTTCTCATGTTAACCTGTAAAATTAGCTGAACTGTAACCTGTATTGTGCATCATTCCCTTACTCTTCAGAGAGGCAGCTACTGGGTTTTTTCTCCTCTTCTTCCTATTTTCAGGAGAGATTCCACACCAAGTTAGGGTGGAAACAAGTCTGACGTTAGCATTAATGCAGATTTTTGGAAATGAAAGTCAGGGATAGAATAGCAGTTGAGATGACATGTTTGAGAATTCAGGTCAGGGGCTGGATTACTTGCCAAGACAGTTTCAGTTTTAAGACACTGGGGAAAAAACTTCACAGATTAATCTCATTCTTTTTTTTTTTTTTTTTTTTTTTCCTCTGTGGTTTTGTTTGTTTGGTTTGGTTTTCTGTTTTTCGTTTTTTTTCTCTCCTGATTTCCCCCTTACCCCTAAATTTTTTCTCATTAGAAATATTGAGGACACTGTATGAACATACTAGGCTGCCACTGGTTCCTTTGTACGGTGGGTTTCCAGTCAAGCTTCGTACGTTTATTGGAGAACCCATTCCATATGAACCAAATGTAACTGCTGAGGAACTAACTGAAAAGGTAAGGTAGATATGCACATATATATGTATTTAAAATACTGATTGTTCAGATGAAAACACTGGAATTTTCAAGTGATTTCTGCCTTGGAGCTAATTATGGTAGTTGTTGGAATCATGGTAATCTTTGGGCTTTGTTAACTCTGAATGCCCTTATTTAATGCTATATTGTTATTACTCCACCCTGCAGATGTTTTAGGCCTTTTAAAATCAATAGTGCACCCTATGTTTGATTTGAGAAACAACTTTCTTCAGAGATTGAAGAAGTTTAGTCAAGATAACACTGATTGATAGTTGTAAGCACTTAAATGAGAGAAAGTGTTGTGGTTCTTGGTCTTTTCAGAAAGATACTATTGAAGCCTTTTGAATGTAGCAAATCTGTGTTTACGAACTGTTGACATTCCATACCATCAAAACACTAGGGTAAATAATCTTGCTGCTTTTTACAGTGTATTTCTGTTTCCTCCAACTTCTCACCCAGCAAATGAACTTTTGAATGTTCCCCTAGTTCAAATTTAGGTTGCCCATTGTGGACCCCCCCTCCCTGGCAGTGTTCAAGGCCAGGTTGTATGGGGCTTTGGGCAGCCTGGTCTAGTGAAGGTAGCTACTTGGAGTGATTTTAATGGTTTACCTCATGTTTCAGGCTATAGCACAGTATACGTTTTCCCCTTATATATAGAAAAAATGAAGCTCACAGTTTTTACCTAGTAGAAATTTTAGATCTGTAGACACTTAGGACCACACCTGCAAAGGGATGTGGACAAGAACCTTCTCCCTGAACTTAGCAGTTGGTCATGTGTTTCAAACAGACCCTGGGAGCCTGTAGTGAGAATCATTTCTCCCCATGCTGGCCACTTGTTTACAGAGGCAGAGCTCTCTGGCCATAAGAATTCAGTAGTCCATCCTTCTCTAGGCAGAATAGGAAGTAATTGTACTTTACTGGACCAGCTTCTTTAGGGGACTTGAATGTGGGGATAATTAATTTGTGCAAGCTAAGTGTGCAGCAACACAGCTGTGTTTCCAATGTTGATTCTGAGCATGTGAATAAGCAAAAGTTCCTGCACGCAGGAGGAGTGTTACTGGTGCAAACCTGGGCCTGGGCAGAAGTTTCTGAATTGCAGTATAGCACGCAGGCACTGACACGCTTTACAGATCTAGGTCTCTTTGTTAATTTACTCCATCGTCATTTTACTATTGCGTGTCACTAACACAGCTACCAGAGATAAAAGACGTTTAGTTCATTGGTCTGTTGGCAGTCATCCTACAAATGCATCCTGTGGTGATAAATGTGGACAAATGGTATTTTGAACTTGTTGTTCTGAAACATTTGAAAGGATGAAAAAGAGCCTAGAAATTCTGTTAATGTATGAACAATATACAGAATACTCAATCTGACCAAACCCTTTTCTCTTTCCTTACAGACAAAAGCAGCAGTCCAAGGTCTAATAGAAAAACATCAGAAAATACCAGGAAATATATTTAGGGCTTTAATGGAAAGATTTCAAACACAAAAGAAAGACGATTAAGGTCTTCCGAGTAAACTAATAATTAGTTATAATGTTCTTAAAGTTATATTTGTAACTTATTCATTCTTCTACTAATAGTTTTTAAATACTGTCCTCATGATACTGCAGTATAATGTAAGGTACAAGACACATTCCCTTGCCCTTCCCCTTGTCCAGTATCGAGCTCAGGAACCCAAACTTTAAATCATTCTTAATGGGGCAAAGCTTAGTTTTTGATAAATGCATTCCTACCCTGAAAGTCCGTTGGCTTTTGTTTTTTCTTATGTTTCCAAAACAACACTGCGAGTCTTTATGCACGTGATCTCTTGTGGTCCCCCTCTGCCGTGGTTGCTCTTTAACCCAAATGTTAGACCTGCTACAGAGCTGGAGTCTTCCTGTCTTATCATCCCTGTAACGAATATTTGCTGGCCAGATTAATGTCATACAGCATTTATGAAAGCTTAACTTTAGGTTGTTACTCTTATACTGCCAGCAAATAGTCAGCCTTCAGTGGCCTGCAGCACCTCTAGCTACGCCCGCAAAACCGACGGTGAAACACATTTAGTTTGACTGGATGATCTCAGAAGGAGTTCACAGCGAGCCAAGGATGTTTGATAAGGAAACCACTCTGATGCAGTGAATACAGCACAAGTGCTATTCCAATCCAAGCCCTGTTTGAGTTTCTGCCCTTGAGTAGAGTGTTGTCCCGTATCTGTCTCAGTAAATCTGCAAATTCTCCTTGGACAGAATGAGCCAGGTGTTTAACCCTTAAGATGTGGAAATGAAGGTAGTGTTTAGTAACATGAGCTCATAAAGCTTTATTTTGAATGGAGAAAAGAGTGTAACAATACCTTTAAAAGCAGTTCTTTTGAAAAACAGGATTGACATTCCCAAATACCCGTTAAATCTAGTAAATACGTAAACTGTTAAACATCCATATTCATATTCTTCAAGCACAGTTATTCTCATAAATTGCTACAGTGGGGTTGAGAGGGAAATCCCATAGACTTCCCTTAAGTGAAAACAATTGAATGAACAGAAAAGAGTTGCTGGCTTGGGCTTTTGTGCACTTACAGTAAATTGTAGTCTTTTTCCTGAAGTAAAGTCTGTGCTTTTATTGTCCAAATAGGAAATATCTGAAATATTTCTTCTGTTTGCCAGCAAGTTTAATTTTCAGTTCTTAAGTAACATCTGGGAACTCTTTAGATTTGGGATGCAGACAAATTCCTTAAGGAAAGACAAAAGAGGTTTTTGCTTTCTTATGTGGTCTCTTTTCGGTATTGTTGGGGTTTGACCTGTTCTTAAGAAAGAAACTGAAACTAAACCTCACCCAAACCATCCACATTTTTGAAAGAGGGATTGTATGCGATTTAATACTCATTCCTTCCACCATAGCAGCACATGCTTTGCTTTATACCTTTTTAAATGTGTAAATTAGTGGGATTATGTAAGTGCATGTGGACGATGCCCTGTGTTAGAATAATATCAGTTTATGGGAAAGAGTCTTTAAATTATAGTTTACAAAGAACTTTCTGATTTTTATGGTGTTTTGTATCAAAAACACTTTATGTGGTGTTTAGTTTAATTTCTTAAAGCTTGGAGAAGAGTCACATTATGTAAAAGCACATACCCATTCAGGTTTTTTTTTTAATTAACTGGGCTTTATTTGAAGGCAAAAGTTTGTGTCCTTTTAATTTGTCAGAAAGTTACGTTAACACAGTGTGTCATTAAAGGTGATAATGCCAAATTCCTACATCAGAGTGTGACTTACGTATGACTTTGTTCTTACTGTCCATCGTGAGGAAAATGAACATTGGTGTATATTGTGAAATTCTCAAATGCAGCTGAACGTATTTTGGGTTGAGGCTGCGTATATTTAAAATAAAACTCAGTCTAAAAGGGTCTGTTAGACATGAACAGATCTGAGATTTTGTAGAATTTATTTTATTAACTGTGCGGGCTGTTGGATGCAGTTTTGTCCCTTTAAATATTGAAAGATGAGTATAAAAAGGCAGTATTGATACTCTTTAATAAAGTGTTCATATTTGTATAGCCCTTTCATATTTATTTCTATATATTAAAAAAAAATGTATAGAAGACACCTTACGAATAAAATTGACAACTGGAACAGGCTTCTGAAGTTGTGTTATGTCTGTACTGAACGAAATGTACATGCCCTGACCTGCTGAGCTCTCAGGGGTTTTGAGGAAAAAAGAAAAGCTCTTCTCGTCCCGTCTCTGAATAAGGGGTGGAGGGATCAAAGCCCCAGGAGGAATGAATTAAAGTAAAAGCCAAACATGTTGGACAACAGTGGGACAAAGGGCAGAAGTCATATAAGCAGTAAGGTCCAAGTAAGGTCCAATTGCAGTCAGTGCTGCAGAAGTCCTAGCAAGCACCGAAATACTACCACACATTTCAGATTACCCGGCGGAAGGTCCCATAACTACTGACAAGTATGTTTTATTTGCACATAGTGGCCGTGTGAAGGGTTGCCTACTTTATTACCTTGAAAAAGAGGGCAGATCAGGAGAAAGACCCAACTTGGAGGCTACAGAGCAGGCTTGTAGCCGATTTGGTTTCCTCTGCATTAAGCAGAAGCATTTAAAGGATGTTTTTACAGCTTTAGACCAGACTGCTGATTGCTTGGTTTACCTTTGGGTACGCTGCCGATGTTGCAGGTTTCTCCATGCAAGCAGCATAACTAGGATATGCACTTGTAGGTTGTTTGGAAATAGTAATAGACTGACTGCTGTCCTGACAGGTATTTGTCGTTATCTCTCAGCGAGACCCAAATCTCCTACTGTCCAATTTACTGTCCTGTGGTGTAATAGCAGAGCACACTCGGAACATCTGTTATTAGGATTCTTTCACATGAAATTAATCACTGCAAGCACGAGGTAGAGCAGTTAATCAGCACTGTCAACACAATTGTAGTGTTCAACCAGCACTAGGTTTACTGGGCAACTATAACATTGTGTTGCTTCATCCTGTTACTCTGCAGAGAAAGATAGAGCTGTGGTGACACTTCACACATTAGCTCTGCAGTGCTTAATCCCTGAAGCCTGTTATAGACTCTGGGCTGCTGCTTTTCTTTTTTAGGTGTTACTTTTACTCCAAAAATTTATGGTACCAAAAGTAAATAAAAAAGCACATGGAATTGCTACATGAGTGTAGTGGCACAGAAGATGCATGTTAAGTAAGAGAATCCTCCAAAACATCTTGCTGAAACTTTGCGAGACAACCTGATTTCATTTATGTCTTTAGTTCTATTCACTTGATGTTACAGAATCACAAGGTCAGAAAAGACCAAAAGATTGAGATCATCAAGTCCAACCGTACCTGTCCTCTCCTAAACCATATCCCTAAGCACCTCATCTATCCATCTATGGAGGTCCTTGCTAGCAACAAAGATGATGTGTTTCTACAATACTAATGATGATGCTAATTTCTTTTTGTACAGATTTATTTTAAATTTGAGCTAGCCAAAATGAATGGTAGTCTCAAATTACTTTTCTCATCAGGGACTATTTGCAATATTTGTTTGTGGGTTTGCTATTTTTAATAATTTGTGCAAAATTTTGCAAATTTTCCACTTGCTACCTTGAATTTTGTCCCAGCATACCGTCTAGTGGGAGGTGTCCTTGCCCATGCAGGAGAGTTGGAACAAGATGATCTCCTAAGGTCCCTTAAACCATTCTGTGATGATTCTGTGACACATTGAGTGTATACCATATGTCACTTCCTGGAACGTTTTTAAATTCCTGTAACAGTCTCTTCACTGCAGAAAATTACAAAAGTGTAATAAACTTTTGAACTGTCAGGAGAATTTTTTTAAAACCACTTCTCACACTTCTCTTGTGTCTCTGTGTCTGAACAATTACAAGAAGGTAAGGTACCTGAATGTATAAGTGATGCATATGTAAGCCAGACCCAGTATTTTTTCCCCACTCTGGAGCTCAGTCAACTTGCACATCAGAACCTCTTCTACCAGGCCTCATCTTGCAACCAGCACGCAAGTACTGGTACTTGCGTGCTGGTTGCAGGGACTACCGCTCCCGGTGGTCTGTGCTAGATACTGTACTGAGAGAGCACAGCATCATTCTTCAAATCACCTTTGGCTCTCGTTTTCTAGTGTAATCACTGCATGCTCTGGAGACTTGAGATGCTGTAGTTCTACCCAGACACAAGGGAGAGCAATGTGTTATTCAGACTAGATGTTAAAAAAAACCCCATGAAATGTCAAAAGCAAGAAATGGAACCACTTTTACATAATTCCTTCTAGTGGGAGACAGAATGGGCCAAACATCAGGCAGGGTAGGAATGACAATTTTATGTCATCTTTACAGGGAATTTGTGGCAGATGTTGCAATTTGGCTGATTTTCTTATATTCCAGGCTGGGGTTGGTTTTTCTTTTTCTCCCAACAGTGTTTTCTTATGGTCAGGTCTGCGCCATGCTCAGAACAGCTCCAGCCTTCCTTCAGTTACTTCTTAAGCAGGAACAGAAATGGAGACCCAATGAACATTTGTTAGTTCTCTTTGATCTATTTGAAGCCTACCAAAGGTACCTAGAAAAATTTCTGAGCTCCTATTTTAACTGTGGTGATGGGGCTGCTGGCTCTCCAGACACTTCAGTGATCAGGTTCCTCCTTACCATATTAAACACGATCTCCTGACAGATCTAGCAAGCTTTTGAAGGGTCCTGTCCACTCAGAAATGGATTAATTTTCTTAACTCATGGGCACAGCAGTCACAGGCTTGCTTGGTGAATGTTTTCAACGATAGATTTCTGCATTCCAGAGAAACATTCTTTGGTACCTTGGTCTTGCTTTGTGAAAACAAGCTTGAGGGAAAAGGCTGAATGCAACTTGTCTCAGACCCTGAGGGCATTAATGAAAATATAAACCAAGCCCCACAACTGAAACAAACACCTAAACCCCAAACTAGTTTTGAAGTCCTAATTCTGGACACACGAATCTTGTTGAGAGAAACGAGACTGACTTTTTTCTCCTTGCAAAACCTGCCACCAGTGCAGAAGAGTAACAGCTCCGATAGTGTTTCTAGAACCAAAGTTCCCTCTGAGCTGAGCAGCGACAGGGGTGCCCGTTTGGGAGGAGCAGCCTCAGAAGACCTCGGCAACCCTAAGGGCCCTGGCTGCCTCTGTGGAGCAGTGAGGGGAAGGGGCAGCAGCCAGCCAGGCCCCGCCACCCTGTTTTCAACCAACAGACGCTCATGCTACGCAGGTCATTCCAAATGTCTGGTGCAGCAACTGGGTCATACATAGACCTGAAGCCGTGCTCAACACACTGCTTTCAAGCTGCTATCAGTACTCCGTGCCCAGTGCCTCATTTGCAAAGCTCTCCTCATGAGTCAGCACATGTACAGCTTGACAACCGTTTAGAACTGGAGGACGGCTTTTGTTGCTGTCTGCCGCAATGTGAGTCAGGAAACTCGGCACGTGGGCAACCAAGCATCCACGAGTGCCCAAAAACACACATCAAGGAACGATGGGAGAGGAGCGCTGACCTAAAAAGGCAGCCAGAATATTTCAGCCATTGGAATGCATTAATTCATCTTTATCTTAATTCTTAACATCTTCTAGCCATTGATGACCAGATGCTGCCTGACATTATTTACAACCACAGCACAGATACATAGATGTGCGTGCGTGCGTGCGTGCGTGCGTGTGTGCGCTGCCCTGTTTCTTCAGTATAAACAGAAGCATAGAACCTACCTTAGCTGCTGTGGCAAGGCAAATTATTATTCAAAGCAGACCATTATTATACAATCCACCTGAGCTTTGCAAATATCAAGATGATATCGTTCATGCTTGCTTTGTCATTATTAATAATGTTTTATTAGCTGGTGAACCAAGTAGTTTCTTTAGATGTGCTGGTTTCTAACAGATCGTTTCTTCACATCTGGCAGAAAATCATGGATATCAAGTAAATAATGGTTTCTGGAGCCCAAGCTCCTAATTTTAATGAAGGTTTATGTAAGTGTGGGAACTAAGTCAGTAGGAACACTTTCATCAATAAGGAATTTGCCCACCTCTGAGGATTTGGGTCCCATTTCCAATGTCTAATATAGGAGACAGCATCTGTGGTAGCTGCATGCTTACACCAGGACAAATAAAAGCCAGAAACACTCAGGTTCCAGAACAGTGTTGCCACCTCAACAAATGTTTGTGGCACCAACATCCTTGAGCTTCAGGGTAAAACACAGACAACTATCAGGTCTGGCAATGAGCGAAAACAATACACTCCATACACAAGGGAAACCAATACAAAATATAAAGATGCAGTTTCACGAAAGGCCTCTTGAAAAAGACTGAAATTTTTACATTGGGGCTGTCATTCACAAGGAGCTTTATTCCTTTGGGAAGCTGTCCTGTTTCAATGGTCGCTCCACCTTTCCAGTCAGCAGCACATCAGGCAAGAGATGGCAGCAGAGACAGGCAGTCAAAGGAAACACATGAGCCTGTGCTATCGGCTCTTTTGGGACAGAACAAGAACCTGCTTCCATCAAATTTAATCAGATTTAATGCTCAGCTGCTGGGAACAGCTACTATTTTGCAACCAGGGAGAGAGGAAAAGACGTTTGGTTTAGCACAGGCAGACTGCGTAGGGAGAAGGTGGTGGTGATTCATCCCAATATAAATGTGCCGCTGCTGGGGTGGGGCGAAGTCAATTTTAAGAGGTGCAGCAAGTGTTGGCAGCTGTGAGAACTAAATGAATAATAAAGCGAAGAAAACATGACTGGCTCCAGGTAATTCATATGCACATGACCCACGTTTTCCTTCCCAGGATCATGCACGTGCTGGGTTTTCCTTGTGTTTCAGAAGAAAAAGCTGAAGGTTTACTTCTCCCAATAATCTGTTTGTTTAACAACAGCCCATCCAGGGTGGAAGCCGGTGATCCTGATCAGGGTGCAAGACTGTTTTCTTCCCCCGCCCCACTGCATGCAGTTTACCCCTTTGTTTAGTGATCATCAGAGCTGTCTCATTACAACCATCCTAATAAAAAACAATAAATTTTATCTGCTGCCAGCACAAAGATGGGTTGATATTTAGCAAGGCAGGTTATCTTAAATTAGAAAAGCTTTCAAAATGAGAGATGATTCAATGTGGCTAAGACAGAACAGATATGTCCCTTTCTTAAGAGGAAAGGAAAACTGTTTTATGTGCCTAATCCCTAAATGTGTTTGCCTTGGCCAGCCTGAAAGCAGCTCTACCTGCCCACCTCTTGGAGTTAGGTCTGCTCCTTTCACACATACAGACACCATAACACATAGCATGGAAAAACCCAAACATTGGATCGCCTGTGCAGGCATCTGAGGGCAAGTGAAGAAAGGATCCTTGCATGGGGATGCTTACTGTGTGAAAAGAGATGGTTTACTAAGGTTTTGCCCCTTCTTATTTATTTATTTCACTCCCCTCCCACCCCCCAGCATATTGGCTGGAAGTTTGCAGCCAGTGTTTCCGATGTCAGAAACAATGACGGGGATAATTTGCTGCCTTGGTGCAAGTGGAAAGCCATATTTCTGAAGCAGAGGTTTTTCCTTCAAACACTTCAGCTGAGCATCTCTGAGCACTCAAATCTCGTACCCATGTCCTGACAGCTTGCAGGAAGAGCTCAGCTCAGCACTGCTTACCCTCTGAGACAGCAGCAGTGCAAGCGGCCGCATGGGGAGCGAGTTATTCATGAAGCCTGATGTGGTCTCAAAAAGCCAGCAGGAAAAAGTCCTCTTTGCAGCCTCTGCCAAAAAATACCCAGACATGTGGGACCTGGAAAGGGCCAGGACATGGAGCACTGCCCTGCTGTGGATTAAAGATCTGGCAAGGCAGAACGCGATGGTGACCAGCTCCACTACTCACCCTCCCTACTGTGTCTGACCGGTGTATCTCCTGTCTGGTTCTACCTGCTCCTGCTACATGATCTGATCTGTACGCTTTTGCCTCGACACCTAAGCACAGAGTCTTTGCATGTTTGTTCCGGGCACTTGCAAGATAAATAAGAGGGAGATGCTGATCCCACAAGCTGCTCTGCTTTCTTCCTCTCTACCCCAGCTGCCTTCACAATATGCAGAGCATCTCCCTTGAGATCTGGCTTCCTCCGTGAATTTGAATGGCACCGCTTTAGTATTTCTTTTGAATTGAGGTAGTAGATAACGTGGAGCAAATTACTGCTTCTGATAACTCAGGTTTCAGAGAAATGTCAGATAAAGTCTTCAAGGCAAACTGTACCAAATACAAGACTTTTATGTTCTTCCAAGATTTTTTTGTTTTGTCTAAGGCTGCCCTGTTTTTTCTTCCTCTTCCTTTAGGAAATATGAGAGCTATGATCTCAAAAATTGTTGCGTGTGTGCACACAAGAAAAAGTACTCCAAAGGATGAAAGTGCAAGCAAACACTTCTCTTCCTATTTTAGTTCTGCTTCAGGCAGAAATTGAAAGAGAGAATATTATCTCTGTGCACAGTCAGAAGCTTCCCATGGCATAGACTGCTGGCACAACTGAATTATCTATGCAAGAAAAGTTAATGAAATAAAAGGGCTTATGACATCTGCATTCAAAAGAACATTGAAAGAAGTTAAATTTAAGTTGAGGTTCCTCCTGTCCTACTTTCATGCACTACCAGGGCAGTGGAAATACAGCACAGCGACTTCTCAGCCACCACCCCGGCAAGGGATGTGCCATATTGGATCAGATCATTAGCTCTTACTGGCATCTGAACCAAGGGATGCACTGGTGAGGCCAGCTAATTCCCACCAGACAGCTTGCCCTCATGTTATTCCACAGCTCTGTGCAACAGGTGAGATGAATCCAGACTAAGTCTGAGCAGGAGGCACAAGAACCTTTTAAATGGGCAGAAGCCACAGATGGCATCATGTAGGTGGCCAGGTAATGGGCTCAGGCAGGAGCAGAAAGGGTCCTTTCAGCTCCCTGTTCCCCAGCCCACATCTTGAATACTAACCATGGTGAGAAATGGAAAGATGGTGTGTTAGAGGTCCAACTGAGCACTGAGAACATATCATGAGGAGCACCCTCTTTGGAACCCCAGATTTCCAAGGACATTTCTTATTTAATTGTGTATTTTCTGAAGATGTCTGATTCTGGCAATCCTTACATAGAAATCAACCACAGCAGTTTCACTCTGTAATTTCTTCTGCTACAAAGCCTCACAAAGTGCTCTACAGGTAAGGTAAATTAATTTTATATGCTAGACAATACAGCACTTTAATGAAATCCTGTCCTCTTAGGCTGTTGAAGAAGCCATTATCACTGAAATCTCCTGTCTTACCAGTGCAGAGTAACAGTTTGGGATAAGGGGATGTGTCCAAACGTGAAAAACTGCTAACTACTTAAATAGAGTTGGATAATTATAACTGTAAAGATCAGATGGGTCAGGTGTAGAAGCGAAAGCCCATCTAAAGGCTGAACTAGATTAATTATTTCTTACAAGTCACAGGTAGGAATTTGTGCCACTTTAAAGAAATATAAAACCATGACAAATATTAATTCTTAATTGCCAATGGTGACCTGCATGCTGTTGGTTTGGGCAGAGAGGGGAGAGCTGCAACACTGTGTAAGCCCATTTCTGCCTTTATACCATAAGAAAGAGCTTTACTTTCAACCTCACTTTCCCTTAGGACACAGGATACTCTGTGTGGTGTATCCTGCTCACACAGGTATGAGGGTATGATGTTTGAAGATGCTCATCAAAGAATATCATGAAGGCATGCTATATGCTTTATGCTATAGCTGAGTTTAAGCACATGGTAATTATTTGCATTTCTTGGAAACAGTGAGTGCTTTAGGACATTATGGCCCAGCTAAGACATCTCCATATTCTGGGTTTGGGCTTTTAAAATTTTATTTTTTTTTAGGTTTTAAAAGGGGCTGGATGGAGTTACACACAAAACTCAAAGAAATTCTAAGTCAGCACAACAGATTCTGGGGTGAAATTTTTGGCAGAGGATGGCATGAGGTGCCTAACAAAACAGCCACCAGTCAGAGAATTTGAGAGGTGGGTTAATTTTCCTACTTTTATCAGGACATTGTAAGGACATTCCTCGGGACATCAGACCTCTGACAAAATGCCACACACCTGTAACGTAACCGTATTGCTCCTCTCCCACTGCTGTGCCAGCATGGTCGGCTGGAATCAAAGTCAGCACGAAAAGGTGACAGCATTTGAAATGTACACTCAAACATAACAGATGGCAAGCACAGCCCAAAGCAAAAACAAATCCCCAGAGGAAAACACAGAAACAAATATCAGAGACAAACGGGCATTTAAAATAAAGGAGCAAACAAACACAAAAAGCAAATGCCTTAAAGGGAGAATCTTGGAGGAGTTACAAAACCATCAGACAAGAGTAGAAAAGATCAGCAGGGACAAATGTGCAATAAGGAACGGCTGCATTGTGTAATGCTGCTCACTCAGTCTGAAGGAGCCTCCAGATGTTCCCTATACTCTCATGTAACTACAAGTTGTGAAATGCCTGGTTTGCCAAGGGTGGCTAAGCTGAGGCTGGTCATGGTGCCTCTTGTCTCACACTGGCCCAGGGAAGAGAAACTAAATTGGGTTCTCTCTAATGGTAGTTCCACTGGCATAGCAGAAGAGCACAGGAATCCAACAGATGGAATAAAGTAGGGCCAATGCTAGTGAAGATATAGAGGAATGACTAAGAGCAACTCCTGCTAGAACCCCACTAGTCATGGATGTTAAAAAAAAAAAGATGGGCCACTATCTAGAAGACCTTTGGGGTTCAATGAATTGATCAAATTAAAAATTTGGATTGCTATAGCCTTTACAGGAGCAGGAAATTTAAAATTAGTATAAGAGGAACTTGCTTAAAACTATGAGATCGTTTGGAGAAGAACTGCAGCAGCCCACAATATCAGTAATAATCCTTTAGCTCCATTCCAGTATGTGCAATGTTAATGTTGCCTTCCATGTTTTGGGTCATTATCAGTGATCTTGCCTTCCATAAACTGGTCTACTTGGTTGACAGTATAAGTCCTACGAGCACCTGTCAAACAGCAGAGGGAAACAGCACATATTTCTTGGCAGTATGGTTTAAGCTCACAGCAGTTAACAAGACCCCAGTTAAAAATAAACAATTTGTTTACAGGAAGATGCAGTAAGTATGAGGATCCCTTGGTCTTCCCTACTTTTTTGTGTATCTTCCTGTGAAGGAGAAATCTTTCCATCTTGGAAAAACCTGCTCCTTAAGAACAGTCACGAAGTCTACAGTATGCACAGCCTGGCATGCTAAGTGGCAGCAGACACAGCTAGAGCCACCTCTACATCCTCCAGAGATGCCCTTCTGTTCAAAAATTGAGTTCTCTTCCTCTTGCCCAGTGAAAAGAAGCATTGATGTAAACTGGTTAAGATGTACATTATTCTGTGGACAACACACTTTAGAGCTTAGTGTACTTGAGAATTTGCTCGGCCAAAAAACCTGACAGACAGCAGGTTTCTGACCCATCTTCACAGCAAATTCACCTGTGGTTCTGTGCTTGACCACGGGTCTGAAATGCTCCCATGGCACACATACAACATCAGGACTTACTTTCCTACTTTCCAGCTTGTTTTCTGAAGTCACTGAACATTTTATACCCATGCAACATTCAGCAGAAGCTGAACTTCTGGCCTCTGATCTCCCTTTCTGAGTTTCCCACTGCTGTATGAGGAGGACACTGCACCTTCCCATGCACACAGGTCTCCAGGCACATTATTAGCGGTACTAAGTCAAGCCTCATACTAGCTCCCACGCTAAGCAAAGTAGGCGAAAAACCCTGCTTGAATAATTTTGCCAAGACTCTTGGGGCTTTTGCTACCAAGTTCCTGTGTTTGGTTTTTCAATATTTTTTTTTACTGGAATTATAGAAATTTCTGTCTTTTATTAAGGCAGGGGAGACAAGCAGTGCTCTGAATAAGCACTTTTCAAGCCCCTTTCAAAATTTTTCTCATTCCTCCTTAAGCATCTAATTAAACTGACTACCTTTGTTCCACCTAAAAAGCAGCTGCTTTGTTTCTTTCATGAAGGTTTATATTAAACCCCCTGCAGAAGGCTTTTGCCCCAGAGGTTAATAAACTGCCTAAAAACATGCAAAGCAAATCCATTTTACCCAAGCTAACTAGTCCCATGCCATGGCAGCTACCCACCCAGCTAACGTGTCCCATGGAGCTGTGTGTTTGGTGAAAGGAGTATGAGGCTCTCCAGTTCCTTTCAGAGACACCTAAATGCAAGGACAAGACCTTTACATGGAGAGTCCTGGCTTTGGAAAGACTGACCTTGTTTCTCTGCGGTGTGGGACAGTCCAGCTCAGAAGAGAAGACCAAAAATGCTCCTTGTGCTGCCTTTCTGGGGGGTGATGTTTCACCTTACCCATTATGTACCTATGGGGTGTCACCAAGCAACATTCTGGAGCTCAGGATGGTGGCTTTGAACTCTTCTGGGCTCTGATTCACATGAACGGTTAAAAAAATTTATTTAAGGGTGTGCTTCTACTAGTTGCCTTTTGTTCTCTGAGCCTTCAGGTGGGAGTCACAGGACTTGTTTGAACTAAGACAGCCACCAGTAATGTTGCTGGGCTGCTGCTCCCTCCATTATGCTTTACTGAGCTACGATAACAAACTCTTCCCTCCATAGCCCCAACCAAAGACCAAGATACATGCGAAAAACAAATGGGTCATCTATCATTGCTACCTGCATTCAAATTCACTTACCCAAGATATACACATATATATCCTTTCACCTCTCTGAACTCACGCTAATTATTTGTTCGGTAGGTTGTCAGCACTTCATCTCCCATTCTTGGTCACCTGAGAAAGGCCAAGACGCGGCATCTAAGAAGGAGTGGGAGCACAGCTATGGGACAGACAGGCAGAGAGATCTGGGTGCTGGCCTTCATTGCATAAACTTTGGGTGCTGTTTGCGGTGACATTGCACACACAAATGTGGCAATGAAGTCCAAAAGGACTATTAAGGCCATTGGAGATGCTGCCAAAGACAGCAGCAGCTTGTGTAACAGCTCAACAATTAAAGCTCACACCCAGGAGTCAAAAGACAAAGAACCTAAACCCTCCTTAACCCGAGAGGGTTTGAACATGGTGAGATTAAGGAAGCAGCTGCATCTTCTCTGCAGTTTTTCCTAGTTATAGGGATCAGGACAAGACCAGGGTGAGGCTCACCACTTCCTCCCCCACTACTCGATGAGGTTCCCTGAATGACGGTGCTTTCAGAAGTCCGAGGGGGGAAAAAAGCAATAAAGCAACTCCCTCTGTCCCCTATGAGTAGGTCCCTTCTCAGGTGATGGAGTATTCCCAGGTTTCTGCACTGCCCGACAGCCCTGAGAGCAGAGCCCAGGAACCCTCTCCCCAGTGGCAGGGTCAGGCCCCTCTTGGTTCCCCCCTCCTCGTTGCTGTGGACTGGCTGGAGCGCAGCTGGGGAGTGTGGCCCCATGTTGGAGAGCACTGTTGCTTTGAGGGGATGAGAAGTGGGGGGAACAGGCTGGCTTTCTCCCTGGGTGAGGACAGCTTTTTTGGAGATTTTCCTTCAAGACAGCACTCAAGGGCCTGGCCAGAGCACCCTGTTCTGCTGCTCTGGGCAAGGTGCCTCTTGGGTTATCTGGTGGTTTCCTGGGGGTTCCTGTTTGGACAACACCAGTAAGATTGTCCAAGTCATGGGGCAAGTCATCTCCCAGTCCCAGAGATAATGTGGGAGCCACTCCTGCACTCAGGGATTCTTGATGATTCAAGAATTATCATATAACGAGTACTGTAAAGGATCTCTGGAGATCATCCGTCCCCAGCCTTTGCCCAAGCTGGGCCAGCTTTTGTCTTGTTTGGCATTAATTTCAGAATCTGAAAGGTTAGCCTCCTTTTGCTCATCCACCAGGACAAAACAGTTCTACAAAAGACACTAGAGACATGGTAAAATGACCACAGTGTACTTTATTTAATGATTTTGGTACCTTGTGTTGCAATAAAATAAAAAAAATCTACAAAATCCAAATATATAAAATTTTCAAGTTTTCCTTTTAAGTTTTACAAGAAAAATCAAGTTGTAACCAAGGAAATTTGTTAGTATGAAGCACTACTTTCAACTTCATTTCATCACAAATTGCAACTTACTTAACAGACCAAAAGAACGGTACTGCAGTACATCAAATACTTCACACACTGTGTTCTTTACTATAGCACATGTAACCTCTGCCGCAGGAGGCAGCGGTCTCTAGCCAATAAAGACACTCTTCACAATCTGAACTCTAAAGGAATGTTTGTATACATGGATTCAGAATATATATATTTACAGGAAGATTTCTTTATTCTTTTTTTTTTTAATAACTATTTTGATTCTTCATTTCAAATAAAATACCAAATACATTTTTACAATGTTTACAAGTCAAAGCACGAGTTCTGCAATGATTATCATTCACCTCAAGTCACTGTGCTTGTACTGGGGGGTGGATATCTACACTGTTCCAGAGACACAGACGTGATCTTCCATCACTTTCTTTCCGCAACGGTGACTAAGGAGTATAAGCACAGTAACAATTATTTTAGCACAATCAGTGTATAATGCAACAGTTTACAACAGAGAACTGAGAAACTATTGGTCCATTCTGTTCAATTTGCTGTTTATCTGCCAACTGTTACGTTAGTCTTTGTCACATAAATTGTGTACAAGAGTTGAGTAACACGACTTGAATAGGAAAGAGCACACATTTTTAAGGCAAATTAATAAGCAGCTTATGGTGGGTTTTTTTTTGTTAAACTATACCCCAACAGAACCTAAAAATTAAATGTATGTTCTGCAACTGTTGATAATTATGTCTTGTTAAATCAATCTCCTCTAGAAATTGATCAACATGGCTTTGAACCTGGTTATTCAAAATGGAAAGAACTCCCCCCCACCCCCCCAAATCCCCAAATATAGAAAGTGCATGACTTCATATGTGCCAAAACAAAACAAAGGCAGCTGAGGTAGTTAGATGTAAAATGTAGTTATGAAAAATAACTGAAAAACTAAACCCAGGACGTATACAGTTATAATCCACTCGTTTGGAATTCATTTTAGGTCGTGCATCAACATAAAGCAGGAAACTTTATGATTTTTCTGGAAAAAAAAGGGTAATAATAAATAGAAATGAACACAGAGTATACTACTGGAATTTGAATTTCAAGTATTCGAGTCTATTTTGCATGTGCATTTTTTTACAGGCTTTTTATAGTATTAGGAAGTCTTTTAGTTTTTATCAGGCATCACATGAGATCTCGTCTACCTTGAGATGTACTGCACCTCCTAGAAGGAAGAAATATGCTGTGTATGCCTGAAGATGTGCCACTACGTGTGCCTGGAGGCACCACCACCTCAGCATGGGCGAACCTCTACACACCCATCCTCCACTGAGGCCACCTGAGAGTCACAGGGCCAGGGGTCCCATGCCTATATCTTCCAGGGACTAGTCAGTTAGATGTCCTGGGATGTACCCACACATCAGGAACCATGCAGGATGTGCCCATGTGGTGGGGATTCCTATGTGATGTTCCTGCCGAGCCTGTGTATACACACTCAACCCAGGAGTGTACACCAGACACCCTGTGCACTGAGCAGTCCCTAAAGAGAAGATCAGTCTCCACCTTGGTCCACAGAGTCACAGCTCATCTTGGGCCCTCCAGCCTGCACCCAGCACCCATTCCATTTCAGCCCTCACAGTGACCTTCTCACATCTGAAGAGAGGACAATGTTCCCCCTCCTGCAGACAGGACAGTTTCCAAGTAATGTTGGCTCAAGTCCCCTCAGGATGAGCAGGGGTTTGGGCTGGCATCATGATCCCAGAGCTCCAGCCCATGGCACAGAAGCAGCCCCAGCATTCTTTTCCATTCCTGCCTAGGAAGAGGAGCAGTCAGTTTTCACCACCAAAATGCACAACTTGAGTGTGCAGGTGCAAGAAGAAACTTCAAGCTCTGGAAATTAATTTCACAAAAAAGAAAAAACAAAATCAAAACCAAAATAAAAAACAAACAAACAAAAAAACCAAACAAACAAACAAAAAAAAAACCCGCCTTCTTTTAGGAGATGGACAAGTCTGGAGATGCATTCCTGCCTTCAGTAACAATCACCTAATACATCCCATTGCTGAAAGTGCTGACTCTTCCGAGTCCTGCTGTCAGATCGTCCCGCTCATGGTCAGTCATGGGTATGTGCAATCTGTTTTAATGAATTCTACACTAGGAACCCAACTTGAGGAAATCACAGCATGGAGCATCACACACTGAAATTATTTTGGTGTTTGTTTTTTTTTTTGTTGGCCTGTGAAAACACAAGGTTTGTATTCTGAAGTGTGTGCATATGGTTTACGTATAACCTACAAAAGAGAAAAATGTTCTTGTGCCTTTTTTTTTTGTTTGTCTGTTTTCTATTAAACAAGGAATTCCTGAAACTCCTTGATTTTTGCTTAATTTTGCCTTTCTAAGCTGCCTGAATTTTGATTATTATTTTCAAAAGTGATGTGTGGCTTTGACCAACTTCACCTCTGGCAGCCCAGAAGGCAGAGATCACAGCGTGCTGAACCTACGGTGGCAGAGACACTGGTAATTGCCAAAAGCCGTTGCACAACCTGCATGCCGTGGCCTGCAAGTTTTCCTGCTCTTGCCACTGAACTAAGTGGAAAACTAGAAAATCAGAGTGTGAGATTTCTTGGCATGGTGCAGTATTGCAGCTTGTCCCAAAATGCTTGTCAGGAGTGCTGCTTGGCGGCTCAGATGTTTTGAGGGGGAGGGAGGGAGTGGGGCTGTGAGAATTGCAGTTTCTCAGAGAAGTCAAGGCTCTATATTTTTAGGCAAAAATACCCCACAAAAACCTAAGCAGAAAAAAGATATTCTGATTTTGAAGAAGTAATTTTGGGCCTTGTTCCATAAAACAAAGATGCTAAAAGGCTTGCCTTTGAAATGGATGTAAAAATATCCTTCATGTGGAACGCAGTAAAGATCATCCTTTGTTTTCTCCTTTGTGTATTAGCTTTGAAAGGACTGAAGAGTACAAACTGCATCTTTGAAGACTTCTCTGCACCTGCCAGTAAACTTCATTGTGTTCTTAGCCCTAACCTCTGTGGTCTAGGCATCCAGCCTGATGTTACCGTGCTTTGGCATTGTGGGTGTTTGGTACGTTAGGCATCCTCTTCACTGCATCATAACCTTTATTTGCAGCCTTTCCTTTTCACAGGGGGATGCTACAAAAAATCCCCCCAAGTCTCAGTACTCCCAGACAGCATCTGCCCCGAGAAGAAGCAGTTCCCTTCCCCATCACCAGTGTCAGTGGTAGCCACTGGAGAAACTGGAAGAGGATCTACCTGCACCTGCCTGATCCTACCATGTGCTGTCCAGGTGCTGGGTCCCACTTCCTGTGGGACCCAGCACCAAAAACTGAGACGAAGTTTGTCAGGATCCAAATCCTAGATCTGTTTTCAGGGGTTTCAGTAGTGAAACATGACAAGTGAGGGTCATGGAGCGCTGGGGTGGACTTTTGCCTGAGCTTATGATAAAATTTCACCACTCCAAATTGTCCAATTTTTCTCCTGCTGCCCTTAGAGCCCAGCAACTTGGGTTTTATAGACAGATGTGTGTTTTTCTTGAAATTTTAATCTATATCTTAAAGGATACCTTTTTCATAGAAAATATTAAAATATGTTTAATATACTAATAAGCTGGCTGAAAATTTAAACAGCTATTTTAATTTATCCTGAAATCCAGCCGGGTATCTTGGCCTCACCCAGCGACTAGCAAAATTGGAAGACCTAGAAATGCTTTAGTATTACTTCAGCAAACTGTTTTTTAAGACAAAGCCTGGTATCCCTTCCTCAGACATTTTTGTTGACTTAACCTAATCAGTATTGGGTGCACAATGACTGACAGTTTCACTTGACAGTAAAGTTCAAGTGAGCTGCAAAACAGTTATTAAAGAGATTCCTTCAAAATAAATTCTACTTAGAGTGCCATCGTGAAGTTTAAAAGCAAAATGCCCATGTGCTTATTCCTAGGGCTTATTGGACTCCATTAAAGTCAAAAGAAAGTAATCCATTTGCTACAGTTGACCTTCAGGGAAGCCCTTTATGATTATAAACTGCCTGTAATCAAAGCAAATCCCAGTATAATAAATGCTCCTGTGCTGGTGTAAGTA
Organism: Heliornis fulica; assembly: GCA_013399135.1. NCBI lineage: Eukaryota > Metazoa > Chordata > Aves > Gruiformes > Heliornithidae > Heliornis > Heliornis fulica. The sequence continues at coordinate 34,444 of VXBZ01002655.1, forward strand.
TGACTTATCGACATGTTCACCAGGCAGAATTTCTCTTTCAGTCCTTTAAGGGTGTCTTTTGGCTTGCTTTTTTTTCCCTGGCTGTAGATCATTCAAGAAGGTTTTGTAAGCACAGCTGTTATCAGGTCTGTCTTTTAGGATCATTTGCCTCACATGGAATTGCTTTGGAAGGCTCACTCCCTTTACTAATAGCCTTGAAACCCTTTGGCACACATTTCTCCAAAACAAATCAATCTGAAAACAACCTTTGTTGTTCTGTATCTTAAGAGATGAAGCGTGGAAGCATGGACTGATTAGTTAGCCTTATCTGGGTATACATTTTGCTGTAATGACTGGAGAATATGCTCTTTTTAATTACTATTGAGTTGATTAATAGTATTTTTAGGAATCCATTTGGAATTTCCAGTGTGAATTAACTGACGTGCCCCTTGCACATTGCAAATTTTAAGAGAACAATGTATACTGAGAAAGAAAACACAATTAAAATTACTTTTATTTTCTTTTTGGTTTTCTTTTTTTTTTTTTCCTTTTTTTTTTTTTTTTTTAAATACTGAAATATTGCAGGGAGCTGCATAATGTTTTAAAGCACAGCTGTACCCTGGAAAATTACTATAAAATCAGCATGGTTAGTAAGGAACCATGTTTATTGTGTCTCAGTGGGTACTATTTCCCACACACTCATCTTACAGTGAGATGACTCTCCTGTTTGCTCGTGCCACAGCTCAAATCCAGAATTGATACTGGGTTTTGTATGGCTTTGGAGCCTGAGAAATAACAATTGTTAAGTTAGCATTTGATTAAAGAGGCAGGTAAGCAAACATGGGACAAAGGACAGAGCCAGCTTCTGCTCTTGAGACAGCCTTACACATGGAATAGCACCTGCAGGAAAATAGAGTGATGCTCATTTGTTAGAATAAACATTATCTTGTTAAGATTATATACTCAAAGAATAGGCAGCAAAATATCTGCTCCCTCAAGCAGAACAAATTGCAGAGGGGACAGTTGCTGCCCTTGAGAATCAATGGAAATTGATTTAAAGGAACTGCAGTCCTGTTAAAGAACTGCAGTGGGGCAGCAGGTCTTTGCTTGCTAATCCAACATGATCCCCTGTTAGTGGCTGTTCTATGAGTCAGAAATTCTCTCAGAAACAAAAGATATTTAATTCCAAGTTGCTATGGATATATATCAAAGCTCTTGAACGATGAAGTAAGATCAGTCAAGCAGCAAAATATGACAGCTATCTTTAAACATGCTCTCAGGATTTGCATCTTTAACTTGCTTTTCCTTCTCTAACTATAGAGGTTATCCCAATAGCTGGGTGTTATATAATTTTTTTTAGTTTTGTACTATGTATGATAAGTCTGCTAGATTACCTGAGGATGTCTTCTCATATTGGTGGGGCTTGTGTATGATATTCATAAGCACAGGAAGAAAATGGAAGCAAGGAAAAATATGAGAACAGTGTGTCTAGTGAATTTTGAGAACTTGTTTGAGCTAATCTTTGAAGAAAACAGACATGCTATGCTTATGTGTCTCCAGATGCCTCCATAGCAATTTCTGCTGAAATCAGTGTTAATCTTCCTGCTTCTAAAAAAGCAAGATATAGTTCTTCAGCAGTGATTTCAATGGTGAGCTGAGTGACAGAATACCTGAGCATGAACAAATACTATGAGGGCACATCTACTCTAAAGAGTCACAGCTGTTCCCTAGTTGTAATAAGGCTTCTACTACATCATCTGCTGAGCTCCATCTCCTCTCCTTTACAAGTGCAAACCTCCCTGTGTGTGTGCTGGAACCCGTTGATGTGACAACTGTTAGCACTGAAGGGACACGTTTCTGCAAAGCCCCTATTTGCTTATGGACAAAACACACAAGAAAGAGGGAGTGTGAGAAAATGCACAAGCACTTGAACAACACCAAATCTGTAATGCCCCCATTTACAGACAGAGAACCCCGTCTTGCGAGCCTATGTTAAACCTTAGGAGTTTGTGGTTTGGGTTTGGGTTTGGGTTTGGCAGCCATATGAGATTTATCATCTGTAGAGAAAATGATAAAATAAAGTTCCTTGACCTACAATCTAGTATAAAGATCTACAATTTCTAAATTTATCAATGGCTGGTGTAACAGTCATACAAACCCCTTGTTTCCCAGGCCTTAGTTTGAGACATCTTTGTATCTTATTGCTAATAAAGAACTCCTGTCTATAGCAATGAAGTTATATCTAAAAAATATCTTTCACTGTCTCCCTGTGTGTTCCAGTTAGTTTGTAATGTATCTAGAATTTTCTCAGTCAGTATCTTTCCTAGAGGAGAGAGTAATTGCACCATAAATAGTATTTGGCATTAAGGTTTCTTGGTTTTGTTTTGTTTTCTGTTAAAAGACTGTGGTCCTCCCTTTATCCACTGAAGGACCAGGAGCAGCATTTCCACAGTGTTTCACTAACATCTGTTATTCCTGACCAGGGGAACTATTTCATAGAATCATAGAATCATAGAATGGCTAGAGTTGGGAGGGACTCCCAGAGGTCATCTAGTCCAACCCCCCTGCAAGAAGCAGGGACACCCCCAACTAGATCAGGTTGCTCAGGGCCTCATCCAACCTGGCCTTGAATGTCCCCGGGGATGGGGAATCCGCCACCTCCCTGGGCAACCTGTTCTAGTGCTCCACAACTCTCACAGTAAAGAACCTTTTTCTAATATCTAATCTAAATCTCCCTCTATTTTAAAACCATTACCCCTTGTCCTGTCACAACAGGCCCTACTGAACAGCCTCTCCCCATCTTTCTTGTAGGCCCCCTTGAGGTACTGGAAGACTGCTATAAGGTCTCCCCGGAGCCTCCTCTTCTCCAGGCTGAACAGCCCCAACTCTCTCAGCCTGTCCTCATTTCTTTGCTTTTGTGTATTTATGAACTCTGTCCTCCCTGCTGTGGTTACCAGTGGAGATGCTTCCACAAAAACACGCATGTGCAGATCACTCATTGACGTACACCCTGTGCAGATGGACCAGAGAGGGCTGGGACAGGACCCTGCTTGAGAACTCCATACCAGGAGACGGTAGAGCCAAGCCGTGAGCTCTTGTCAAGTCCTGTATCGCTGTAACTGTGTTCCCCCAAGTACCAGAGTCAGTTAAATATTAAACCACCTGCTTGTTCCTACTGATTTTTATAAACTGCAAGTCTACCAACCTAAATCCTTCCTGCTTATGAAAGGACTTCTGTGCTTTGCTGATGAGAAGCTTTTCTTTATTAAGAGATTAGGTTTGGTATAGGCAACTTTATGTCTCTTTCCCTTCAGCTTCACCTCAAAGTAGCTAAAATCCACCTGTGTGTTAAAAGCAGTGAATACAATATTTTCCCCACTCATTCACCCAGTTCTTCGTGCTGTTGCTAACAGAAATATGACTGTTGCTAAACACATGCTGTGTTTAGCAACAGTCATATTTTCTAGGATAAAATGTTCCACAACAAGCACTGTCATCTCAGAAACTAAATTCTGCTGCTACGTATAAAATCACTTTTTGGTTGATAAGGTAATAGATGGCCAGAAGAAAATTTGGCCAGTTCCTCACTGACAGTAAGTAGATCTGTCTCCATCCCAGCAAGCCACTTTTAAATACAACTCCTAGCATGTGCAAAACAAATCAAATGGATGAATGATTCATGAGATGAAAGATGAAAGCTTAGATAGGATGAATTTAGTAATGGTACATCTCTTCTAGTTCTCACTTTCCAGTGTGGGCACCATGCTGAACACAGCTAACAACAGGTTTCTTTTTTTTTCCTCCTAACTGATTAATGTTTGCTCATGGGAGCTTGATTACTGTATTACAAGTCACAAATTTGCAAGATTAAAAATGTCTGTTGAATTAATTAGCTGTACATCAACCTAAGCAAAGCTTGACAAGTTCCAAGCTGTTCCAATAAAATGAAAAAGGCGGAATCGATAGCAGCCACAAATACATGACAATATGCTGGCACTTCGTGACTATAAATAGTGGCAGCTGCCCTCTCTGTTGACAAAGGAAGATTTTTCATTGTCCATTCAGTGCTGTCTGAAGGCTAAATCCTGCCCAGATCTGTGTGGCAATCTTGCCGATGGCTAAAGTGTTCTCAGTGAAATATCTCCTGTGGGCCAGTCCGATAACCCAGGGGGAACTGGTGCTGGAAATGAGCTGCCTACTTTGTCTTCCTTTTCAGTAAGCATGAATGCTGGCAGCACTGGGGCTGGGACACCTTGCATCATGTGAGCAGACACTGGCCAACAGAAGGGCTACCCATGTCCCAAAATGAGAATGCAGGGAGCGATGCTGAGAGTGATTAGTGACTGTTTTTGAACTTTCCTTCTGTAGCTACTTCCGTTGTCTGACAAAGTCACTGAGACAATTTTAGAGCTATCTGTCCAGTAATCAGATCCTGTGGGAAAGTTACTGCATTTTTCAAACACTGTCCTTCCTCCTGAATGGTGGCTCAGGTAAGGAGTTCAAAACATACACTTGAGCTTCAATGCAGTAGCTACCTTCACCGGTTAGTAAACTTTTCCTCAGCTTATCAGTGACTGTCTAAGAAACAATCTGGGATATACAGATAATAATGCAGAACGCATACTGAAAAGAAAGCATAAGGAATTAAAATTTCAGAAATAGCTACTGTGTATTCATGGTACATTTAAATTGACAGTGGTATTGTTTTCAAATACAGGCATTTGAAATTTATCTGAAGTACATAACACACGAACTAACAAATCTTTTGTTCTAAATGCATGTGTCGGGCAATGGCATATATGTTGGATGACAAACACTAGAGTTCTTCAGACAAAAATCAAGTAAACCATACTCATTATTGCAGGTTATTTCCTTCATAACTTATTGACGTTGATAACTGATAGTCAGTGAAACAACCAACATTAAATGAACTAACCAATAGTGAAATACAAGCAACATTAAATGAAACAAAGGTGTAATTGATCCCTTTGCCATTGGCCTATACATGTTGTTTTTTTTTTCCCTTGGTTAACTAAATGTGATAAATGCTTATTTATTTTGTACAAATCTTTTTTTTTTCTCCACTCTATTCTTTTACCAAAATATTTAAGATGATGAAATATAGCATTAGAGATATTTCCTCCACAACTTTTCATTAAAGTACTGGCATAATACATTGCAAAGCTGTCTTCAATAATGACTGCAATGTGTTTTCCAATAATGTTCTTTTCTTTTTGCAGTTATTACTTGATTACCCTTGATGATGCTGCTCTTGATGCTTTTATTTTAGACTTAAAATTTAAATGAACTGAAAGATTGAATCCTAATAGAATCTCAGGACTCACTGTCATGTGTTTACACACACAGAGGTACATACAGTTATAGTTATATATATATCATAATGCATTTGATACTGTAAATTTATTCCCAAGTATGAGACATCACCCTATTATTTTTATTATGAGAAAAACAAACACTTTCACAAAGAATACCCTTTATAGCATGCTATGAACTGTGGGCACTGAACTTACTTACTTGCATGTGCCATAACCTGGGAAATTTGCAGACAACTCCAATTCAACCATACCATCCAGAAAAACAAAACCATCTCCATTTGCTTCACTAGGCAGCATACAGCTGTTCGCCCTTTGCTCAGCCCAAAGTGGTCTTTGTTTGGCCAAAGAAACGGGATCACAAAGGGAACACACCACAGGCTCTGGTAACTGTGGATAAAGCTACATGGCATAGCTCTGGTGCACACACGAGTCTTGCCTGAGCTCCACTGAGAAACCAGGTGAACATGGCCAGAGTAGCACACAGTGCATTAATTGACCTGAGCCAAGGCAGCGTGTAGAGATTCAGGCTTTGTCACAGTGCTAACCATGTTCAGACAGCTTTTGGTCAGGTTGGAAGAGGAGCAGAGAGATTTTATATTTGCCCTATTTTTTTTACTGTAGACATTATTCTGGCTGGATGCAGGTAATAGCACTGGATGTGTGCAACAACTTTGGGGTCCTTTGCCCGGAGGGGACCAAACTCATCAAAATACTAGAAGTATGTCTACATTGCACAGGATGACCTTAATGTTTTGTGCAAAGAGGAAGAACAGCCTCAAAATAAGAGGGAGGGAGCATGCCCTTCTCCTCAGTAGCGTGCAGCCCTATAGCCTTCCCCTGAGATATGAATCATTGCTAGCTGAAGAGATAGCTGAGCCTGCCTCTCCCCTTGGTTTCTGCTTACCACATATCTACTGCTAGAAAAGCACTGATGAGTATTCCTGTGCAAAGCTCCATCTGATAGCACCACAGAGGATGGGAGTCCTTCAGGTGAGACAGGCAGAAGAGTACCTGCTCAGGGGATCCTGGCAGGTTTAGGTGGGATATAGGAGCTGAGCTACTCTGTGCCATGAAGCTGTTTCTGTACCAAGTTCAGAAGCCAAATTTCAGGTGTTTGAAACTTGAGCATAAAAAATACAGGAGCTCCTTCTTAGTGCAGTTTGGAGGATCACAGTGTTAGCCTGAGGCCCCTGATGTGCCTGTGCTGACCTCTGTGTGTGTGCTGTGGGTATGTGGTTCCCCTGCGCTGTGGCTTTCGTCCATCCCATGCACATAGTTTTCCTCTCTGGGCTTCTCTGGTGCATGAGGTGGGGTAGAGAATGCTGGGCTGTGCCCAGGTCTTGCACTGAGCGGGCTCGTAGCACCCAAACGTAGCCTACATCTTGCCTAGATGTTACATCTGTGAAGACTCCTCTAGACAGTCAACTAACAGTTTTTTTTACCTCAAGGAAATACTTATGGGTGAATTTCTGTTTTGCAGTACCTTTTAGACACTGGGTGGCTGAGTGGACACTTGTATTTCACATCAGAAATGCTTCTGTGAGGTTTAGTTCAGTGCAAAAAGAGAAAAACATCCCAAACCCAACGCTTTGATAAAAGGATGCTGACTCCCCTACAGCAGAAAAGATCTTGTGTAGAAAAGCTGCTAGCATACCTAGGGCTACACACACCCACAGGTAAGATCCAGAAGCAAATGCTCCCAAAGACATCTGAAATCGGCAGAAAAGGTTCCTATCCATAGCTGTCATGTCTTTGTTTCTATGAATGTAGCATCTAGTTACATTGACAAATCCATTACCATCCCTGGAAATGAGATGTTTAGTTCTAATTTAAAGCTTCTTGACTGTTTTTATTTTGCACTGCCTTGCATATGGTTTAGATTTTATCTTTCTTCATTTGGCCACTTATATCTTCTTGTAAATCTCAGTCGATGAATACAGCATCTATAACTCCACTGTAATTATACACAAGATCCTCTCTTACTTCTCTAGCTCATGGAAATCTCCCCATAAATGTGCTGAAGAGGACTTTCCCCCAGTGTCTTGTGTATCTGTCCTACTTGCTCCAGGACTTGCTCCAGTAGGCACATGACTTACTAATGGGTATATAAGGCCCTATGCATAAGAATTAAATGCTAAGCATTCAGAACAAAACCTACAGGAGCCAAGCTTATGTGTTGAGAAAAAGTTCCTTTTAATGATGGTAAGGATCCATCTGATTCCATAGACATTTTTCTAACTGTCCTTAGAAGGATCACAACTGATGGCAACTCGGTCAAAATGGGTATATTCGCAAATGTTTGAACTAAAAAGGAAAGACAAAGAAATGTTTTGATTCTTGCCAAGTTAGCAACAAGCTTAAAGTTCAGATCACTGGTTGAGCCAAGTGACATTCAGGCTTTTTGGTAAGAAGCAGATCTCCAGATGACTTTGGTCAGGAACTAGGACTCCTGGACTTTCATTATCCTGCTCTGAATTCACACAATTATTCACTCAGTGCCCAGTGCCTGAATTTTTTATATTTGTACCAGTGTATCTGTGAAGGCATCCCACCAAACACCTGCACTGAGTTCACCTTGCAAGTGATCTGTAGACCAGTGCCGCTTTTCTGCTGACTTACATGAGCAAGACTCTACAAGGTCATCACTGTCTCACCTGTAATGAAATCTGCTCGTGCCAGATGTGAGAAACCATCTCCGAAGCAGATCGCCTGGCAATGTGCAGCCACGCGAAAACAAGGATGGGATTTGTTTCAAAAAAATCACTGCATGGGAATTGCAGAAATCCATTGCAGGGTTTTTTTTTTTCATTCCCTGATTTGAAAGAATCAGTTCTCATTTTGCACTTTTCCTGGGTTTTGGTTGTGGTTTGGTTTCAGGTTTTTTTTCAGAATAAAAGGCATGGATTCAATGGTGTAATGAACAGACATAGTTCTATCAACAATCAAGGGAGGGTTTCATAGAGCAGTGTCTCTGGCATATAAATGGCTGTTTGCCATTTACTCCATTTGGCTTTCTGCTGAGAGCATGGGCATCATATGAGCTAGTCTACTTGCTACAGTTAGTGAAATTAAATGGCTTATTGTGTGTTTAGACAGTTCTTCCCACATTCTGCATTGTTTCACTTAAGAATTAGTAATTACAGTGTTGGGCTTGTAAATCCATGGACACGTGCTGTGATTATTTTCATCACGCACCCCTTGTAGGGACTCAACCTAAATAAGCTTGTTTAGACGGATGCACAAATGCGATTTACTCTGCTTCCCACCATGCACAGGAGCAAGAGAGGCAGCAGTAGGACCCCAGCAACCCGCTGAAGTCTTTTCCTTGGCATTGTGCAGGGAGTGCAGGGAGTGCAGAGTAAATCACAGCACCTCAGTAGCACTGGATCGCACGACTTCCGGGACAGAGCAGAGAAAGGGCAGTGTCCTTGGGAGCTGAATCACCAACAAAGCCAACTAAAGCTTGATACAGTGCCACTTTTAAGGCTCTTAAGGAGCTGTTTGATGAGATCACAAACACTTGAAAATTATTTAATTTGGGTTCTAAAACAGGCTAGTTGTGAATATTTGCTGGCCAATAAAAAGTAAATGAACATATTTCATGATTGGGAGTCCCATTCCAAATAAAACAGCACTTGTACTTTTAGTGCCACTCATGGATTGCTCTTCTGGCGAGATAATGATGAATTGGCCAGACTGTCACAGGTTTTAAACAAATTTGTGTTTAATATCTATTCACCACATATTAAAAGTTGCAGCTCCAGTAAAATTTTTATCTCCTTGGCTTAAAAATTTACAAAAGTCAGGCAGCTAAAGCCTAGCATTTCATTTTGGAAGGAAATCTTTCTCCAATGTTATATTAATTAATAGAAAAATCATTGATTTGCCAATGAATAGTGTTTATATGCCATTGAGCCCATAAAATCCAACACAGAAACATTGTTCTAGCACAAGAAGCATATTTCAACTGACATAAACAAAAGTGGAAATTAGTTTTTTCATCATTAGTTCTGCAAGAGAAAAGTATTGCACATATTTTCAAAGAATTATTTTTTTTAAAAAAGATTATTCTATTATAGAACAAATAACTTTAAAATAAGACAAAAGGTTAGTTTTACATCTTCTTATAAGATTTTTTGAAAGAACATGGGTATGCATTACCTCTCCTTTATCTAATTAGAGTAGCAAATACTACTTAAGTTGTCTTTTCTGCAACATACTAATCCACAACTCTCAAAATTTTAGGACCAAGTCTTTAACCAGATCAGTTACCATTAAATATGCTGGCATGTTAGATTGGTTCATTAGAACAATGCTTATATAATTCTTACTTGTAACAAAAAGATATAATTGCTTTTCTTTACCAGAATATAATTATGAACTTTTTTTTTATTTTCCTGTATTCTGGAAAGAAATGTAAAAGACCTGATTTTTTCAATATTTCGGGAGCAGAAGTTTTTGATGTTTTTTTTTTTACTTTTTTTTTTTTTGCTATTGCTGTCTTAATTGAATGTTATTGATTTTAAAACTGTCTGCGGTAAAAAGAATAGTGCATATTGATCATTAACTGTCCATAAGGCCATTGTGGAATTTTTAACGTGGACTATATTTAATCTTGACAATTTCTATAAAAAATTCTTACAGCTTTTAGTGAGACTGTTCACAGCGAAGCACACTAAGAAACTGCCTGTGTAGTCATTTGAGCATTCAAATTTCGGTGGCCACCCTACTGTCAGCGCAAATATCTCTCAGATTTGGAGAGCAAATTTTGACTCGGTATGAAACAACTTCTCCCCCTTCCTCAAACAGCCAGATTGGATTCTGAAGACAAGTTGTGTATATGTACTGCCACGCATGGTGCCGTGCACTCAGACCTTGCAGTAATTTCCTTAAGATAAATTAACAAAAATTAAAAAAAATAAAAAAAAGGTTTTGGGAGAGCCAAAAAAGTCATTGCTCAGTCTTAAAGCCCACGGGGATAAACAATGCCTCTGCGACCTTCCTTCCAAAAGCAAAGAAGAGCAAATCAAAGCGGCTCTCCCCAAACCTTCTTCCAAACGCCGCGATGCAAGCCCTGGCCCTGTCTGTAAGGCTGTGCCGCCTGTACGAAGCAATGGTTCTTCAGTCCTCTGAGTCCTGACCAAAGGGTTCAAGAGTGCTGCCTGCTGCGCTCCACTCTGCTAAAATTTCCCAGTTGTTAAAGCAGCAGCAAACACATCAAACCACTTCCAAAAGAAACCCTTGCCTGGTGGATTACAAAGCTTCCCATCTCCCTAAAATAAAGAAAAACAGCAATTCCCTTGCATGAGCTAGTGTTTCATTCTGGAGTGAAGTCTTTACCGAATTTGACCTGACAAAGGACTTGCTACCAAAATCTCTCCCCCTTTTTTTTTTCTTTCTCAGTTCTCGCGGTGGTATATTTTCTGACAAAATAGGAGTGTTTTTCTCTGAATTATCAGCTGCATCTCCATGGAGGGAAAGGGAATCACTTTGTACAAAGCTTCAGGTTTGGACTATCAAAGAATTCTTTTATTTAAAAAATTATTATAGAGGCAGTGGGCCGCTGCCTAATTTGAAAATACCTAAGAAACCCTTAAAGCACGGGTCATTTCTGATCTGTGTAAAGTTCCCTCTGACTTGCAGATTCTTGCACTTCCACAGATGTTTTCTTTTGAGGAACTTGCCCCGGCAAAGAACAACAGGTATCGAACATTTCACCAATAAAAAAAGTCAACATTAAAAATGGCTAATTGAACGCATTACAAATAAACACCGGCTGTGCAACCTCGGCCATTTCATAGTACAAATATTAGTAACAGGAAAGACTGAAATTTACCCAGCAGCACATACAGCAGTGACTACACTGGATATACCTGTGAAGATTACAATACCAATCATCAGGTCTTCTCCATCCTGACAATGCCACTTACAATAGTAACTCTTCAGTTCTGCTTTGCTCTCCTAGAACGGATGGAAATAGTTATAGTGAATTGTTTCTCATGGAATCGCTTGATGTCTTTACAAGCCACTTACATTTGAAGCAGGATCCACGGTTTATGGAGTATTCTAAAAGTACCCATGTAGGCTTTCATATGGCATTACACTGCAAAACAAATCCATAATGTGTGAAAAACAGGTTTGTATCAACCTCCAGAAGCCAGTTGATAAAATTCATGGACCAATTCTTAAAATCTAAGCTATAAAGAGAATGAAATGTATTAAAAGATTTGAGGTTTATAAAAAGTAACTTTTTATACCATATTTTTACTTTACAAAAATATTGAAATAATTCATGAGTTTTTCACTCTGCACCAGCTTTAAAAAAAATACTATCAAATTTTGACTTGCACCTTTAATGCATCTGAAAGCACCATCAGGGGATACTTTTAACATAAAGGAGGATGCCATCAACTAGATTTTAGGGAGGTATTTAAAACCCAAAAGCTTGCAGCAAAAGCACTCTATTACAAGAGAATCGACGTAATTTTTAGACGTATCAGGACACAAGTCTTGAACGGGCAGAAGAGGGTCTTCCACATAACTTGCTTATACTTCGGTGAATATACTTACTAAGAGGAGGCTGAAAGCCTCTAAGAGACATCACTTTCACCTTGGGTGGGAAAAATCAGAGCTGTCTCTACATGTTGAGAACTTGATTGGTCTTTCCTGCTTCTTGTTCTGGTAGGGCTCGTGCCATTCGTTATCTGTCCCTCAGGCAATAGCGACCTTGCAGGTATACAATGTTTGGCACTAGAAGGGTATGGCATGTCACAGTCTCTTGTCACCCCTGCATACATTCACACACTGAATCATGCATTCCCAGTCCTGAAACAGAGAGGTTTCAGTGTGTTCGTCTCCTCGTAGTTTCTTCCGAAATATCTGAGTGGGGTCCTCCAAAAAGTTTAGAATACGAAAACTATACGTCCCTGCTCTTTTACATATATGTATATATATATATGGGGTTTTTTTGCAAATTGAACACTGAATCATGATTATCATTTAATTTACATCACTACGTGCTAGAGCTCCTTATTTCTCCTGAAATTCAGAAGTGAGCTGCATACGATTTCAGTTGAAAGTAACAGAGAACTTAAACTGCGTTTAAAAAGAGTTTGAAATTCGACAGAAAACAGTTCTGGTAGTATTAATGTTTATGACCTAATTAATCAGAATTTAGTTTATTTTCCATTGACAGCCTTACAAACAAGATGATGCATCTTTTTAACTAAGAATGATTTTGCAAACCTATTCTAACCTCAATGGTTGATTTATGGGAGAGCTGAAGACTACTACGCTCCTATTTTTTGCCCAGAAAACAGTTTTCATAACAGCAACATTGAGCGCCACAGCTTTGTTGTTTTGAAAAAGTTTTTGTTTATTTGTTTGGTTGGTTTTGCCACTGATTATGCAAATATCAATCATTCATTTCTAAAATAAAATGCACTACAGGCTAAACTTGAAAGCTCTGGTAAGAGCCTTCCTGTTGTGTTGATTATAAGTACTGTGCAGTCAAAGTTTCATAGCAGCAAGGAGTTGTGGGTGAGTTTCCCCGGCTGAAGTGACTGATCTGTTGTATGTGTGGGTCAGGGATGGGGTTGTTTGAGGCTTTCAGGTGATGCTGCTGTATCAGTGTCCTGCGGACAGGCTGCACACAGTGGATCAAATGATAATCATGATGATAGCCAGACTAAACACTACAGCTTGCTGCTCTACTCGTAGTATGTAAGCAGCTTAGTTATTCCTACAGCCCTACTGTCAACCCTTAATTTCGACCGTCACATCGGAGCTTCTTCAAGCTGTTTGTTTGTTGTGTTTACAATGTGGTTTCGTATTCCAAGCGCTCCTGGATAAGGGCATCATCTTTATACTGTAGCCGTGGAGGAGCAGGGGAACATTCAAATGCTAAGATCGCCTTCCTCAGGCTCCTGTCCAACACGTGTCTCTCCCATGCTGGGTACCTGTTCCTGAACAGATCGATTTTTATGACAGACTCCTCAATCCTTGGTGGCCGGGATGAAGGTGTGGACGGTGCGGTGGGTCTCACCTGAAACACAGGCGGCACACACCCATCCCTCTCTGCAAATTTTTGATCCCGCTCGCTCGTGACACTCCGGTTGTTGGAGATGGACCGTAGAGTGTTTGTGGCCACTTCTGGGGGTAGGGTGAAGGCAGCGGCAGGGTCCTCACAAGCACAGCTTGGCGACTGCCCAAACCTTGGTCCGTTGGGGTGAAAGAAGGCATAGTACATTAGCATAAAAACAATGCCCGTTAAAAAGCTGCTGAACACTACACACAGTGCTGGTATGGCAAATGCATCAGAGATTGGTGGGGCCTTGTACAGATACCAGAGAGCACTCAAGGCGGTGTTTTCTAAAAGGATCACAAAATAGTAAATGAAAAGCCTACAGCGTGTCCTTCCTTCCTTGACATTGAACCAGCTGAAGATATAGATTATCCCAACAACCATGTCGAAAACAATCTCCTCCCATTTAGTGATGCAAAACTCTGTCTCGCAGTGGACGATCCAGAAGGTCATGATGCACCAGTGCAGCACGATGAAGATCCCAAAGTACAGCTGAAAAACTGAAGCAAACAGAGCAAAAGTAATAACCCTTGCTGCAATTGTGAAGAAATGCCAGCAGAACTGGATTATAACAGCCATATAACTGATGGGCTTCTTGTCATCACGGGAGTCACGGAGGGCCTTTTGGTAGGAAGCCAAAGCCCAAGCCAGGGATACAAGAGATGCTGCAGCAGTAAGACCTAGGAGGAAACAGGAGATGCAGTTAAAGGCATCATGAGTATGTCAGCATTTAACTGAAACCAGAATGATCCTTGCTGCTTTAAATATGCTCTTCACCACTCACGTAATCAAGTGTCAGTAAGCACCGGGAAAGGAACCTTTACTGCTAAGACTTCATTCCCCCAGTAAGCACACTGGCATGTTGGATGCACACAAACAAGAGTGGCTAGAAAACAACACTCCAAAATGCTTCTCCAGCAACAAATTCATTCAGTCACAATCTTGAGCAAGTTGGGAACAGGTGTCTGTCAGTTGGGTGATTTAACAGGATCCATGAGTGTTACTGTTTTAAACTCGAAAGAATATGAATTTTCTGTTTTTGGTAAGTCATTAAAGAAGCCTAACATAGAGCAACCAAGTCTTTCTCATTTAAATACCAGCATCATATGTATATAAACAAAATCAATAACAATGTAAGCATAAATCTACAAGTTTAATGTAAATTAAAGTAACTCTCTTTACATTAGAGTTTGAACTAACTCACTTACTTTTACTGAGGAAAAAATATTGCCCATTTTGATATTTCCACCACTTTTAAACAGAATTTTAATAAATAGAAAATGTAATAACTTTATTTTCTTCCAGTTGGAAATTAATTTTAAAAATGTTGGAATTTTACAACAAATTGAAATTCTGAGTATGGATGGTCCTAAAGTAGGGAGCTATATCTTAATGTTCAGATAGCCATTCTGTCTTCTAGATATCACAGAATTGCCTATTTATATACTATAGTATTTCTGGAAAACCTGTCAAATATTCTGAACAAAAAGAATTTGATATAGACCTATTATTCATTCATTACATTTTTGTGAAAATAATTCCTACTCGTTTGAAAATACAAAAAATGTAAAACAATTTTTTAGAAATACCTTTCTATCCTTATTTTGAATGTGTATTATTCTTTTTTCCATGAGCAAGTGTGACTGCTTGAGTTTTTAAACTCAAAGTTTAAAGTTGCATTGGAATTTAATCTAATTTTTAAACTAACCTTTTACTTCTGCATACTACCAGAAAAAATGCCTTACATTCCCATTTAAACAGTTATATATTTCAACATAATTATTCAAATGCTTAACACTTACATTCTGTTAGAAATGAATAATAATTCTTTTTTACTAGATGATTATGTTTAATTTACTTACTACTCACATCAAGTTGCTTTGGATGGAAATGGGAATTCAAATGAAATGCAAAACCCCAGCCTTTTAAGTGTATTTATTATTTAAATAAAATTTCAATAAATATGTTGTATACAGAGGAGAAATGTATCAAAAGATTTTATACTTAAATCTGGTTTATTACCAAAACAGATTTTATACACAGTTAATGAATGAATTCATAAATCTCAGCATCCCAGACTAAGAATTTATTCATAGGCCATTTAAAGATAATGATGCTTCAGCTTATTCGATTTCTAAATAGTTCCTTAACTTTGAACTAGTTATTGAGGTAAATCAAAATGAAATGCAGAAAACATTTCTTTTGTCTGCTGTTAAAAAGCTGTTTAATGATTCAGCAACCTTTGGTGCTGTATTCATACACAGTATTTTTCTTCCCTGCTCAATAGCTTTCCTTAGAACCTAACCATCAGGAATATATTACTTAAATATGATGAATTTTATGAAAAAATAGTTACTACAGAGGGGTAAGTTTGAGCCTAAATATATGTTGTTACTTGCTTTTGGAAAAAAAAAAGCTTATTTTTAAAACAGAAAAATGTAGGTTACGGTTGCTATGTGATTCTGAGGGAAAAGAAAAACCCAAACAAAACTATTTAAGCAATCCTCATGTCTTAACTCACTAAGATTTTGCTCAGAAAGTAGTACAGAGGGATTCATTGCTTTCAGGATGGATTGTGTTTGCCAGTGTTTCTCCCTCAGTCACTGGCAGGGTGCTAATTATGTTGTGAGCTGCCACGAATCCATAAATTTAAAAACTGCTTTGTTTTAAAAATAATAATAAACAATCATCAGAAATATAGAACAAACTGAGTATTTCAGGGAGAAATTTTTTAAAAAACTTCATTTTTCTTCCCACGCAGACTCCTGGATGCCAAAACACCAACATTACTTCTGGAATCCTCCTTCATGGAGGGAATAAACTATTAGTGATGAAGAAAGGAAGAAGATATGGTATAAATTGTTATTTTTGTTTCTGACATGTATATTTGCTTTTCATGCTGGTGCTGGGCTGCCTTTCAGTGACCATTATCTCCGGAGATAACAATAACAGCTGAAAACGTAACTTCTCTCTTCCCTGTAAGAATGTTTTAAGTATTGAGAAAACACAGTTCATTTCCCTTATGAAATAAAAAGTTTGGAAAGATAGAGGAAAAGGATAAAGGGTAAGAGAATCTTTCAGTATTAATGAGCCACTCTGAGCAAGAGCCTCACAGTATAATCTGCACAGAAAGTATTCTGTGAGAGAGAAATCCCTGCATTTTCCTTGCAAATCTAACTTCAATGACCTCACATACTCCCAAAGAGGTTTGTAGATATATCATCAGTTTTGCATTTGGAGATGTAAAATCATTCAATAATGCACACAGACTGTTCCAAATAAAATGTTAAAATTCATAGGAATTTCCAGTGTTCTAATGCTAATGAATTCATAGTCATCGTCTGGGACAGAAAGAAACAAGTACAATAGCAATGTAATTCTGTTATTTAAATAGTCATTAATATGGAAACATCCTTTGCTTTTACATTACTAACTCGGGGATACTGGTACACAGGAGAGAAAAGAAGACAGCGGAATGTACAATAGGGAAGAACTGCCAGTTAAAGTATTATGTATCTACTCTTGTACTATTGGCAATGGTGTAGGGATACAGAATTAAGATGAGGCTAGTTAAGATGGTGCTTTATGGGCACCATCCGTTTTTCTTTATTGATGAGACCAACCACTAAAGAATTATTAAAAATGCAATTAATAATGAGAGCTATAATGTAAAAGTGATGCTAATGACACTTTGCTAATAAAGACACGTCACTGTATAAATAATTCACTGGGAATGGTTAGAGACAAAATGAATTATTGTAGCACTGAATGGCTAATTCATTAATTAGAAAGTATCAACACATTTGCTAAGTATGTGTTCATAGAAATCTCTTTATCCATATTTCAAAAGAAGGACTAAATAAATATCTGCTAGCAAAACAAAACTTAAAGGGCACTAACACGGCATCAGGGAAAAAAAATAGAATGTCCTATTGACCTAATGGAAAACAAATAATTTGTAGCAGTGCAGGTGATTTAACTTCTGCAGTTGGGAAGGCTTATCTGCCACACAGAAATGAACAGAGATCAGACTGTGATCTCTGGAGCCGCCATTCATGAAGAACAAGATTCAGCTTTCCTGCTTGCTCAGCTGCAGCCTCCGCAGTGTGCCACAGCAACTTTCTGGTTATTTGGCAGTCCTGTATATCAGAGTCTTGTCTTGGAAATTAAGATTAACTAGCCATTTTCAGTTAGTATACTCGAGAAACTCATCTGTTACAGACTGTTAAAAGTCCAGGAAAGCAGGAATTCTGTACAAAGGCCTTGGGAAACATGAAAGCATATTCTCATTTCTTTCTTTTCTAAACCTGAACCATCAATTATTTTCTGCAGAATATGATTTGGTCTCTAAAGTTCTGTCCTGAATAGGAAAGAAACATAAGACGTGCACAGGAAAAAGATCACATAGTGCATCGGGCAAATGATGCTTTTGTTTGTTTCTGAGATGGACACCTGAAAAGCTCTGGATAGCAATTAGTTGTGAGTGTACCTACCCACCTCCAGCCTTCATAGCTCAGCCCACTGACAGCAGGCTCAATAGTAGGACAAGCCAACAACACATTGCATTAGGATAACTTTCTGTCAGGAACTAATTGGGATCTCTTTTCAGTGAAAATAAAAAGAGAATTTAATCTCTTTTATTCTGTTACAGTTTGCATTACTTAATGATATTATTTGCATAAAGGAATGACAGAGTTATTACAGATGAGATTTCAATGTCCTTAAGAGAGTTTGCTTCCTGTCTAAAACTAAAGAACAGGGCTGCCTTGATTGAATTATAAATTTAATTTCCTTCCTTGAAAACGATTCATTTCTCCATATATAAGAGATGTTCTTGCACTTTACAGAGCATGGAATATCTGTATTTGTACTTTAAATGTAAATATAATGCACTGCATGGAGCCACAGATCATTACGGACAAAATAAGTAAAAAAATCGAACATGACTTTCAGAAGTGAAAGAAAACTTATTTGACGGAAAAGAAAACATATACAGAAATGGATGCATTTGCAAATGTAATATCATTTCTGGGAAGCAAGCACAAAGAAAACCCCAGAAGAGCCAATGAAGTTCTCGACTGTGTTTGTGAGAAATCGGACTGAAATATTTATGTGTAATCCAAATAGAATTGCTACAACAGATAAGGGTTTTCCATATCACATCTCTACTTGGCAATTCACAACTTAATTGTATCCTGCTGACACCTCTGCATCATGGTTCTCCCAAAGATGCCCAATTTATTTAGCTTTGAGGAAAGCAATTCAATGTCCAAGCAGCATATATGATTTTCTAGTTTGTTTTTTGTTCCAACTCACACAACATAATCTTTAGACTGGAGTGTAACCGAAAAAAAATACAGATCTCATTCCCACACTAATTTTTTCTTTCTCCTGATTTGTACTTGACAGAGTAGAGACGTATTCAGGTCCATTAATTACAGGGTTTTTTTCTAATCACATCAGAACACAAATCCTTTATAGAAAGGTACAGAACAATTCAGGTCACCTGAAAACCCTAAAAATGGATGAACCAACCAAAGAAAGGGTTCCTTGACCTGATTAAACTGGCAAGGCTTTTGTCTCTCGTTCATCTTCCTTTTTTAAACTTGTGCTCATCATTTCAAAGAGTAATTTTTTGTAAAATAGGGATACCATACCCAGCAATACATCTGGGAATGACAACTTTCCCTGGGATCTGGGACCATGAAATATTTTTTAAAAAATCCTATTTTTACGAACTTCCTATCCAGCTGAAGAAGTGATATTATATGTATTCATAGTCCCCCTTAAGGCCTTAATCCTGAAGGAAATGCTATGTCATGACTGCGTCCCTCCAGCTTCAGAAAATGGCTTGCTGTATTTACCCAGCTTTTCCCATGCTGCTCTGCAAGTATAGCCACAAGCTTGATGTACAAGTCAAGGCCTTGTAGGCAGCTTGACAGTAATAGATGGGTTTCTGCACTAATTCTTTTATTTCCATACACTAGCACGGCAATGCCACTCTTCCTCACATGGTTTAGCACACAAAACGCTTTGCATGCTTCAGGGGAAGCTCTTGATCACACCGGGGGTAGTGTGTCCAGGTTCTCAGTATGTGTTTCGTGCTCATGGGTCTCATTCCCTGACCAATACTGTGAGATAAAACCAAAAGATGAAGCATAATTTTTTAGATGTTCCTACAACCTAAAGGTGTAACACTGTCTCTAGGCACATAAGAGGTTTGTTAGGAGCAGTCAGCATGGTTTTATCAAGGTGAGGTCATGTTTGACTGACCAAATAGCCTTTTATGAGGATATAACCAGATGGATGGGTGTTGGTAGGGCAGTGGATGTGCTTTACCTTGACCTCAGTGAGGTGTATGACACTGTCTCCCACAGCATCCTGGTGGATAAACTGAGGAAGTGTGGCCTGGAGGGTAGAGTAGTGAGGTGGATTGAGAGCTGCTTGAAGGGAAGAAGCCAGCGAGTTGTCATTAATGGAACAGAGTCTGGCTGGAGGCCTGTAACTAGTGGAATCCCTCAGGGGTCGGTACTGGGACCAGTATTGTTCAGTGTCTTCATTGATGACCTGGATGAGGGAATAGAGTGCACAGTCTATTCACAGTTTGCTGATGACACAAAGCTGGGAGGGGTGGCTGACACACCAGAAGGTTGTGCTGCCATTCAACAAGATTTAGACAGGCTGGAGAGCTGGGCAGGGAGAANAAGGGAGTGGAACACCTTCCTTATGAGGACAGGCTGAGGGAGCTGGGTCTCTTCAGCTTGGAGGAGACTGAGGGGTGACCTCATTAATGTTTATAAATATATGTGAAGGGTGAGTGTCAGGAGGATGGAGCCAGGCTCTTCTCAGTGATGGCCAGAGATAGGACAAGGGGTAATGGGTCCAAGCTGGAGTACAGGAGGTTCCCTCAGAATATAAGGAAAAACTCTTCCACTGTGAGGTTGACAGAGCACTGGAACAGGCTGCCCAGAGAGGTTGTGGAGTCTCCTCTGGAGATATTCAAGACCAACCTGGACACCTTCCTGTGTGATTTAATCCAGGTGATCCTGCTTGGGCAGGGGGGTGGACTAGATGATCTTTTGAGCTTCCTTCAACTCCTAACATTCTGTGATTCTGTGAACACGATAGATTCTTGCCCTCACACAGGTTATTTCCTTCCTCAATTACTGCCGATATGGCTTGCTGAGGTAAACTGTAGCACTATACTGGAAGTATCCACACTGGAATCCAACCATTCAGCCTCAGTGTCTGTCATCAGGTTTCATAGATAAGGACATTTCATGTACAAGTATATTTGCTGGCATTTTTCGCTACCCTATTCCTGTTTTCAGAAGAGGGAAGCACTCCTAACATAATACCTGCAGACAGGTCCAACCCCTTTAAATATGCTGTATGCTGATCTTAACATATCTTCCTGGATTCCAAGGGTTGTGGCTTTGTTGTCCAGGGTGATTGTCCATAAGGGTGTTGCCAAGATAATTCTATCACTTTCCCACATCAGCAATTTTGTCTTACATTAGCTGTCCTAAATCATAGTCAAAGGCTTTCTGGGTAATTGAAACAAGTTGCTGGAGGTCGGAAAGGGATTTTTTGTCTTCCTTATTAGGGGCCAGATCTGATTGTGCCCAGATAGAAAAGGCACATTACTGGAATATTCCACTTCTCTAGTTTTGCTTAACCTGTTCATTACCCACAAACGGGAGTGATAATGTCTTTGGATGCACCTCTAATAGTTCATATTTCTAGGGTTTGCCACAGGTTGGATTCACAGCTGGGGAAGTAGATTGTTTCATGTGCTCATCATTCAGCTTCACTTTCTCCTACTGTGTACTGGGTTGGAGTAACACAGCATAAGTGATGACAGGAACTCTTCCTTGTTGAAATGTAAGTCCAAGTTACGCCTGATATTACTTCGAAGTGTTACATAATGTCTAGAGAACATGCTATCTTATACAGGAATATTTTCTCCTGTGATTCCTTTCAGCTGCTTTGTATAGATACTTCTGATGAAAGAACTTCCAGCTGCTTCTTTAATTTGATCTCCACAACTCCACAACAACTTACCTTTGCTCTGGCAGTCTAGAAACAGTATATACACATACACATACACATACACATACACATACACATACACATACACATACATATACGTGAATGTATAACATTTAGCCTTATTCATTTTTCCTACTCCTAACTTATTTTTCCAGCAGAGGTTTGGACACTGTGTGGAGGACCAAAGACAACTGATAAAATTTTGACTTTCACGCCTTTAGCAGACACTTAGAATCTGTACCAGATAGTTGCTTGATGATTTGCCTCTTGCTACAGTCAAGGCCATGTCCACCTTAGTGTCTAACTGTTAGACTTACTGCTATCCTGATCATAGCTTTAAACAGGTCTACAGCTGAATGTTCATTTTATTTCAAGCTAATGTCAAGAACAAGTTCCATTTGCATCTCCCCCAGATCCAAGCTAGTCTTTTATCTAAATTTTGTTGTTGTACCTTAAGAGTTCTTTTGGAAGTTATGAATAAAGTCTATTACAGATAAAGAAAGTCAATTTAGGATGCAGGGACCACAAGTACCATGGAAGTTGGACTTTTCCTGTAATTCAAGAGTTCACAGTCAGGTCTCTCTTCACAGATAACTAATGATAAAAGATTTCTTGGGGCACAACAACGAAATGTTTTGCTACCTTCTAATCAATCTGTTAATTAACTCTTTAAGATACTTGAGCTGAAGTCATGCTGCCAGAATATGACAGCTAAGGGCAGTTACTTGCTGACTGAACATCCTGGCTTATTTCTGCCCTCCCAGGTACATTTTCCTAATATTTTTTAGTTTCTTGTTCTACTAAAGACATGTTATATTTATAAGTTACAATTCACGAGTCCTTATTAGCCACTAATCAAGTCCATTCCTTCTCAGGCAGTGACAACTGTCAGGTACTTATGTATGACATGCAGTCCATATGCTGCTAGGCTTGGCAAGACAGCATGAGATCATTTTCCCTGTTAGGAAGCTAAACCTAGACCCCTGTACTTTCACAGCAAGACTTCTTGCCTGTTAGGTAATTTAGTATCTTTATATTCCAGTGAAGTATGTGCAGCATAAACATACCCACTGACTCCAGGCTCATTTCCATGATTGGTACATTTCTTTTCGTCAAAAAGTGCTTTTGACGTCTTGAGGTTGCTGCAAGTAGCTTATAGTAATCAAGGGATTATCTGGAGACTGCAGAAACTCCAAGCAGAACAAAACCTCTGCTCTTACCTCTTGAGGAGAAAAAACATTATGATAACGTAATGTTAAGCTAAAGATAGGGCACCATCTATGGGAGAAGGCTCCACCTGCACTGCTCAGTCTAATGCACTGCATATAGGGACACCTTCCATAAAGCCAATGGCATAAGCAGTAGCAGTTCTCCCTGTTGCCCAAAGATGTAGTCAACTGGACACCTAAAAAATTCTGTTGAAACATTTTGATGAAACACCTTTCTGTTAATCCACATTTCTGTGACTTTATTTTTCTGTTGAGGTTTTCATATGCTTTTGCTTATGTGACTTCTGAACAAAGTTTCTTTTGGTATATTCCAGTGGTTCAGAGGAACCAGCCACATGGATTTTCACTCCATGGCTGTTGCCAAAATTAACTGGAACTCTTTTATTGGAAACTCTTCGGAAAAATATTCATCAAGTGAACAATGGTGCTAGAAATAGTACTGATTTTCCATCAATTCTGCAGAAAACCATTTTCTGAGATGCTGTGTGTGGGTGCCAGGTGCTGGCAGGAGGCAGGCGTGCACTCAGGGAGGTCTCCCTGAGGAGAGGCTAGGGGCTGCCTTGAGCCAGACACAGCTGGTTCCAGTGACTTCCAGCCAGCTCCAGCTGAGCCACTGCAGGACACAGCTGAACTAATCAACCAAGATGGTGTCACCTCTGTGAAAACATATATAAGAAAGGGCAAAGCGACCCAACAGGTGGAACTGTGTAAGCACCAGGGTTAGAGAAGGAGGAGGTGCTCCAGGTGCCTGTGGGAAGAGCACCATGATGGATTTCCCTCCAGCCTGTGAAGGACCATAGCAGAGCAAATATCCACTTTGCAGCCTGTGGGTATTTCCTGAGGGAAACTACAGCCTGTGGAGAGCCCACACTGGAGCAGGTTTATCCTGAAGGAAGTGTGAAGAGGAAGAAATATGTGAGTCGAAGTGTTATGGACTGACCACAACCCCCATTCCCCATCACCTCATGTCACTCAGAGGCAGGAGGTAGAAGTATCAAGATTAGAGGAATGATGTTTAGGCTGCTAAAAAAAAGGATGCAGGGCAAAAAGTGTTGTTTTAATATGTCTTTGTTTCTCAGTATCCATATTTATTTTAACTGTCAAGAAATTAATCTTTCACAAACTGAGTCTGTTTTGCCTGTGATGAAAATTGGTAAGGGACCTCCCTGTCTTTGCCCCAATCCAGTTTTTTCATACTATTTTCTCCCCTTGCACTGTTGAGGAGGGGCAGTAAGTAACCAGCTGGGTGGGCACCTGGCTGCAATTCAGGTTCATCCCACTATGTCCAATGGTCTCACTGCAATATAATTTTGAATACACAAACCATACATGTGGTCATTAAAAAGCAATGTTCAGGGTCAAGGCAAGTCTATCTGCTCCTTCCAGAATTATCCAAGAAAAACACTTCCTTGCACAGGGATACATGGAAATATACTTCAAACTTCTGTAAACCCTCTGAAATGTGTTCTGCTACCTGCTAAGACCCTGCAAGGCATTGGCCTTCTCCTAGAGAAGCTGGCTGCTCGTGGCTTGGATGTGCATATGCTATGCTGGGTGAGAAACTGGTTGGATGGCAGGGTCCAAAGGGTTGTGTTAAATGGAGTTGAATCCAGTTGGTGGCTGGTCAAGAGTGGTGTTCTCCAGGGCTTGGTGCTGGAGCTGCTCCGGTTTAACATCTCTATTGATGATCTGAATGAGGGGATAGAGTGCACCCTTAGTAAGTTTGCAGGTGACACTAAGCTGGGTGGAGGTTTAGATCTGCTTGAGGGTAGGGAGGATCTGCAGTGGGATCTAGACAGGCTTGATTGATGGGCTAAAGCCAACTGTCTGAATTTCAACAAAGCCTAGTGCTGGGTCCTGCACTTTGGCCACAACAACCTCCCAGAAGTGCTACAGGCTTGGGGAAGAGTGACTGGAGAGCTGCCCAAAAAAGAGGGAACTAGGGGTGTTGATTGACACCCATCTGAATGTGGCCAATGGCATCCTGGCCTGTATCAGGAATAGCAAAGCCAGGGAGGTGATCTTATCCCTGTACTCAGCTCTGGTGAGGCCACTCCTCGACTACTGTCTGCAGTTTGGGGTGCCACAGTATAGGAGGGACATTGAGACTTGAAATAAGCTGCTGAAAGATATGTTCTTACTATTAACCAAGCTTTCTGATATGTTTTCCACCAGCATCCCACAAGCAAAACAGACTGAAATGGCCATACTGGCTACAGTATGGTGGAACATATCAGAATAGTATCTGGCGTGTCCAAATTATCTTTCCTATGTAATTTTTTCAAGAGATAATGAATATCATATAATACACACAGTAGTATCACACTGGCTCTAGAAATGTCTGTTGAGGGTTTGGGAGAGGAAGGGCTAAACTGGTATTTCAAATACACCATGGAATGATTTTTTTTTTTTGGCCACTGGCAGTGGTCAGCATCCAAAAAGGAGAATACAAGGATCCAGGACATGTTTTGGCATGAAAAATGTCTCAAATACCTTGCACTAAGTCTTATTACAAATCAATAGCATGTGACCAGGTTACTGGCAAGGAAACTCTTACTTCACGCAGAAAGATATAGTATAGGGCCATTAGTCTCCTTAAATCTCCTCAAGCTATAAGTTTGGGACTGGCTTTCAGTGGTTCATAGCCTCATATAAGCTTTCTGAAAGGGGATAAATTTCAGCCTCATTAAGCAACTGATATGTCTCCCACTTGCCCATTAAAGTAATTCTGAAGTATCTTATTTGACACAATTTGTCTAAGAAATATAATATATATATATAT
>VXBZ01002656.1:0-15610 GCA_013399135.1 Heliornis fulica
AAGCAGAACCTGCCTTTCATGAAGCCATGGTGGATGGGCCTGATCACCTCGTCATCCTGTATGTGCTGTGTGATGGTACTCAAGAAGATCTGCTCCATAACCTTCCCTGGCACTGAGGTCAAACTGACTGGCCTGTAGTTCCCTGGATCCTCCTTTCAGCCCTACCTGTAGATGGGCCTTGCATTTGCTAACCTCCAGTCAACTGGGTCCTCCCTGTTTAGCCAGGACTTCTGATAAATGATGGAAAGTGGCTTGGTGAGCACTTCCACGAGATCCCTCAGTACCCTTGGGAGGATTCCATCTAGCCTCATAGACTCATATGTCCAAGTGGTGTAGCAGGTCACTATTTCCCCTGAGATTATTGGAGCTTCATTCTGTTTCCCATCCCTGACTTCCAGCCCAAGGGGCTTGGTACTCCAAGAACTGGTCTTACTACTCAATACCATGGAAAAGAAAGCATTGAGTACATCAGTCTTTTCCTCATCCTTTGTCACTATGTTTCTTCTTGTATCCAACAAAGGATGGAGATTCTACTTAGTTCACATTTTGGTGTGAATGTATTTGTAGAGACATTTTCTGTTTACTTTTAAGTCAGATTAAGTTCTGGGTGGCTTTGGCCCTTTTAATATTTTCCTGTCATCCAAACCTAATGACATCTTTTTCATTCCCAAGTTGCCTGCCCATTATTCCAAAGGTCATAAACTCTATTTTTTTTTCTTTTTTTCCTTTTTTTTTCTTTTTTCTTTTTTCTTTTTCTTTTTTCTTTTTATTTTTTCTTTTTTCTTTTCTTTTTTCTTTTTTTCTTTTTTTCTTTTTTTCTTTTCTTTTTTCTTTTCTTTTTTCTTTTTTCTTTTCTTTTTTTTTCTTTTTTCTTTTCTTTTTTTTTTATTTTTCCTCCTGAGCTCTAGCCAAAGCTCTCTGTTCAGACAGGCCAGTCAATTTTCCTGCCGGATTGTCTTTGTACAAGTTTAGCTGTATTTGACTATTGAAAACCATGAGAAGATGGATACAGTGTCCTCCGGCACAGGCTCACTGTGTGAACTGAGAGGCCTCAAATCCTTTCTCTTAGTGCTGTCCAGAGGGCAGGGATCCTGTACCTCATGAAAGGCACAGTACCATCTGACTCATTTTACTGCAACAGAGATACTTACTTATACGTGGGTGGGGTACTGAAAACAGAAAAGAGGAAGGTATATGCAGCAATGCTTATTCCAGTTGCCTTCCATGAGCAGTGAGCTCTTGTGCCAACAGCTTGGCGTTGGCATCAGCACACACTGGCACAACTCCAGGCCACCTCCTCATTTCTTCACTTCAGGCTGGGTTTTTCCTTATAAGCGAGATGAATGTGTATTTTGATAGCACCTAGAAAACCCAAGCAAAAACAGTGTACCTACTGAGTAAGCTACTGTGCAGTCCTTGCCCTGAAGAGTTGACAAATCACCACCCAAGAGGCATTATTATTATGAGGATTGTAGTTAATACTTTTTTCTTAAGAATTTAATGCTGAACTTAGATATACAAGAATCCAGCTTTTGTTTAAAAAAATAAAATGTTCTGTCCCCAGAAGAAATAAAAATTCTTTAAAAATGCAACTTACGTGGATTCCAATGGCTCAAGCTGCAGATAATAAAAGCTGATGCTTATTACTTGCAAAATAATATGAACCTGTATGAGAACTGTCAACACCTTCTTTTTAACTTTTAATTACAGACATATCGCTACCACTGTCTAGTTTTCAGCAGATATGATTTTTCCCCAATTGCCTGTTATGTGGTAGTGTGTTCTGAACAAAGGGCAGAGGCTTGAAAAAGGGAAAATTCAGACTAGTTAAAAAGACATAAACTATCAAGCTAAAATGAAAGGCAAGCATTATCTTACAGGTCCACAACCAAGCACTCCAAGAAGGTTGGTCCTGTGTGGGGATGTCATGTTTGAGAACATTATGAAGTCAGTGATGAAATAGGGGAATTCAATGCTCTTGAGAATGAACCTGAAATTTTTGTCCGTTTTTGCAGCACATTAATTGTTCACTTCATTGTTGTAGTCACTAAGAATGAGGAATGCAATGCAGAGATTGTTCCTTCATGGTTTTATTTCACATTTTTTAAAGATTTTGTGGTGTTAGATCACACCCTGACAGGTCCCCTAAGAAACAGGATACAAGATGCCTGCGTGCCAATGAACAACTAAGCACTTTAAGCCAGGTTTCACTTGGAGAAAATGAAAATGTCCAAGCACTACAGTATATTTTAACTTGCTTAGGAGCTCTGTCTTAGGGTAACAAGATACATGAGCTGAAATCCCTTTTCCACACTGATCCTAGATCTTCACAATCCTTAAGGTAAATTGGGTAAAATAAAATAAAGGTTGAAGAATAAACAGGATTTTCTGGATTAGACACCTGATGTCTCTTAGGCATGGGGCTGGCTGCACCCTTCTCTCAGCGATTTCCACCTGAGCCCTATGCGCATGGAGGGCCCTAGCGCAGGAATCCCGCTTCAGACAGAGCATTGGCATTTTTCCTGCTGGATTTTCTGGCAGTCAGGGTGTTTACTCTGATGTGAGGCTCTTAAGAGAGCAGAGACAGCAGGACATACTGTCTCCCGACTCCACTCATACCAATTGTCTTGACCTGCCTTCCACAAGAAGATACAGAGGACTCCAAATAAAGCCAAGGGAAGCTGTTTTTTATCAGGCAGGGACAGTTGGCGCCTGCAGTTCACCCAGAGGTTACCAGCACTCATGTCCAAGCTTGCTGGGGCTTCCTCTGGCTGCTCTGCCCAGCATGGGAGGCTGGCAGAAACAAGTCTACACTCTTTGCAGGGACTCAGAAGCCAGATACCACAAGTTTTAGCTCTTTAGAATAGGTCTTCACCCCAAACCACCTAATTACTTCTCATAAATGCTTCAGATCCTTATCCTTCGCTGCAGTCTCCCTATGACCTGTACTGAACATTTCATTACATATTTAAATGTACTCTGTAGGTAGAGGTAATTTAATCATACTTAAATTACTTTTGCATGTAGGCCATGATATACACACTACTAAAAAAAAAATTAAAAATGTCTTTCACCAGGTCAGGAAATGTAATAAAGGCTCCATCCTAGAAAAACCAGATCAGCCAGCTTTCCTGCCAAAGCATAAACAAATCTGAACACAGGGAGGGGAATAAAATCCAGCATTTTCTTTGTTTCAAATCCCTGGTACTGCAGTAGTCAAAAACAGGTTAAAAAGTATTGTATTTCATTTTGCAGAATTTTGTATTTTTGTATTGTACAGCAATAAAGCTAGCATTAAAGCTGTCATTGTCAAGCTATATGTTAACTAAATACGGGTAATTAACCTTTGTGACACTAGGAATATAGCTTTCACTGAGCAAGGATTTGTGGAACATTTAGACTTTATTCATTCTCACATCCACACTCCTAGTTACTTTGCCATCAGTCCCTTTGTTGATAGCCAATACACCTGTAGCAACCACACAGAATGTTTACACAATTAACTGCTGCTCTTACACCTCTGTCTTTTATACTGTTTTGCAAAGGGATGTCTGTTGACTCCTGGAAGACTACGCGGAAGTAAGACGAGATGGTTTAAATGTAAAATGATTAACTGTAGTGTAAAAGGATCTACCTGGATGTAGGAAAGGAAGCTGGTGGGTGTGAGTTCATGACTAAGCCCCAGGGAACTCCGCCCAGCTGTGGNAGCCTGTGCTTACAGTAGACACCTCTGCCAAAGCTGGAACCTGGAGCCTGCATAAGAGGTCCTGGCTGCTGCCAAGCACGCTGCCACCGAGTAACTTGGAGCAACTGGGCAGCACAAAAAGAGGATTTGTCCCTCTCAGAAAGCCAGTGAAGGTCTGGCTCTTACTGAGTGCTGTGATTCTGTGGTGTGGGCTGAAGCATCTCACTTCAAGGAGCAGTCATCTGGCTACCAAAGGGTTGGATATCAGCTGGGACTGGTGCAATCCAGCATAACTGGAATAAGCACAAGTATCCTAAGAAAATATATCACTCTTCCTGAAGGAACTGACTGCTTGCTCCTTACATTAGAGGCTGATTAACAATCCAAATCCTGCTTCTATCTTGTGCATCCCACAAAGACTCTGAACAGATTTAGGCAGAAAGAGAAAAGGAGAGGTTTCTTGATTCTGTCCCTTGCAGCAACAACACCACATTTGCAGTGGGCTCCTGCAGTGCCATGCTGTGCTCAGTCAATCAGGACAGGGCTGCTGGGTTACAGTATTGTGTAGGATCATTTTTCCCTGCCACCCTCAAAGGAAATCCAGGCAGAAGCAGAGACAACGTGGTGTCCAGAATCTTCAGCGAAGTTCCTGTGTGACCTTGAAGCAAGGCAGAGGGAAACGCCTTTTTCTGTCTTTCCCATTTCCTCATGGTCTTTCATCTCTTTAACAGTGACAGAGGCCACCATGCAGATGCAGCAAGTAACTTGCAAATCCGAACCACTCTGCTCAATTGTCTTCTAAATCCACACTGACTAAACATTTTCACAGGCAGCATCTGGATCTGAGGAGACTGTTATTTATCAGGGGCTTAAATGTTTGACAAGTTTCATCTGAGTAGAAGGAAAATTACTTTTCTAAACGTGAGCATTAACTATGAATATGTAGTTCATTACATTTCAGAAGAACTTAATCCAATCACAGATCAAGTAATTCTATCACAAAGAGTTATTTTACAAAATTGGAACTCCCCCCTCAAAAGATAATGATGGAATCATGAAATTATTCTTGGTCATAATACTAGCTTTTTTTGATAGTCTGTTAGTTCTCACTTTCAGGCCAAATAACCGCATTTGATCTGGCAAAGACTTTGGTTTTCCTCTGATCATGCAGACTGCTCACGAGACGCAGGGAGTGGATGAGTCTGGATCCTGCCACACTGAATAAACACTGTGAGAACAGACAGGATGGCTGTGTGGAAAGCGTGTGACTCAGCATGACTCTGTGGATCCTTTCCTCGCATCCTTCCTTAGCATGAGGAGTTTCTAATTAGTTGTTTAGAGTCCTGGCCAACCAGCATACATTTTCCATTAAACTCACATCTTTGTGACGCTGGCCTCTGCTTCTAGAAAGACCACAGGCCCACTGAAAAAGTAATTACTTTAATGGTTCCAATCTCTATGCTTTTTAACAAATAATCCTAAACAGAACCAAAAGTAGACCCCTTTCACCTCAATGACAAAGATGGCAGGAATTGCCCAAAACCCTGTTTCCTAGAACTACAGTGAAACAGCATTTGTTAGTGCTAGAGGGAGGTGTGCATTGAAACTATAGAAAGATCACATATGCCCAAGGCCAGGCACAAACCTTCCATGTTAGAGAGCATGAAGTTCCTAACACAGATATCCTTTCTCCTCCAGCTTTCCTAATTCTCCCTTCCCCAAGCTGCAAACAACAGTGTCCACTCTCAAATGACAGATAAGCTCTCACAAGGCAGAATGGATAGACCTGCCTTATCTTTATGATAACTTATGATACAGAGAGCTCTGCTCTTCGGTCATATGCCATAGATATTGTTAGAGCCTAAACTGTTAACATGACTGTATTACCACATTGTCTTTTATTCCTAACTGTGGAAGATAACGTAAATCCATTCAAGCTAGCTTTTAAGAGAGATTTATGTGTCTGTTGCTTAACTTCATTTTAATTTATTGGCATAAAATCAACACAGGCAAGGTATTGCCCCCCGCTAAATAAGGTAATGCCGAAACAGTAATTCCTTCTAGTTGTCACACCGCCTCTTGAATTCTAATGCCATGCATGATTTAAATTGTCAGAAGCCAGGATTGCTGCCACATGAACTGCCTGACCTGCTCAGTGTCCTTGGACTTTTGCATGTCTTTGAAACGCTACCATTTTTACATTATCGCAGGCATACCATCAGCTAACTTTGAGAACCGATCCTGTTAAAATTCTGCCTCTTTTTGGGTGAGTATCCCATGACCCCTTTGTGGTTATACCCACCTATGGGTCAGAATGCAGGGGTGGAACAGAATAGTTCAGGTTCGCACACACACTGAGGAAAAAAAAAAAAGCAAGCTCTGGCCTTAGAAGGGCTTATTTCCCACCCCTACCCAGCAGCTGCTGCAATACTTCGTTACCATAAAAACTAGAAAAATAATAATTTTTCTTTTCTTATTTAGGTCACTGATGAATTAAGAACACATGGGTATATAATGTGGATGAGATTCCAAAACATATCACTGATACTGACAGACCACCTAAATGGCTACTGATATGCAGTTCATGGTCAGAAGTGAATAAATGGATGACACCGTTAAAATTTCCACAACCAGACAGAAAATATGCTCAAAATTCCATATTTCATACATGCTTCTAACAGAACAATTCAGGCCAGCAGCATATCATAAATCTACAAAGAGTACAGAATATAAAAGGGGTGATAGATTGATACTGCACAAACATTATATTAAGTTCACTTTCCATTTATGAAAATATTCTGATTCAACAAATCGTATTTTCTTCTCTGTTAAAGCAGTTGTGGCTTTTATTAGTTATTACAAGTGACAATTTACAAGGACAGGTAAGAGGTCCTGAAAATAAGAAATGACAAAGACTATTTCAAATAAGAATGTTTTCAGATCTATAAATTTTGTTCTTATGTTCTCCTTTCCTTTGCAATGCTGGAATTGTTTATACGACAGTCAGCACTGCTGTGAATGAATGTCACGTGTTACGCTCTTCAATTGAATTAAAGCTTGTCACACAAACTTTCTGAAAAGCTCACAGAATTAATTTCTCTTTTGTTTTTCCAGAGGTATCAGCTGTAATCTAAAAAAACACGTACAGACAGATCCCAGTATTACCATGTGCTCAATGGCGCAGATAGGATCACACTGTGGAGATTACATAACTTTTTGGATGCTGACTCCTGGAATCCACTCACAACCGAGAATGGCATTACTGCTTGGGTAAATCATAAGTTTCTCTGGAGCCAGCAACAATTCTCAGTCAGAGTTCATCCATCCCTAGAGCTGTCCCGGCTATTATCTGCTGCAAGGTGTTTAACTAATGTCAATAAAACTCAGGTAATCGAAACCAGTGCCTTCTGAAAATGAGATGGGCAGATTGCAATGGGCAAATCACAGTTCAAGTTCTACTGCCTGCTCACTTCAGCAGTTCTACATGTGTGAAAGGACCACCGGCCTTTTAATTGGCTATGGTGAGGTTAGAGCAAGCCTACAGCTTTAACTTGGTGTACATTTTGTGAGAGTGTTATGAAGCAGACAGCTCTTCCTTTCACATCTCTTCCTCCACCCACCCCTGCATCTCCACATACAAACTTCTCTGAGGTTCCCTTTAAACATTGCAAATATGTTGTAATTCTGGAAAGACCTCAACAGATCAAAGGATCTTGAGGGGAAAGACAAAAAACGAAAGTGTTTCCAACTCCCCACTCATAATACATTAGATATTTTTCTTGATTTGTGGATTCCTTTTCCATAGGCATTCGCTAGAGATGAGCTGGAAGGTGAAGGAAAAAATCTCTGAGAGCATTCTGGGAACTGTGGTGCAAAGTTACTGTGCTGTAGCAGAATACTACAAAAATGTGCACACTCTCACTAAACTGTCACACACAGAAGGGCCAGTGACAGCAGATGCATGAGGTAGGCAACCTCATTCTGCAGGCTGGCAGGTGCAAGGGAAATAATGCAAATCAACAAAGGTAGTAGAGAAGACAATAATCAGGCTTGTAACATCATTAGCATTTCTGTAGGTTATTTCTACTATGGGTTACTCTTACTGCAGATTTCTAATAATCTGAGACATGTTCCCACAAAGCAGAGTTCATAAACATAATGATGTGATCAGAAAACTGTCGCACTCCAGTTTGCTTGTACAGTGTTCTCCCACCCTGGAATAGTTCAACAGAGACAAAAGGGCCAATCCTTACAGATTGCTGAGGAGCAACTGATTGCAAGGGCATACAGTGACAGGACAAAGGGCAATGGCAATGGCTTTAAACTGAGAGTAGATTTATATTAAAGGAAGAAATTCTTCCCTCTGGGGGTGATGAGGCCCTGGCACAGGTTGCACAGAGAAGCTGAAGCTGCACCCTCCCTGGCAGTGTTCAAGGCCAGGCTGAATGGGTCTTTTGGCAACCTGGTCTAGTGGAGGGTGTCCCTGCCCATGGCAGGGTGGGTGGAACTAGATGGGTTTTGAGGTTCCTTCCAATACAAACCATTCTGTAATTCTACTCTATGAATTACTAATGCATTTAATCTTACTGTTCAGAAAGAGAGGGGACAGGTTATTTAATTCATTAAATGCCCTAATAACTACTTTTTTATTTTAGACATTTTTGTGTTTTAAATGCAGGAGGAGTAAAATAACCAAACACTTAAAAAAATAGTTAATAAAACTCCTGCGACATATTGTCTATCCCTCTGGGGAAAAACATAAATCACATATGACTGTGATCACGTATGTTTCGTACACACAGTTAATTTCTTATAATGTTCTTTCTAGTTGGAGGTGTATCAAGAGATCTGTCAGCACTGATGGCCCATAGACCCCTATGCAGACTTTACTTTGTCTCCCCAGCTTAGGAAATTAGCTATAATTTATTTAGCTCCCAAGTTTCTGAGACCACATCTTGATGCTGCTGTGACAGTGACCAGGAGCGTGCTTCAATGTCACTGTCATCATCCTCTATTTATCAGCATTTCTCCACTCCTGTTGCATATTTTTTCAAAATGGGTAGGAATCCCATGCAGTATCCCAGAGGTCTACTGCCACCCTAAAACCAGTCTGTGTTCTCCTCCTTCAGTACCCCATCTGGATGCTTTTCACTCTAAGCTCCTGGTCCTTCATTAAGTTGGAAAACTGCTGTCAGTCATGTGCTGGGAAATGTATGCAGAGGGGATTCAACATACTCCTCTCCCCAGAGGCAAAACCATGATGGATCTCAGCAGGAGACTTTGGTGTTGCCTGAGTTGTGATTGCTCCAAAAGGATGAGTGATGAGCATGACCTAAGGATCTGAACTCTTAGAGATCTAGATTCAGATATGCCAGGGTCTAGATGGCATTTTGGTGGCATTTATTTTTGAACAAGGGTGCATGAGCATAAAGCCACACAGACTGATTCTCAATGTAGTCAAATCTTACCGTATTTGGATCACAAACAAGACTAAGACCCCTGTGGACAATGCAATAAAGTACTGAGTTTTTGTTCTGCTAGGAACATGGTTGTAGAGTCACGAACAGCTAGGCAGGAAGAGGTATTTATCACCTACTTCTCCTGTCAGGATGAACTACTTAATTTTCCCTGTGTCTATACTGTTGAAACCTGCCAGTGAGGGAGATCCCACAGATTCCCTGGAAAGTGAGAGCTCTATAAAACTACTGCCAATTGTTAGGACCTTTTTCCTAGTATCTAACTTTGCTGACATTTCAGCCTACTCGAAGAACATGGGAAACATACTGCAGCCTTGCACATACTTTGAGTATGTCATCATGTCTGTCCAGAGTTTTCTTTAGACCAAACAAAATTAATAGTTCCAAACACTCTCCAGATTGTCCTCATTGTTCACATCCTCTCTGTTTTTTTTCCAGTCTTTTTTTAAGCAAGATATGGAGTGAATTAAATACATCCTTTGACAAATAAATTACTGGTACTAAAGGAAGCAAGGACTTCACCTGCATTACAGACAACAACACTATTTTCTGCAAGACAACACTTTTGACTCTTACTGCATTTGTGATTCATTGTAATTAATCAGATTAATTTAAGAGGAATTGTTATTTTATACACTCCACTCTATATTCCTTCCAGTGCAGATGCAGAAACACTATGCAAGAACTGTAACAGACCTACACTGAAAATAACTTTCAACTTTCTTCAAAATATTTAAAAAGATAAGTTCATAAAAATAGTATTTCCGCTGAAATGGAAGATGGAGAACAAATGAAAAAGAAATCCATCCTCAGTTTGGTCAAATCATCACAATATTCTTTTAACTAATCCCCATAAGGAAAACCCATTTACCTCTTCTTAGTGGCTAGGATTAACATTTCACTATATTCATTAGACTTTGCAACCATATCCTGCTATCTGAAATATTCTGTTGTAAAATTTAAGTTAAATCATTCATTGGAACTGGTATGGTTTCTTTATGTAAGGGAAAGGAATGGAGAGAATAGAAATTATCTGATAAATGTTATGGGCTTTGAAGATGTTCTAGAATGCTTTCAACATTTTCAGTTATCACTTTTAGTGGTTACCTAATAAAGAACCTTTCCTGGAAGTAAATAGGTGTTTGGCTTACCCCATAGCATCAATACAAACTGAGTTATCTCTGTGATAAGCTAACAATAAACTTCCTATGTGATCCTGACCCGTGGGATTCTAAAAGAGAAAGATGTGGAAAATCCCAATCTGCTTCATCACAACTACTGCTGTGATTAGTTTTCCAACAATTTTCCCCTGCTATACTTCTACTACAAGTAAGATGCATATCTAAGCATACTGCTCTTTAACATGGTTGCAATGCTGATCTGATTTTGAACTCCATGGGTTAATGCAAGCTCTCCTTTCTCATTGTCTGCTTACAGGTAGTTTTCTCTGGAGACTGTTGGCTGTTATAAAGGCCACAGTAACACCTGTTCTAACAAACATGCCAACACATAACCATGTTTCAGTTTGTTGAGCCATTAGATATTTTTATCCCAGCTTAATAGTGATGTGTTATTTCCTTTCCTCAGCAGAGGTAACAGAACAGTCACTATGTTCATCAGCTACAAACTTAGTCTACCTTAGTGGTTGCACTAGTGGACAGCAACCTGTGTATCCCTTCCTCTGCATTCCTATCTCTGCAGGGTGAGTACTTTGCTGATTTACAACAGTAGCAGGATAAAAAGTCAGTACTAAGTAAATGGTGGCATCTTGAGTCTATCTATACATGCAAGCAGAGGAGCAAGTACTTGAGATTATCTGTTTATTCATGAGCACACTCCATGGAAAGACTGGATAAGACCAACATATGCATATGCACAAGCACAATGAATTAAGATTGCACAGGAAGCCCAAATAATTATAGCAGGTTCCTAATTTTCAATTGCTTGATTTTGGCAACTTAATGTGTTTGGATTTTTTTCATGTAGCTGTAGGTGCACTTTAAAGCAAACACATCACCAGTTAAGCGTCTGTCAACACAAGTGCAGAAGCACAGAAGCACTACTTTATACTCCTCTTAGACCAAGCTATTTTGTTAAATTTGCATGTTCTCTATTACAGCAAGGTTATGATGACCAGGAGTCACAGCTGTACTTCCACTTGGGCCATCTATGTTTCTATCCCCCAGGCACTGGGCATACCTAACATTTTGTTCCAGACCTTTTGCCACTCTGCTGTTATGCCTCCAGCCCAAGCACTGGATCCCCATGCTTCTGAGAAAAGGGAAAATACAGGAGTTTAGTTAAAGGCTGAACAACAGGAACAAACACAGGGCACTGCTGCAGGTGGTCAGAAGAATCAGCATGACACCAAATAACCTTAATCCACACTACCTATCCTGTCCCCTACCCTGACCCCAAAATGCCATGAATGAATATGCTACTGTCCTGGGTTTGGCTAGGATATACTGGAACCCCAAGTAGTAACAACACAACAGCAAATCAGCATGACATACTCATAAAGCATGTATTTACCACAGCCAGAATTTCCAAAAATTGCATGAATCTTAAGGTAGATAAGAGGGAATGGGTGTGACATCCTAAATACAGAGTGAAATAAAAATGGATCTCTTCTACCAGTAAAAGAGAAGAATAAACAGCTGCTGCCCAAACTCCCTCTTGTTTCCTAGGATCCTTGCTGGTCACACCTGAGTCTCAAGGACATTAATGACAACCACTGTAGTAACTAACAAGTCTGCCAGCAAGTCCAACAAGAACTGAGCAGGAAATACAGAGACTTGTTCACAGACTCAGGAAAGCAAGCAAGGGAGACTGCTTAAGATGGCCCAGCGGCTTTTATTAATGAGAAACACAAACAGGAAGTACAGACGGTTTTGTTGTGTTGAAACAAGTTAACAAAATTGCTTCTTATACCCAGGGACCTGTTTCTTGCACTGCAAAAACAGAGCCTTGCAATAAAGTAGTACCCAAGTACTCTCCTAGTTTCTAAGATGCCAGGTGGCTACCCTGTGGACAGGCTAAAGCACCAGGAGATGACGTATCAGCTTCTTCTGAATAAAAAACTAAGGTAGTTTATAAAATTAAATTATTCACTTTGCATTATTTGAACTCAACTTCACTCTCTGCCCTTGAACTGTGCACTAACTGCATTGTTTGAAGGGTATTTTAATGGCTTGTGCCATGGCTACAAGATATCTTGGTTCTAAAGTTAGGGCATTTTGATTTCCTCTCCCAAATCCAGACTCTCCTTGCACCTTAAAATAATAAATACAATAAAAACACCCAAATATTTATGTAAGATATGCCACAGCCTTCCCTTGCAGTCTTCCTCAACAGACACATAGTATGATTACAATAAGCCACACACTGAAAACACATTTGCCACATGAATCCATAAATTCCAAGGGAGTCACTAAGCACACAGAGCAAGCTCTCTATATTCAAAGTCCTCCCACCCATTTATCCAAGCACAGACTGCACGAGTACTAACAAGTGCCTTGCATGAAACCATCTATTTCTCATTTAATAAAGGGGCACCAAGTAGCTTTGACACTCACATATCTTCAAGATTTCAACACTTCACTGTGCTGTTGAAAATGAAGACCTAAGGGTTATGCCATGGAAAAACCCCTTAGGAGCCCCTGGGCTAAGCTCTGTTGAAACAGATCAAAAGCCTTATTAGCAAGGCACAAACTGAGCAGCAGGAACTTCTGCTTACAAGTACCAAAGACTGCTATCTTATCACAGAATCACAGATGGTTTGTGCTGAAAGAGACCTTTATAGACCATCTGGTCCAACCACCTGCCATCGGCAGGGACACCTTGCACAAGACCAGGTTGCCCAAAGCCCCATCCAACCTGGCCTTGAACACTGCCAGGGAAGGGGCATTGTCGAGGAGGCATAGTCCTGGTTAAGCCCCAGCCCACAGCTGAGCACCACATGGCCGCTCATTCACTCAACCCCAGTGGGATGGGGAGGAGAATCAAAGAAAGGCAAAACTCATGGGTTAAGGACAGTTTGCCAGGACATGAGATGAAGAAGGAAATAACAGTACCTATAACAGTATGTACAGAGCAGGTCATACAAAAGGCAATTTGCTCACTGCCCTGAAACCCAATGCCCATCCCATCCCTGAGCAGCAACCCTTCCTCCCTGGCCAGCCTCCTTCATATGCTGAACATGATGTCATATGGTGTGGAATAGGCCTCTGAATAGTTTTGGCCACCTGTCCTGGCTGTGTCCACTCCCAGCTTCTTGTTCCCAGATGAAAACCAGGATGGGCATCCACAACTTCTCAGTGCTACCTGCTTCAGCATCTCACCACCTTCATAGTA
Source organism: Heliornis fulica (assembly GCA_013399135.1). NCBI lineage: Eukaryota > Metazoa > Chordata > Aves > Gruiformes > Heliornithidae > Heliornis > Heliornis fulica. The sequence goes on from VXBZ01002656.1 coordinate 13,516, forward strand.
AATTATTCTTCCCAATTTCTTACTCAAATCTATTATTCCTCACAATATATTATTCTTCCCAATATCTTACTCAAATCTACTCTCTTTTAATATTAAACTCTACCCCTTTCCCTATCACTACAGTCCCTGGTAGAAAGTCTCTCCCCATCTTTCTTATAAGCCCCCTTTAAGTACTGAAAATCAGCTATAAGGTCTCTTGTAAGGCAGGTTGACAGGGTTCTCTGGTATTAAAATTGCCTGACACACCCCCTCATAAGGCCTCTTTTTAATTGCTTGGGAATTGAATGAATTTCTGATAAGATTTTAAAGGGATACCATCTTCATATCACTTACACATTTCTGACACCCCTATGAGAACACAGACAAATTATAAACCCCTGCTACTGTGGTTTTCTTACCCTCAACAGAGACTAAGTCCTCTGCATTTCCAGGAGATGCACCTGTGGTGGCACTTGCTTCTACCCACAGCCACACTCCAGCTGCAACCCTGACCTGTCCTGGGAAGGCCTAGGGCAAATTGTGTTCAGTGGCAGTCACGAAACCTTTTCCCATATATTCTCAGACCCTTCTGGTGCTGCTGAGTTGACAAAAGGAGGGAAGGAAAGTACTTTGACTGTAAAAGGGGACAAAAGGACAGACTGAGTGGAATGAATTGAGAGAAAAGAAACAGTGAAAATTGGAATTGGGTGCTAGCCAGGGAGCACTGTCTCAAGCAGAAGAGAAGGGCTGACCACTCCTTAGTACTAGAGATCAGAGAGGGAAAACACTGCAGAGAATAGCCAGCACATATGTACATGTTTGTTTGAAAGGGAGATTAGATAAAATGCCACCTGAGAAGACTACAGCTCACTAGGCAAGGTGATTAGGAGCAGGAGATTAAGTACCCATAAAGCAGTTTGTAATGGCAAACACAATAGCACCACAAGTGCGACAGAAAGAGACAGGCAGGGAGTCTGAAGGGATGGGCCATGACTTTCCCCGGGGCTTAGCAAGGAGGCTGAGACTGTGATGAGAAATAAGTCTTGGCTGGGTGGATGACAAACAGGAACCACGCTCAGAGTGTGGGGTAATTTATAATAAAGAACTGAAAATAGAGAGGCCCTTGATGTCGACTCCGGCACCCAAAACTTCTGCACGTACATACTTTCATTTCTCATACTCCTTTTTCCACCTGTAGAAGAGGAACAATGCAGACCTCCTCAACTCACACACAATTTTCATGGCCACCACATAAAGCCCATTAATGAACATTTTCTGAGCAACATAAACCACAGCATCTTCATAACAGTCACCCAAATAATGAAAACAAAACCCACTAACCCTGAGCATTTTGCAGGCTGAGGCAGAGGCGGCATTACTGATGTAATGGGGGTAACCACTTGCATGACTGTAAGTGTGAACCAGAGTCAAACATACAGTTACAGTTTTGGAATTCAGAAAGTTGCGTGCTTGATTTTGCAAACCTAAAAGCATTTCTTAAATTGTTGTGTGGATAAAGGGGAAACACTTCTGGTATTGCAGTGTTCTTAATTTTGTTCTTGAAGTCTCCATTTGAAAAACCAAGGGTGAGTTGGTGTACTCTTGAGTTCAAATGAGGTTGACAAGTGAATGCAGATTTTGTACCCAGGGTCATGCCGGTGCAGTATCACAAACATGTTCAGCATTAAGCAGGTAGTCATTTTTTCTATTATATTTTCCTATTATGTTATGTATTACGTATTTTTCTATGACATTTTTCTATTATACATTTATACTTTTTTTCTTTCTCCTGGAGAGACTCCAGCAAAGGAGGTCACAAAGATGATTAAGGGCCTGGAGCATCTCCCCTATGAGCAAAAGCTGGGGCTGTTCAGCCTTAAGAAGGCCGAGAGGGGATCTCATCAATGCTCTTCAATATTTGAAGTGCAGGAGACAAAGGGAGATGGCCAACCTCTTTTCAGTGGCCTGTGGGGACAAGACAAGGGGCAATGGTCACAAATTGGACCCACAGGAGGTTCTGCACTGATATGAGAAGGAACTTCTTGATGATGAGGGTGGCAGAGCACTGGAACAGGCTACCCAGGATGGTTGTAGAGTTTTCTTCTCTGGAGACATT
>VXBZ01002657.1:0-34630 GCA_013399135.1 Heliornis fulica
CCGCCTGACATTCCTCGGGCTCAGCAGAGGCAGATTCCCAAGTTCTGGGATGAAGGCAGAGCCAGAGGAAGCACTGGACGAGGGGCTTCGCAGGCCTGCGGGAGCTGGCGAGGACTGGCAGGAGTAGGCCACAGGCTGAGGGGGCCTCCAAGGCTTTCCAGAAAGGCATCAAGGATGGAGGGCAAAGGAGGAAAGGAGCTCTTAAAGTGCGAGGGGAAATGTGCTCAAGCAGAGAAAGCAGCTGAGGACTTGTGCCCAGCAGAGAAGCTGTCCATAAGGAGTGTAGTAGCCAAGGTCCCTCGGCACACGGGTGAGGAGCAGGGAGGCACTCGGGCAGGCTGCCTGGTGGCTGCAGAGCTGCTGCAGAGGGAAGGCAGCCATTTTTTTCCCCTCTTCTTTCTCCAGACTTTTCAAAGCATGGGAATTGGAATATAGTTTTTCATTAAAGGTTTACAGACTTTTGATTCATGGCTCCCTTTCTGCACAAATATATCAATATCTTAACAGAGAAGTTAAATGTAAGGTAAACAAAATATTCAAGTATTTTCTTCTGCATTTGTTAGTCCTTTATGTGTAGAGCAATATAAAGATTACAGTAAGGATTTTTCTTTAAGGCATAGTTTCTTATACCTGCTGATACTGCAGCCAATAGGAAAAATTTGGGGACCAATTTTGTTGTCCCATTTGGACTGTTGTATTGCCCCAGTGAGAACCACAGCTGTTCCCAAAGCAGGGTGCACTGTGTCCTGGTGTGTTTTTGATGCAGGAAAGGGAACAAGCATCCCCTGAGCAGCTCCACAGCAGTCTCCGTGGGCTTACTGCCCTCGGTGTGGGCTTGCTCATTACCACCCACACACCAGGCACCTTACGCATGTCTACGGATATTTATCATTCATTTTCAGTTTTAGGGGAGTCAATGATAAATATCCATGTCACATTGTAGATTTCAATGATGCTGCAGAACTAGCCACAGCAGCATAAGTGTATGGCTACCTACTTTGTCCTGTGAGCAAAAAGAATCACTCCTCATCTAACAGCACAGGGGAAGGGAAATTGTCCAAGCTTCCTTCGGGTAAGATGCAGCCTGAGTCCGTCACAGGCAGCTAAGGACATCTAGCACCTGCCTCCTCGAGTCAGTTCTGACACAGGAGTTACAACCACCCACAGCAGCTTGCTGGCCATTGGATCATACATTATTTTTAACTGCTCTTTGGACGCTTTCCCAGGCTGTTTCTGTAGGTATTTTGACAGTTATCAGATAAAACAGAAGGATTGTTGTTTCAGGCTCATTTTTTAGAGATTACTAATATTTACTGTATTTATTTGGCAGCACTTCAGCCAAACAAACTTAGTTTGTTGCACTGAAAAAAAAAAAAAATCACTCTAAGTTCTCCTTCACAATGCAAGCAACAAGCAAAAAATACCTCAGAAGCATAGCAGGCAAGTTGAGCTCAGCTGACAGTATTACATTATAATAAATAATAAATTCAATTAAATAGCTGACATGCTATTAAACATGTACCCTCCTCCTCACCTCTGTTTAGCCAAAATGTGATGGAATATTTCCCAGTATTTTGACACTTTCAAGAGCAGTCTGGAGACTGCTTACCTTTAATGATCCCCCCCACCCGTTACTTATTTTGCCACACCATGTCATATTGACAAAGCAGAAAAGTGTCCAAACCCCAAAATATTCTCCCAAGGACCGGAGGACAGCGTTACACAATGTAAAAGACCCCAGCACACACAAACCAAATTGTGCCTTTGTGTATTTTCCCAAAATGCCAGCTGGATGTCTGGTTAGATCCTGCCAGGATCTCTTGGAACATCAGAAGGGTCTAGGCATCTGTTGGACCCTGGGCAGATCCTCAAGCAGCACATGTTTCAGCACTTCTTTGGCAATGAAGCTTCAACCAGAAACATTCCAGCCTGGTCAATGTTTTTGTATCAAAGATGAGTTTACACTTCAGTATGCACAGGCACCTTTCACACCATTCAATTTTAGTATCAAGCTGAAGCTCCCCACAAAAATGTACAAGGAGAGCGTTTCCTTCATGAGTCCTGTTGAATAAATGTCTTGGTATGTTTTTAAGTTATAACCACAGCAAAAAACATTGGCAAGAGCAAGACTGGCAAGCAATATATTTTACAAGTGACACAATGCATGCATGTGGGTAGAAGAGCTAACACCTCTGAGAGTAAAGGGAAAGGTTTAGAAGTTAAGGTGCACTTTGAGCTCTCCCCATTAAATTCCAGGCTCAGTCCTACCTTCTGATCAAGTCCTGGCACAGCTACAAGCGTGATGTGCATTCACACAATGCCAGCTACATCCCTGCTGCTTTGCATTTTGCATTAGATTACAATCACATGGAGACCTTCTACTCTCTGGGACTCTAGAGCCAGAGAATCACCACAAAACAACGTCCCAAAAAGGTACCCAAGATTCTGGCTGCATTATGATCCCACTGGGATTGCCCAAGAGCTCATTCTGCACACTACTCAGATGCTAAAGAGGCTGTGAGTTGTAAAGCTCTTCCTGCATCACCAGGATACTGTTTCAGGGCAGTGAAAGCAATCTGTTTGACATGTGTGTTAAGCTGCTGTACGCTTGTCAGGAGGCAACAGAAACTGCCAAGTAGAGCACAATGTTTAGCCAGCATTTCTGAAAGCCAACTGAGTTTTTAAAGTCACTAAAAACTATGATGAAACAGAGTTAGCATAAGAATTCAGTATTGGTATCATGCAGAATGGAAGACTGAACTTTATAGCTTGCATATACCATGGAAAGCTTTGACTTTCTTCAACACCATGGAGGAGAAACAGTAGGAAAAGTGCTCTTGGGCACAGAGGTACTCTGAGCGTTTCAAATACAGAAGCAGGCTGAAACAAACACTCTGCTATGATGCAAACACACTGCTTAGTTTTGACGATTCTCAAGATGTACCCAAACTCCAAATACACGATCCAAGCTCTATTCCCTGCAGCGTGAGGAAGCACGCTTGCATTCTTCTCCCAGAGTGTGCTATAAGAATAGGGCTTAGAATGCAGTTATTAAAACTTAAAGAGACTGGTTTTGGTTGGGTTTTTTGTTTGTTTTGTATCTTACTTTCCATTCTTACAGAAAAATGCTTTTGGAAGGAGCTTACCTCGGTTTGCTTGTTTTCCAATATTCTTTTGTTACAGCAAATAGGGATAAATTAGCTCTGGATAAAAGGTAGCACAGGCACAGTCTCAGGTTTTACAAGTGGTTTTTTTATCAGATTACATTTAATCTACAATTTTGTTCACACACACAGAAAAGGCTTCAGGAATAGGTTTACCTGCTTGACAGCCTGCACCAGCTGTAGCAAAGTTCATCGGTACGGCAGTTATCAATTAACAGCGCACAAGTATTTGAAAAAAAAAAAAGGAAGTTTATTCATCTTTCAATGGCTCAAATAGCAAATAAAAGGACAGGATAAGGCATCAGCCCAGACAAGTTTCATGTGCCTGGTGGCTTCATAACACCTCAGTTCCCAGTAGACAGGTCCAAAGCAAAATCACAACGTTAGTGGTTAGACTCCCTGGCTAAACAGACCCAAATGAGTACACAGTAAGATGAAGACTGGCTTGTTTGCTGTAGTTACATGAGTAACTTTAATTCTGCACTCAGCAGTCTACTCAACGCACATACAAAATTCCTACTTATAAATATTTAACATGACAAATATATCTTCTAAGACTCCAGTCCCTAAAACGTCTGTTAGCATGTAAGTTAGATATTTGTTACCTAGTTCGCTTGAGCACGTTTTAAACTGTCAGTTATAGGCTTACACACGTATAAAAAGTGTAACTGGTTTAATCTCGCCTGTCTTACCCCAAAGAGGTAAGAGGGGTCCAAAACCCTCAAACATTCTGGTCTATTTTCAGTTATGATGCAGCATACTAACTGTGTGCTAGTACTCTTGCTCTTCTGAAGCAACTGAGGCAGTTGTTTGGGGATTTTGGATGCACGTGGTAAATGTTTCTGTATTGCAAAGCATACTTGATTGTTTAATATCAATATTAACTAGAAAAAGTAGCTACAATGTTCCCCATTTGAAAATCAACATAAAACTAAACAGTACAAAACCTGCAAACAGCTTCAGCATAACACACCATCTTCCCACAGCTGAATATGAGGAACACAAAAGGAAATAACCGATGACACCAGAATTTCTCGGACAACAGTTTAACTCAAAACATATTAGCGCTACTGAATCAACTCCACTCCACCCAACTCCAGGGAGTTCAAACCCAAGGAACATCTAGACAAAAAAAATTCTACTTGCAGAAGGGAAGTTTCAAGGTATCAGCAGACAGTTTTAGACAACCATTTCAGGCTTAGATGTGCCATGGGCTTACGACCTCAGTTCACACGTATTCTGACCTTTTAAGTTGTTAAGATATTGTTTACCAAGCTACAGGTGACAGAATATGCTCTGCATTATTCACAAAACCAGAGTATGGCACACATTTAAAGAACAGGTGCTGCTAGCAGACAGCTAGTTAGAAAAATCATCCATGTAACTGCTCTCCAGAGAGAGGACAGTCTCGCACTGATGCGCAGCGACAGTCTCCACACAACAAAGTTGAACACACACCCTTGATTAAGCAACCTGCCATGTTTAGGTTTTAAAATTAAGGCATATTCAAATGTTTCAATGCAAAAAGATTTCATTGCTCTTCTAGGTTAATCAGGTAATGCAGAACAGTATATAATTTTCCTGGACGTAACAGTTCAAATATATATTATTATTTTCTAATTTGCATATAACTCCATGGCAAAATATCTGCATACCACTTTGTTAAGTATCATGTTCACAACTGTAATTTTCAAGGCAACAAAAGACAAGATGAATTGACAGCTACCAGTGATAAAAAAGGATGTTTTACAAGAACCCACAAAGCAATACTTCCCCCCCTCTGTTCACTACCGAAGAAAAGACTGCCTATGAAACACTACATTCAGAAGAAATGTGAGAAGGTAGGCAATTATGAAATGGACTGAACTTTGCTTCTCCTGAAGCCACATCATTATTATTTCTTTTTCAGTGAATTTGACTTTCAGTGCAGCTCCAATTCATGCTTTTAGTGGTACATTACATTTTCCAACAAGTTAAGAGTAATTTCAGTCACTTGAGCCTTCAATGGCATGCTTATAAATTATGGTTTTTATTAGTATGGTCAGGGTAGGAAAGGAATTCAGGGTTTTGATTATAAAATGCAACATCTTTCTCTGATCCTCTTAGCTAGACTTTTTCTTTTCTTTTTCCCATTCTTTTCTTTGCTGTCTTCCATTTTTCGGGCTCTAATTTCTCTCATTAAATCGAAAAACACCTAAAAAGAGATGCAAAGACATAAATGCAAAACCAAATCAGAAACGTGACGAATATCATCAGTGATAATTTACTTCAATTGTTAAGAATAAAGTCAATTGTATATAACTAGTTTGAGCAAAGAAAATATCAATCCAGTAAATACTAACACAAGGTAGGATTTAAACTGAAGAACATGGGGAGGGGGGGTTCCAAGGTGGAAACACTCACGCTATTGCATCCAAAAAAAGCCAGGCCAACCAGAGCAGTGAAGAATATTCCTTAGCTGCCAAGATGAGAGCCAGAAGGCCAAGCACCTCAAGAGTGTGTAAGGCTGTGGTGGACCCTCTCGCCCCCCTCCAGGGAAACCTCTGGAATGCCTGTACACCCATGCACACAGCGTGGGGAACAAACAGGAAGAACTAGAGGTCCATGTGTGGTCGCAGGGCCACGATCTCATTGCAGTTACAGACATGTGGTGAGACAGCTCACATGACTGGAACGTGGCATGAGTGGCTATGGACTTTTTAGGAAAGGCAGGCCAGCAAGGTGAGTTTATGGAGTTGCTTTTTTTGCAACAGACCAACTGAAATAACAGAAAATTAGAATGGTTTGGATTGGAAGGGACCTCAAAGATCATCTAAGTCCCAACCCCCCTGCTGCGGGCAGGGACACCCTCCTGGACACAGTCCTGTGCAACCTGCTCTAGGTGATTCTGCCTTAACAAGGTGGTTGAGACTAGATCATCTCCAGAGGTCCTTCCCAACCCCTACTCTTCCACAATTCTAAGAATTCTTTCACTGGTTTTGCAGACCAAATTGATATGATGCAATCCTGCTTCTTTCATGGTAACATAATGTTCCTGCCTTGCTCACAAATCCTGTCAGACAATTTTCCTCAAGAACTGAAAGAAGAGTCTCACCACTAGACAAGATTCTTTTAAAATGTATTATCTACATCTTACTGAGGAGACTCAAGGAATTCAATTTACATTTAAAGCATTTTCAGTGATGAGCTGTAAAGGCAGAAAGAGCACAACATCCAGTTCTAGAAACATATGAAAGGAGCAGTAGCGTACACCGAACACTTCATGGTCAGTATGTCCTGTAACACAAGTCTATACACAAAGTGACTGGGGTGGGAAATAAAGCAGCATTTCTTTTTATGCAAAGTTACCAACTGTAAATTTTTTACATGTAAAAAATTTAGTTGTACAATTGGTAACTTTGCATAAACTGCCATATTACAGTCTCAAAGTATCTATAAACTTCATTTTCATGAACTGGTTTAGTAGGAAACAGAAGTGACCAAGTTGGAAATGCAGCAATGACTTAGGAGATCCCACTGTCAGTTAAAGTATTATGATTGGACTGCTTAAAGCTACACTATTCATTTGAAATGCAGATCTTGTCTTGCAGGAAGCTACAACAAATAATAATTTTATCTTTATGATTTTATTGTGGTAAAGCAGCTGAGCAATTCCAAGACTTATCTGTCTCAGGAGATGTCCTCTAGATCTATGGCAAGGGGCTTGATCCACTTCTGTGAAACAGACAGTGCAGGTTTTTTTTATTTGCAATGATGCTAATCTCATAAGAGGCTACAACAAAAGCATCAATCTTCATTACACAAGCCCCAAGGAAAATCACCATAACTAAACACTTCCATCAAGAAACAGGATTGCCTTTTAATTTCTAATGGTGCATGAAGTTACTTGTTTGTACTTATATCTGTGCTAATGATAAGACACAAAAGGTAACTTGCTTAAGCACTGACACCATACTACTGCATTTAGTTGCCTGGGGTCTGTAATCTTCTGAGAAGATGCTCACTTTTACCAAGGTGAGTGAAAGCCAACTCAGCAAGCCCACTATTCTGGAATCAGAGCTGTATCAAGGAGACCTGAGTTCTGCTGCATTAACTGACTTAATTTTCCCTACAAAGCAGCGTGAAGTTCTTACTACAGAGTTGAAGAATAAATTTCTTCAGGAAGACAACTGACAAGAGACAACAGTTGAGTTATTGCAGGAGAGAACTCACATTACAGCTGTCATACTGACAGCTAATATGAAAAGATTTACACTGGAGTGTTTGTCAGTCTGTGATGAAGTCTATCAATAGCTCTAAAAGTAAAGGTTGAAACACTGAACTAAGCGACTTATTTCTATTGCCACACATCCATTACTCTGACAGGCTACAAAGCTGAGTGTTATTCTGAATTCTGTATTCCACAAAGTCTCATCTTTTAGAGTTCTAGCTGAAATACATACAAGTAATCAATAATTTATCTTTTTGGAGGCAAAGTTTCTCTGTCTTATCTCACGACCTTCTGAGACAGGTTTTATGGCTGAAAACTCATGAGGCACTTCTAGTCTGTTCAAAGATTAAATGCAATTCTTCACTGAAGCAACACAGAACAAGGCATTTGGTTAGAGAAGGGTAAAGGGCTCCAAATCCTTCCCTTACCTAATTTGTAGGTTGTTTTATTCTGACTGAGAATCAGAGAGCATTCTTCACTGTTCAGAAGCAGTCTTCTGGTTACAGAGAACAGCTGCCTCAAGAAACTTTTAATGAAGTTAAGATCCTGTATAACAACTCCCTGCAGTTTAGGATGGGGTAAACTTGCTAACACCTAACATTTTCACTGTTCTGCATGAAGTCACCTGGCCATGCACTCTTCATAAACTAAGGGAGGAGAGTACTTGATTCAAATTTCACAGAAATAATTGCAACAATAATCAACAGACAGAGAAGAGAGGTATAAAGTAAAAACTGGTGGAGACATTCTTGGTATAAAAGAGGCCAGTTATGAATTACCTTGTCAACATTAGCTCGTGTTTTTGCAGACGTTTCTACATAGTTAACATTCCACTGATCGGCTCTGTTTTTTGCTTCCTCTACAGAAACTTGTCTTTTATCTTCCAAATCTGATTTGTTACCAACTAGCAAAAAAGGAACATTCTCATCTTCTTTTACTCTTAAGATCTGCTCCCTGGTGAGAAAAAAAAAAAAGATAATAAAATAAAGCTTTCCATGGAGTACTATTCTTAGAACACAAAGAGAAGAACTCAGACTAAATACTCTTCCACCTTACAGTGAAAACCCACTCATTCCTTTTATGAAGCTTATGTAACAGTAAAATCTTAAACCTCATTATGACATTATACAGAATGAAGATAAGGCAGACAATAGTCCTCTAGGAAGGAAGTATTTCCTTTTAGGTGAGAATTTACAGTAAGTCATTCCTTTTACTGAAGGTGTTAGTTTATATTACTATTTCCGATTGACACTTTTAAAGATACCCAAAGCCACGTTTTCCATTTGATTACACCCCCCTCCCCCAATAAAATATATGTGCAACTTTTAAATCTGATAAAATGGTCTTGAGCATACCAAGAGAAAAAAAAAAAATCTCCCTTTCAGGAATCTTTCCAAAGTCAATTACATTCAGTCTCTGCAGAGATCTTCATTCAGTTATAAGCCTGTGTACAACTTGTACACACATCAGATTTTTAAAGACTGGCCCTTCTACTGTTTGAACTGTTATGATGAAGGGTTTAAAGCTGTAAGACTCAGTTGTAGAAATGGTTCAGTGTGCAAGTCTTCAACCCTGAAAACATTTTGAAAGTTTTCTTTTAATCAGAAATGCACTAAAAGTACCAGGAAGAACAGTTTTCCTAAGGGATATACCCTATTTTGTCTCAGAAAGGAGCGTAAAGTTAGGAGTGAAATGTTGCCCTTTAACACAGAGCAGTTTCAGAAAGAGCAACAGAAAGCAGAAAGAAACAAATTCCTTTTGCTGCTGGCTGAGGTGAAACCTATTCCCAGACTTGAAGCTACACAGAATCAATTAATCAATATTCCAAAGGGCCCTTATTTGGTGTACAGCAGGGATCTTCCTGCTATTACAGAAAGTTCTGGTCAGCATGCAGTCGTGTCGAGGAATTCTTCTCACAGGGCTTAGAAACTGCTGTTAACCCATAATTTCTATTTTCTTTTCTTTTTTTTTTTGGTAACAATAAGTATATGTTTTGAGGCAGCTTGTAACACCACATTCATGTCTGAGGTGTAACTAAAGCGACATTCCTCCTCTCTCCCACAAACACCAGCCCTCTCTGAAGACTGATTATCTCCTACATAAGAAATATCTAATTGATGTTATGCCCACTTGAAATCCAGAACCCATTAGAGCCAGACTAATTCTACTCAAAGCAAGAACCCATTTTATCAAACTGCCTTTCAAATATTTATAAGTTTGGTCACTGCAGGTCTGCTTTCTATTGAAAAAGAAAGTGACTTAGAACAATGGCATTTCAGAGCGCCCCAGGTACCACACTGAAGACACTGAACAGCAGTCAACAGCTCTCCTGTTAAAGTTCTGCCATTCCAGCAGACCAAAATTCCATGAAAACAATCAAGCATCCAAATTCTTCTGGTCTCTTTCTTTCATACCTGTCACATAAGGAGCACTCCCTCAGGCTGCTCAACAATACCAATGGTAATTTAACCAAACCTTCAAGAGATACAGGTTACTTTCACACTGAGCACAAAAATGTGATTTTTCTGAGCTATATTTCAGCATTTATGCTGCTACAGTTTCAAGAGCAACTTGAAAGGCACTTTCAGATTTGGGAGTTTTAATCACTTCACTGGAGGGCTTTTTTTTTCTTCTTTCTTTCTTCCATTTTTGCTGTTATATTGCATGTATATTGTCAACACTCACCTTTGCTGGAAAAGTAGGACTTTTTTTTTAGAGCTACAGGAGATCATCTACTTTGAGACATTAATAGGATGTTAAACAGATTTGATTAGGTCATTTTGCACCTTAGAGGAGCTCAACTGTACCATATAAATTGTCCTCCAGGATTGACAATACTTCAACATAAGCCTGCAAGTCACTCAAGGCCTGCCCCAACCTCTCTACATATATAAACACACACAGAGACACTAAGAACTCACCTTCTCCCATCTACATACCTCTTACTCCTCCCTTACACATATTAAACATATTCTGATACTTATAGCTAATTTAGCTGAACACTGACAGCATCTCCAAGAATACTTCTTTCAATGGGATGTGGATATTTCATATTTGTTTCTTTTTAGCTCAAAAGCTATCACCGCTCCTAGTCTGCTACACCTTGAACTTGAGCATTTTTTTCCACATCTCTTGTTCTTTTTCAATAGAGATGTATTACTTAAATAAGCTTTATCTCTCAACCAAAATTAAACACCTGTAGTGTACTCCTGCCTGTTTAATAGCCTGCAACCATTCTAGATGTTTTAACATACCGATGCCTGAAGAGCACCTTAAAAAAAGCTCTATCTTTATTACACCAGTCCCAAAAGTTGGTTTTACCATGTTGCTCCCTATTAAGTGAAATACTGACTTTGATGAGATGGGTGAATGCTGTGCAGCACCACTTGTGTCCTGCAGATTCAAAAATCTGTGTATCTTTTACAGAGAAGAATTGCATCCAAACTAATCTGAAAGGACAGACTTACAGCAGGCCTTTAACAACATGCATAGCTACTACAGAATATTTAAAGACACATCTCTGTTGCCCATAAAATAATTTTTAACAGGTAGAAAGATTTGCCTTGCTAATACTACACATTTCAGTGTCCCAGAATACAACACACACATTTCACATAGCCTAAGGCTTTGCAGACAGACAATAACAGACATGGTTGTTCTGCGCAGTTTTCAACTGGAATCCAGCCACATCATCTTTCTAACTGTGAAGTATTCCAGCTACCCTTTTGCTCCAGGTGGTGTTTCACAGGTTAACAGAAACACAACATAATCCTCTACATGAAACAAGAGCTAAAAAAGACACCACTGTGGAACATTTAGTACTGCACATATATTAGATGCAACTATTCTGTCTATAAGCAACTTGTCTCAGATCTCTGACTTTGGATAACAGGTATGCCTACACACATAGTGCTGCTTAGCACAAGTAAGTACCAAGCAACACTGAATGACAAAGGGTAGCACGGCAACTTTCTGAACATCACTATGTATCTCTTCTGTGGCAACAGAACTTTTGGTGTTCAGAAATGCAACAGCAAAGATACCTGAAGCCCTGCAGATAGCAAAGGCACGTCTTGGCATCTGTTCAAAACATTATGAGAATACAGTAAGAGCTGTTATCTAATTTGGACTAGCATAAGGATATTACAGAATATTCACTGTAATTAGAATAATTTACTTGCCTTGTAACTTACCTGAAGTCTGCAGTTGCTGCAAAGGATTCCAGCTCTGTAATAGAGAAGACGCAAAGAAAACCTTCTCCACTTCGGAAGTAGTTGTCTCTAATTGCAGCATAGTCCTCCTGTCCTGCTGTGTCCAAGATATCAATTTGGACTTCTTCACCATCCAGAACCACCTTTTTTCTGTAGCTGTCTGCTTTGGTGGGCTCATAATCTTCAACAAACTAGATAAAAACAAACAAACAACTGTTCACGATGTAAAATCATGCTTGTACTAGGCAAATGCTTCTATTTGCATGTAAGGATATAACAAATATATTGCACAGTTACAGTAAGTAATAAGCATATGTATTTAGGAGATGTGAAATACTCAAATGATTCATATTTAAAGCAGGCCAATAGCAGCCCAAACGGTTTACAGGTTGTTCAGTATTTTTTGGGGTTTTTTTTGTTTGTTTTGTTTTTTACTTTCCTCAGCCATTACAAGGAAGTTTTACAGGTAACTACAAAACATCAATGTCTGCACACTACCCAAGCCTCTGCTTCTGGTCAAGCACAGCATCTGGCTGCATTCCATTATACTGTCAGGCAGTGCTGACTTTGAATACATGTAGCATCAATTTTTTAAGGATCCTGAAGCTCTAACTTTTGACTTTTAATCAAAAAGAATTACTGTGACTGGAAAAAAATAAGAAAACAAGAAGTGGATTTTTCCTTTTCTCCAAGAGCAGCATGAAAACATGAGGAAAAAATGGTCATTTCAGGCATCACCCAACTCACCCAAGTAGAGAAGCTTTGAGGTAGAAATTCTAATAAGTCTAGTGAACAAACCAAAATATACAGATAATATGACAGAGCATCTAATTGCTTAGGCATCTTAAAAATGACAAATTGTACCTTCACAGTATCACCAGAGGGCAACCAATCTAAAAAGAAATTGATTGTGTTCAAATTAATCAGACTTTCACAGCACATCATATACATTTAAACCCTTTCAGAAAATAACCGTACTAATGAACACTTAAATACAACTACATAGCAGACATCTGATAGAACCTCTAGAGCAGATTCTTACCTCATCATACATAAACTGTAGTGTTAAAGCAGATTTTCCAACGCCACCACTTCCCACCATGATGACTTTGTGTAAAGCCAATGAATTCTGTCCTTTAGGCTTATTCGCTGCCATCTTTGGATTGCAGAAAATTCACGGGTATAAAATGAAAAAAAAAATCTAGAAGAAAAATATTGTTTCATTAGTTTTCTTTTCCTCCTCCCACACACGCTGTTTAAAGTGGATTTGTTTTAAAGTCACACATATTTGGCAACTTAATTTCAGTTCTGCTGTCTTCAGTGACAGCTACCTGCTTTTTCACTGGAAGCCATTCCACAGATTATAGTGAGCTGGTCTTCTTTTTCTTCACAGCATACAAAAGCAATTAAGGGAAAAGATTTACAGTTTGGTTATGTAGCACCTCTGGCCTGGGTAAGCAGTTGAGGCAGCTGACAGAGGGATACCCCATGCCAGAGATCAGCAATAAAAGCTGGCAGAGAAGTTTGCCAGGGCTGTCATTGCTCATGGGACTGGCTGAGCATTAGGTGGCTAGTGGTGAGCAATTACTTTATTTTCATAGTATTCTTTTTCTTGGGTTTGTTTTTCTCCTTAAAAAACCCCAGAACAGCAAAACATTAAATTGTCATTATCTCAAGTTTTCTCACTTTCACCCTTCTGATTCTCTCCCCATCCCACTAGCAGCAGGGCAAAAATGAGCAAGCAGCTGTGTGGTGCTTAGCAGCCTACTAAGGTGTTACCACTGAAGTAACAGGGTTCTTTTATGAGGATTCCAATGCACAAACATGAGTCCACACCAAAGCAGCAATTATAACTTTTATTGTTCTAAGCCTTGCTAAGATGTTGCCCAACATATAATGGCGCTAAGAAAAAGCTTTACTAAGGTGTGTTCAGGCAACTGTAGGAGAGAAAGCCTTGCTAGGCCATTTTAAGGAATGTGATAGGTTTTAAGAGAGTCCCACAAACCCTGGGATCTTCACAACACTGCTGAGCAGCGGGATAAGGGTCCACATTGGAGCAGTGAAGGGAGGCAGGTACAGCATCTTCAGGGCATCCCCTTGATGTCTGACCCCCCGCGCCACCAAGGCAGCCTCCTTATGTCCTGCATCAGGCCCTACCTTGGGTTACTGGAGCCAAGGCCTTGCTGGACTTCTGAGCCTGACTGGCTAACAGCAGGTGACTTCCCATCCTGCCTGAGGAGCAACAGCTCCCTGTTACACTATCACAACGTTACAGTTTCCCCCACACATGAAGGTTCAGTTCTCATGGGAATGTTGTGCTTTCCTCCTCACACTAAGGTCGGTTCTCGTGGGAACAGTTTTAAAGGTCTTTCTCCCTGGTCACCTAGCCAGGCTAATCCGACTGGTGTTTGTCTACCCTCTATTATCCCTTACACACAAGGTTAGCCCACAACACATATAAAAACTCTCCAGATCACATCAGTAACAGTTCCCATTCTGCTGTCAAAGAATTCTGAATTTGCAATTGAAAATTAACTCGCTTGAATTGTTTTCCCCAGAAAGGTTTTGTAAGTGAAATGAGTATGAGGAAGCTGCAGTGCTAATTACAGAGCTGTAGCAGAGAACTGTAACAGTTCTGGTAAAGAAGATAGATGAGAACAAACAAACAAGCCCATTTTCACGTTTGTCATCATCGTTTAAGAGCCACCACTGCTTTCTTTTTACTCAAGAGGGAGTAGGAGAACATGAAAATAGCTCCAAGCTACATGTACATTTTCAGCCTACTACTACACCACATTTTGAACTGTTTCTCTTAAAAGGAAAAATGTATCCTGAAAGTCATGATTACTTGTTTTTATATTACTTGACTGAAATATATATTAAAGAAAATTCCTCTGAATTCCAGACAGTTGTCAACAGCTCAGTTTGACAAGTTTAGATTGCAATACATACTCTCAGAAGCACAAAAACTAAAGCTCTAGAATTGCTTGTGAAGCAGCAAACCAGACTATTCTGTAAGGATTTCAATATTGGAAGAAGTAGAGATGATTTCACCAGGACCTTTGACAGGTGAGCAAAACCAATACTACAACCTATGAAAAAAATAAAATACATAATTGTAAAGTTTCACTCTCGTATTCATTATAAATTAACCTACAGGCTAAGTAGATTGAGCAATGTCAAAGCATGTATTTTACTGGAAGTTGTAATTCAATAGTGTCAATTCAACACAACAAGGAGAAACTGCCAGGTTTTGTACTTGGTGACACATAGTTGGAAAAGCCAAAACAATGTTCCACCAATAAGATCCTCAGAAATAGTCAAGTTAGCAGGGATGCTCCTTCCCACTAAAAATTCTTTAGCCAGAGAAATTTTATGGTGGCCAAACATTTTCAGAAACCTTGATAACACCCTTCAAAGCAGCGTATGAGACTGAGTCAAAGAAAGCAACTGATCCAACCAGTTAAAGCAGTATCACAAGTCATTAATAACAGTCAGCAAAAAACATTCCAATAAGGTAGCAAAGACAGTAAAACCTAATACTACCACAGGCTTCTTAAAAATATGCTTGTCATAAGTACTCATAAATACACATTTGGTAGTGGGAGGAGGCTCAGGGAGGCCAGTTCTCAAGTTATTCACAATCCAATAAAGATTAAATGCTGGCAAAATACAGGCCTGCTGAATGGTAGACAACGTGAGAAGAGAGAGAAAAACAAGTTACAAAGCAAGAACAGTCTGATACTATGCAAACAACACTCAGTCCAGGGAGAATGCTTCAGAAAGCAGAAAGACCTTGACAGTGCTGAGTTTTAGGCTACTGCCACACTTTCTTCCAGTCTGCTTTCAAAAGCAAAGAGGAACATAGATGCTGGTCCTGTGTGGAGCCAGGAGTTGGACTCAATGATCCTTATGAGTCTCTTCCAACTCCGGGTATTCTATGATTCTATGCCAACTTTAACAGTACAGCATCTGAGATGAAGTTTCATGCAAAGTTCTTCTACCCTCAATTTATGTAGCCTGACTTATTTGCCTAAGTAGTATCAATCTGGGTCGTATCTAGTTTCTGAGTTGCCCTACTTTACAATTACCACAGAACTGACACAGACTGTGGCACGAGGCTCAGAAAAGCATACTGCCATATTATGTGTACTATGAGTGCTTTTTTTTTAATCTTCACCATGCAAAATTGTTTGGGGATCAGAGGATAAACACAGGCTTATCCTGCAAGGGAATCCTACGTCACAAATTGCCAAGCAGGGTGTTGTCAATAGCGGTATTACGCATTTATACAGGTCAGCTTTTTACCACACCCACGGGTAATCCCCACTCAGCAATACAGCTGACATATATCAAAGTTTATTTTTAAACAGTTACTTGTGTAGGCCAACAAGTTGGAAGGGAAGTGAAAGCTTAACAGGTTCAACAACACATTGCCCATATCTTCACTCAGGAGGGCAAGAACACTGTCTAGCCATGCTACAGATCACACCTCACCTCCACTGCAGGTAAACTCCTAGGGAACTGCCCTTTTCCAGCGTGCTCAGGCAGATAAGGATACAAAGAAATGGATCTCAGTGGCAGCTCCACCAAAGTAAGCAGTTCTCAAAGCTCCTACAGCTGCACATCCCTGCCTGGAGATAACCGCCACCACAATTCTGAGGTCCATTTAACAGCAAGCTTCCAGTTGGAGCCAGGATCATTTCTGTACAGCCAGGCTACAGAGCTATTAAATTCAATCAGAACAACTGTGTGAGTAAAAATTATAATTCACATTAGCATCTTGTCCTACAACTCTGGTCAAGAGAAATAAGAGTATGCAGCTAAATATCTTTTAAGACCATCCTACAGGATGGAGGTTATGTAGCAGCAGAAACTTGTAGCTGGAGTTGTAAAACTGTTGCTTGAGCGACCCTGTATTAACACTAACTTCTCAACAGTTTCACTCCTTACATAGAAGGTCTTCTGTGTAAGAAATAAAAGTTATTACTAGTCCTCCATGGATTTAAGCACAACATTCAGCTCCACCCAGCCAAGAAGCAAGGTCCAGCGCCCTATAATGGGACTCTGACAAGGTCAAGCATCATGGTAACTTCTGCTTAAAGTCTTAGAGCAGGGTAAGACAATCTGGTGTCAGCAATAAAAGAAGTTTTTGTCTCTAAGGACATGTTTTTTAGGAAATATATAGTTGCAATGTTATTTAGGAAGATGAAAAAAAATCTCCATACTGCATCAGCCTTTGCTTTGTCCTCCCATCTACTTCTTCATCCCAATAAACTGAGACCTACAGATATGTTTATGGGTGAAAAAACCTTATACTTTTTAGCCTCTCACTCATCGTGCTCATCTGATCAAATTAAGAAGACTCCTCTTAAGCTGTCTTATTTCTCAGCTTACTTTTTCTTACAGCATAACTCGCCCCCCAACAACTAAAGCATGTTTCCTTACATATCTGTGCCATTTGTCCCCAACAGCCCTCTTCAATGGGAAAATATCTGTGTTCACACACTAAAAGGGAACCAAAAGAGTGGCCAGAGCAGTTGTGTACCAGCACAAACTGGGCAACAGACACCCAGCTTTTGCTGATGTCTTCCTTGCCTTTACAGGGAGCACTGGTACAGATTTCTCCCACTTTAGCCAGCAGAGTGTATTCCAAAAGCTTATGGGAACAATCATACTCAAGTCACCCTGCATCTCTCTGTCAAAACGTATCTGAAATTAGAAAACAGGCCAAAAATTAAGGAAAAACAGAGCACATGACCAGGCTTATTTTCTTGAGAGGACAACTAAAAGATCTAGAAGCCTAGCTGTCCACTTGGATCCCCTAGAGTCTCACAAACACAACATCAGTAAGAGCAGCTCAGGGAAGGAGCAGCATCACACCGAAGTCACATCCTTACAGGCACAAGCTCAGCTGGCATCTTCTGCAGTGCCATACATAAAGCTGAAGGCAGGCTCTGTGAAAATGCAGTTGTCCTTAACAGGAAGGCTTGGATTTGCTTCAGGCATTTGTTTGAAGGGGACTAGTTAAACACGGCTTTGTGTTTACAGATCGGCTTTGTGTTTACAGATCGTCAGTACAGTTAGTATAGAAGGTTCTAGTCAATAAGTAGAGATAGTGCTGCCTATTGCCTAACAATAGGAGAAACCAGTTTCTCCCAGTTTCTCCTATTGTTAGTTTTATAGCCTTGATAAAAATATGACATCAAAATTGCATTTCAGTTCTTTTGTTTCCTTTTAAGAGAATATTAAAGATTTGTAAGACTGTCATATTAACCTCATTACCCACTCACTTTAATGATGAGTAACTTTCTGCCCTGAAGACTCTTTTACATAATGAGCATCAATTACAACAAGTAGCTCATACATCATAGCACCTGCTTTTATTGTTTTTAATTTAATACATCTCATGGAATATGAATAATTGAAATATATGAGCTACTTGTGCAATATTAAGAACTACAGTTGGTATGCTTTGACCAAAATACTTATAGAAAGGGAAAATATTGTATCAATGACTTAACCATTAAAGAAAATTTAGTAGTGGAGACTCATACTCTTCTAAACAAATAGCTTGATTGGTTTTTAAATAAGGAAACATACTTGTGCTACAGGAAAATAACACTTGCACTATTCAGGCCTTCACACTCAGTACAATCTATCAGCTCTAGAAACATTAGCTACAACTGTTTATTTCATTCTGAAGTGAAAATATATAGTAATTGTTTGACACTAACCCCAGCTTCTAAAGTGAGTTTGAATATACTCCAAAGTTTTTTAATTCCCACAAAGCGATTCACAACTCTTTTGTCTCACATGACCTACATGTTACAAGTTCAGCTTTCCAAACACAGCACAGGTCCAAGAATTTTAAAGTGCATAAACATATTTCATGTTCTCAGGGACCATCAAGCAATATAATTTTATTTGTTAATAACAGAACACAATTTCATCCAGGTACATCATTGTTTATTCAGTCCAGCAGTTTCAGTTCAGTTAACAGCAGTAAAATTATGCTTGAGTATATATTGTTTAAAGATAATCATATGCAGATAATCTGCATACAAGACGAAAAAATATTTGGAAGACACCTCAAGAATGACTCAGATATTCCTGCAACAAAAATATTCCTGGAAATGGGGGGAGACAACTTGAGGCAAGCAGAGCCAAACCCTCCCAACAGCTGCTTCCAATTACAATATTCAAACCACATCAGCAGAAGCATCCTGTGACCCAGAAATAGATAGGATACATGAGGACATAGGATGGGATACGTGATGCCAGCTGGGAGTAAGGAATTTTTTTAGGTTAGATCAGCATTATTGTAAGAATTGTCATTCCATGTCTCCAGTTTTACTTAAATTTTTTTAATGTTATTTTTATGTGTGGGTTTTGGGGGTTTGTTTTTTTTCCTATTTTTTATCAAAGTTTAACCAAGTAAGACTTGTCAAGCTCTGTGTATAATAATATCAGTATTAAGGTAGAAAAAATATTTCAAATATTAAATAATCACTATAAGTTCTGAGAATTAACTTGAAGAGAGAGGAAACCAATTCCAAATACCCAAATCTATCTTAGAAGTGATTCGTCTCATAAAACAATGAAACAGGCTGCTTCAACCTCAGACCAAGTTATAAAGGATTTATTGAGAAAGTCTTGCTCCTGAAAATAATCCTTTGACCTAAACCTGTTTAAGACTTAGAATTCATAGCATCCCATGACTTTAACACGCAGTTAAAGCACACTCAGGGTTTGGTAAGAATATTTCTTTCCAAAGCTCTCTAGTGCACGCCATAAAAGGTGCTTGTCTCTCCCACACCCACAAAACAAATTTACTAACATGACTACACATCTGCTAATACAAGTAAAGGGTAGCAAACTGACTTGAGTTCTATCAGCAGCAGCAAATGTCCTCAGGCAAAAGACATACACTTCACAGGTTCTCCAGACAGGAACTTGTAACTGTAGCCATATCCAGGCACTGGAACTAGAAGAGTCAACCAGCCAACTCTTCAAGTAACCGAGGCCGTATCTATCCTATGAATTACATCATGCTGCTATAAAGAACAATGGTCCCCACATGCCCACAGCTCCGTGTTCTTAAAGTATCACAAGAATTAAGATCCCTCCAACAAGAAGTCACTAAACCAGTAGCAAACAGTGAACAAGTTCACAGTCCTCCTGCAGTCTCTCAGAAGCTCCACCGGGCCCTAACATCAGCTTTGGAGCACAGCCATGAAGTAAGCAGCAGCTTCTGAAGTGAGATACGTATGTGTTCCATATGGTTTCAGTCAGCATTTCAGCATTTTGTTACCCAAAAAGCCTCTTTGGAATCCTGCAAGATGACTTCTGGGGACACACTTCCATAAAGAAATTTCTTGAAACCCATATGGAAGAGCACAAGAAAACCCTGACAAACTTAAAAGCGGAAATAGTCTGGAACAGAATCAAGGTCCTACAATTTTAAGCCTTGTAGTGTACTGAAAGAAAAAAAAAAAGGAAGCAGCTACAAAGTTGCCCACATAAAGAGATGAAAAATCCCACAACAGTCATGCCCAACCATACATCTACAAGGCTGATACCAACTTAATGTGCCACAGTTCGATATTGCTGTACCTTTCCCCCCTCTCAGCATTAGTGTTCACAAAAACTAGGTGGGCAAAGTAGTTTCAAAGTTGCTTCAGACAACAACTAACTTATGCTGGTTTTCAGACAGAGGCACCCACATCAGCTTGCTGCACAAAAGGCAGACCAAAGACACATGCTTGAGCACAGAAAAGCTGCAGAGCTGCACCCTCAGCTTACACACACTGTGGAAAAAACATGCAAATATTGTAAGGCTTCTCAAATGCAATTTATCACCTGTTGAAAATGCCTGTTTTTATAAGTTATGTGATAACTATTAGGGAACATTCAGAATTCTACATGCTTAGAGTTGTTTGACCAATCTAGAGATAAATGGCAAAAGCAGCAAACTCAAGCACAGCACCTAGGTTAATACCAGCATCAAGCTTGTTTTCATAGTTCAGCTGACAGAAGTTACACTGGGAAGTAATTCTGGTACTACGCACATTTGCTTGGGAGTCCAGAATACAGTGTCTGCTTCCTCAAGTCCACTATG
Organism: Heliornis fulica; assembly: GCA_013399135.1. Classification (NCBI taxonomy): domain Eukaryota; kingdom Metazoa; phylum Chordata; class Aves; order Gruiformes; family Heliornithidae; genus Heliornis; species Heliornis fulica. The sequence goes on from VXBZ01002657.1 coordinate 20,707, forward strand.
TGGCTGGTGTCCCATCTCAGCCTGTTCTAATCACCGAGGGAACTTAGCTCTCTGAGATTGGCAGTGTTGAAGTGTGGCTTTAGCACCAAGTGCTAAGAGCCATGTCCTCTCTTAGATTAAATTTCTAAACCTGGAGGCCTAATCTAGGGCATTAGTGGAAGGCATTCATTTTGTATTGATTTAAGATTGCATACCACGAAGAAAGAATTAACAGTACCGGTAGAACGAATATTTACATGGCATTTACATGTCACTAGCCTGTCAATAAGCTATCCAGGGTGGAGACTTGCATGGATTCAGAGGCAAGACAGATAAAGAGGTATTATGGTACTACAGCCAATTTTCTGGTACAAGCAAAACTGAGGACTAAAAGGCTAAAGCAGAAGAGGAGGACATCTGCAGAAGAGGCTCCCATGCCAAACACCCATAATCTAGTCTCCTGACAACAGTCAGGTTACATTCAGGGGAGATGTTATGTAAAGCAACTGCTACTACTGGATTTTATTCAGCATTTGATATAGAATACACTTTTTTTTTTCCCCTTGGTAAAACGAAGAGATCAGATAAACAGATGAATTTTAGTAACATGGGATCAGCAAACCCTGGGTCTCAAATTAGTGCCATTCAAAAAAAGGCTGAAGGAAGAACTTCAAGGGCACATTTAAGCTAGTGTCACCTAAGCCATACTAGCTTCTATTTTCACCCTGCACTTAAAGTGCAAGAAAGCACATTTGGAAGGTAACTTTTCACCAGCAAGTCAGGCATCGCTCCTTTGCACAGAGGTACTGTTTCCAGCTATTCTGGAAAGCAACAGAAATGGAGTTCCCTCAAAGGCACTATGCCAGAGCTTGCAGCATGAGCCTCAGCAGTCACTCTTAAAAGCACCTCACAAGCTCTGCGTTCAAAAAGTTGCTCACAGCATATTTCTTATCATAAACCCAGCTTTTTTTGTAAACCACGCTTAAAAAGAAATTATCAACCACCTCACTGTGTTGGTTTTACCCCTGTATATTTACCGTCCAGCATTCTCCAAAGAAATTTAAGGAATATTTAGATGTAAGCATTCTGACTTTGCTGGAAGAAGTAAATTCTTTAAACAAAACCTGATGATGCCTTCCAAAATATGTACTTGCAATATATAGGTTTGCCAGGACAAGTCCATAAATCAGGTTTTCCTCTAACACAAGTATCTCATTAATTGCTAAGAACCTTATATTCTTCTTATAGTTAGAAGTTCAGAATCAGATGTACATTTTCTAGGAAAAAAGCACAAGTACCCATATGGTCATTTCTACAGCCAGAAAGGATGACATAATATCTACACTCACTAAAGCCTAAACTCCACCCAAATACTTTCACTCCTCTATAGACAGGAAAGTTAACTCATGACAGAAATTTAAAAAAAAATTATAATCCGCAAAGCAAAACCAAGTACTCACTAGGCTCATGGCAGGCTGTGCTCAACACTTAAGGAATCTATAGGAGGGACACCACCATTCTAGCTGACAGAAGAACCTTATTGTGTTGCAGGCATCACACTCCAGTGAGATAAGTTCTGATGCTGATAGCTCAGGGAGCTTATCCTGCTCAAAACAACTTATCTTGCCTCAATAGCCAGTCATATAGTATTATGGTGAAAACTCACATGAACACCCTGAAATTCTTTCAAGGTATTAGCACAGACAGAACAAACACAGAAGCCTTGTTTGAGCAACGCTCCTATGAAATTCCTGACATAGAAAAAGTTTAAGCTTTCAAATAAAGCATTTTTGAGGCAGGCACTGCCTTCTTCTGCATGGTCAGTGCCTAGCTAGACCAAGTTCCAACAAAAGCAGAGTAAGAATACTGAAACACACTAGGCTTCACAATCTGTTAGTTCACTTCTGGCAATGAAAGATGCAGGGAGCAAGTGCTTCGGCAGGTGCAAGTGCATTCCTATCTAAGGCTGCAGCAAAAATGGGGTAAACACAAAAGACTGAACGTGGGTCATTAGCAAGAGACACCCAGAAACAGGTACCACCAAATTATGTCTCCTCTTCACAAATACAGACAAGCGTTCACTTTCCCCACAGGGAGAGTGCATCAATGCACCAGCCAAATGGAGACTAATAAAACAGGAACATGTTTAATTTTGCATTTCAAAAATTCCTTTGATTCCTCTAAGGAATCATCCAGCTGTAGCAAATAAATTTCATTAGTCAAATCTGACTTGGCAAAGTAAGTTACTTCATTTATTTTACGACTTTGCCATCTGTTTTACCATCCAGTTACAAATGTGTAAGTACTCTTGTAGCATTACTGCAACAGCGTTTCTTTTGTAGCCATATTTTGTTCTGGTAACTTAATCTCCTATTTGCTTTATCTGGTAACTTCACATCTCCACACAGTGCAAACTGCTGCTCCTACAATCCTAACCACTTTTCTGTTTTATTCAGGGGGAGAGGACTTCATCTGCGTGACCCGCTGAGTGAGGCCGGTGATTTGTGAATACACAAAGACTTTAATTAACCTTTTTAGTAGGTGATTCAAGGACACAAGTGGTTATAGACCTGATTGTCGCAGGGTAATAGAGCATTCATGAAGTTGAAACATTATTTAGTCTGATCCCTCCCCATTTTTAGCTGCTGCTTATTCTAAAACAATTACCTGATTTGAAAAATTGGTAGACTATCTAATAGACCTAAAACCCCAATCGGGTAATTCTCTTTTAGCTCAATACATGCTTGCCAATCAATCATATGATACATGGTATAGTTTCATGGCTGTTTCACATATTATGGGCATAAACCATACAGTGGCTAGAAACAGATGGCGTTCGGTTCATGAACTTTTATAGTGATATTCAGGTCAATTTATCAATTTCCACATTAAATGCCACTGCAAGGTGGTTATGATCTTGTCCTGCTTAACATACTGATTAGCCTTTTCCTGCAATAGCACAGAAAACATTTCTTCCCCAAGTTAAATATTCTCAAACTGTTAAGCAGTAACTTTTAAGAATTGCATGATGTTGCCGTTTGAATCATTAGCTTTTACCATGCACACAATTCAGAAGTTAATTAACCTAAAATTATGTACATGTGCAAGTTCTAAGTTTTAACCAAAACAGCTATTTAAAAAAATGTTTATATGTGAAAATTGTGATTCAATTTCTGTACACAAAAGCAAGCATAACATTCATTTTATCTGGGTGACCAAGTGAAGCAGCTGTCAAAAACTTCTGAAAAAAACCCCACCCCTAGAAATTAGTTTTGTAATCAGAGTCCAAAGGCAAGAAACCTTAGAAAAGGCATCATTAAGGATGGTATACTATTAAACATCACTAGATGGGTCTCAAAGCATGTGTGTTTTCCTATGGCCAGGCACGCAGCACAAAAGCTACAGGCGCTTCAGCGGTGGTCACAAACCAAACCTGCTTTATTTTGAAGGTCAGTCTCCCCAGAGAATAACTACAGAATTCTGCCTGCAATGAAGCCTGGTGTCTTAATCCACATTTAACTGGTTTAATTCTACACATGTTGCAACACTAAACATCACCAAGCATGAGCTGTATTCTCCTCTGTAGACACAAACTTCTAAATTCCAGTGAGAAGTACGTGACTTAATACCTCTTCAATGTTGCATGGTGTAATATAGGATTTCCTCTGGCCTACAAAACCTTCACTACTGCTGACTTAGGAAAACAATTTACTTCTAGTCAGTCACTTGCATGCTTTCAATTCAACTATGATATTTTAATAGCACCAGTTCTGCACTGAGTCAAAAGCTAGTTTTACAATATTTCTTTTTCCGTAAGTGTTTTATTTCTTTTACCCTCGTACACACACAGACTGAGTCTGTGTAAAGCCTGGAAAAGTTAGAATTGCTAAAACCCATTCCTGTTGTTCCCAGATAACTGTTAACATGAAAGATGTTAAGTCTGTTGAAAACCAGTAATTACATTCCTGAAAATCCTTCAAACTCCTGACAAACTGGGAATAATTATACCACCCTAACTCAGTTAGTTGCTATCATTTCAGTATTTTATCATACTGAATTTTTCTGTTGGTATTTTAAGAAAATAATCCTAGTATTGCGCTACAAGATTGTTTCAGTTTCTCCTTACAGAATGATTTTTCCCATATCTGTAAAAACATCCAACCTTCTGAAATTGTAGTAAAGCCTATTGAAAAGATTATCATCTGAAATTTTGAACCTTAAGGAATCAGTATTTGTCTTTAAAATTTAAAAACTACACTTAAGATCACTAGAATTAATTTGCTTTTGTTATGCTCGTCAAAATACTCCAGCCAGTCTGAAGAAAGACAAATGAGGAACACACTGAATAAACTATGCGTGTTATACACACAGCCTCAGTTCTAATTCATATCTTGCAGGGAAGAATGCTTTTTAGATTATTTCATTCCTCTATCCATTTTGACTGCAAGAGTGACAAAGCTCATACAACAGATATAGGTTAACCTTCATTTAATTTTAACAAAAATATGCTTTTCCAGAAAATTTCAACATATGCCAAAACAAGTTACCAGAAAGTATCAACTTTCCCAACAAGATCCAATTAAAAACTTTAAAGAAACAGAACAATACAGAAGCTTCTCAAAACAAAAATCAGGACCTTCTAAGGCATTTGAGTGATTCCAAAATCAAACATTTCATATCTCACTCTTTGGTTCTTGGGCAAAAGAGGAGTCGAAGAAGTTGCAGCGTTTTAGTGAGCAGCTGCACTATAAAACCCTTCCTTTTAAGTGTAACTGTAAGCCCATCAGTAAAACTACATGCCCAAAGCTAGTGACTGACAGAGATCCAGTTGCATGGCAGCACACACACAGGCTTTCTTAAAATATTTTGTGGATCAGCTACTGGGCTCTTGGTGAACACCATCAATCTATAAATTATAACTCCCCTAGCTTTGAGCACAGGAAACACCAGCTGGCAATGCCTGCAATCAGATTCCTCAAAGCACAGACACACTGAAGTGGTTCCACATATATTAGTTAAAAGTATCTTCCCCTCAGAGCAGCAGTGGAAAAGTACAAAGTTGAGTTCCTAACTTGAGATCCAAATTATTACCAAAACAAGGTGTAAGAAATAGGACTGAGACATAGCTTGGCCTATGTTTTAGAAACTCCTTCAGGTGCAAAAGGCAGCAACAACAGCTCCTGGTAACTGTTGTTACACCACACCTGAGAGGAGGAGTTCTCAGCAAGGAAGCTGAACTTGGAAAAACTTCTTGGTTACCTTCACCCTTTTCAATACTTCTTAAACAAATGCACCAGTAATTTTTCAGTTGTTCTAAAACCAGCCCTTTATGTTACACTACACACTAAACCAAAACTAGTATTGATGCAAGCCCAATTAATAATTCAGAGTTCATTACTGCTCTTATCACAGTCTTTATTAAACAGGGAAAAGCAATTAACTGGCATTTTGTGTATCTCAGGTTACAGTGGGTAAGTTCCTACTGGGATGCTCCAGTAGCTTTGCAGACCGCACTGAATTTCATTATGAAAGTTACATGCAGTCATCTTTTCTTCCTTGCAACTAACCACTTAATAACAATTCAGAGGGTGAGCTTACTTAATAGAAAGCAGTTTCTGATACTTAACCTAATGCATCTGCCCTTTAAACTCTAAATGACAACACTGGACTCTATGAAGGAGTCATCCAGAGCACAGAGTTTTACAAGTTAAACTTCCCTGGTTTATTATACAGTCCCAGTGTGTACCAACAAACTCCAGTCTCGAAGCCATCACGCCAGCAGCAGACCAAACACACAACCTGAAGCACAAAGGGAAGAAGCTTTGACAAACCACACTCACACAGGCCAGTCCTGCATCACTGAACTCACAATGTGAGCTATCTCAATGCAAACCAAATTTCACATTCATTTTCAAATCAGTGGCGAATTCAGAAACATAAATGTACCAAAAGGTCAGAGAATTCAACTTGCAATAGGTGTACTGACCTATCAGACACGACAATACAGCACCAGTCACTGAAGCACTGCGAAGAACTCTTAATTTGGATACTGTTACATGTAAATTTTGACCTTATACAAATCAGCTGTTAAGAGTGTGCAATCTAAAGTGCTATTCCTTAAAATACAAGAGCGCTGAGCACTGGAATGAAGCTCTATTTGCATATTATACTACAAAGGTGGAATTAACCTAAGGGTGTGAAAACATTAGAATTTAGTGGTGTCACACCAAAATCGCTCTTCCACACAATGATGACTTGAATTAATTATCTGATTTCACTTACTCTGATCTCTATGAGTAGTAATGGCAGATTCTTAAGATGAGCTTCTACCTTGCTTTGAGTAGGGTCTTTGTGTCCAAGCACCTTCCATGGCATGGCCTCACCAGTCATGGGTGGGTTTTGTTACTGACATAGTGCACCTGCAGAAACATTGTCTTCCTGTCTATGTAGTTTCTTTTATTTGAGGTCTGAAATAAATACCACTGGGGAAAGGTTTGTCAGAATTAACTACTTCCCTACTGAAAGCCCTTTCAGGAAACAGCACAGCTACATCAATGAGAATACACTGCTACAGCCTTGAACAAACAGCTCCAGTCCACACTGTCTGATGGCCTTCAACAGGGGACTGGCAAAGAGAAAGACTACACCACACATAGCTGGATTTTAAGGTTCTTCACACAAGCATCACATCTGGAACTTCCATGTTTACTGCACTCTAATGTCAATGGAAACATCTCTGCCTGACTATATATAGGTGTTACAACTAAGCATTCTCAGAGACTGCTGGAGACCAGGATCAAAGTTAAAGATCTTGTGGCACAGATGGGTATTAAGTTAGCATTTCAGAGAGTAAAATTAAACAGGTACCAAGGCCTGAACACACAGCTGATCCCTGCTACAAACCTACTAAACACAGGTGCCAAGCTCCTGTGCAAAATCGTGTTTTCCATAATTTGCAGAAATACTTGTTTGGTCATACCATGTATTTACATGATTTTTTTTTTTAGAAGCCTTGCAGGCCACTGCACCAGACATTCCCATACTCTTGCATCAAATGATGCAATAAACTTTCTGTGATAGAGGAAAGCACAACGCATTGAATGAACTGCAATGATAGTAATCTGATATATATTGTAATCATCTAAGGAGCCAATATCACCAAATAAACATCCTCAATTCCACTCAAGTAATGATTGCAGAGTTACTATGCAACCAACTCTTTATATCTGTTTGTGCTACCTTCTCTGCATTCTTGGCTCCCCTCCATATTAGCATTATAAACTGATTACAGCACAGCTTATTTTGAATTCTCTATAGTAACTGTCTTTTCACTACATCCTCTCTCTTTATTTTGTCTAACCTCTCCAACACACCTCTTTCACCATTCTGTTCCCTCTATGCACAGCTTGGACACTTCAGCATTGCCCCAAAGCTGCTGAGAATTTTGAAAGGCACAAAACTAATATAAAGAAAATCATCAGCTGTAAAGACTGAGCCACACTCTAAGCAAAGGCAATAATTTCTTTCCCTGGGTCAATCTAAGGCAGTGTTAGTCTTCCTATACTATGTTTCTTTCCAACTTGTTCCCACTCCTAAATCCAATACAGGGTTTTTTTCCTGTAGGAATTGTAGATTATTTTTTGTTGCTGTGTAGAGCTCCTAACACTCAGCAGTATAAGCCTAACCTGCTGCTTGTGGGTCACACATCTGTCAAAGAGCTGACGAGCAGCTGTGCCCACTGACAAATCCTGGATTGGTAGGTGCTCACTCTGACAACAGTTAAGAAAACATGATGAGAAGTGAAACAGGATTTAATAACCCCCTGGTCTGTCTGTAGGTCACGCTTGGTATAGTTCAAGTGACTCTGAGTTCTTTATATCCACAAGGACTAGAAATAACTTGAGATTCCACAGACAGCAAGACTTAACCATTAGCATTTTAGAACTACCCGAGAGCTGATCTTAAGTACTGCACAGACTAATAACATAACCATTTCTTCCCTACTTGGTAATTTATAAAATGTGAAATGTTCTGTGGAATGTACAGTAATTATACCAACAGCTCTATTTTCTTGGTTCCTCACGTCAATTCTTCATAAGGTAGGAAGGAGACTTAAAACAGTTGTCCCATAATTGCATGTGTGATGTGGGCAGACTCTAACGTGTTCACTAGAACACTGTCACTGGCCTACCAAACTACCTTGTTCGCTTAAAATAGATTTCAATTTAGATGCAAAGTAATTTCAATAGCTCGGAGCCATTAGAAGTTCAGTGGAAGCTGGCTGTAAGCACTCTCACGGGTGTGGGGAATTCCCTGTCCAGAACACACCATGCATGTGATCAGCCATGTATTCCCTCAAGCACCGTATCTTGCACTTACTAAATTGGCAAAACAACCAAATCTAGTCACAAAGATCCACGATTTTTGTCAGACAATTCTTTCTGCTGTAATTGTGAAACTGCGAGGAAGACAATGCTGTTGGCTATTAGCTGAAATGCAGTTACTTTAACACCTTTTTATGTAACAAGAAGCTGTACTGACATTATTCTTTAATACTGGAGACTGCCATAAAACAATTTCTAAAGCAGCAACATCCTCTGCCTCAGAAATTCTTTTCTTCCAAGTCAGATGCACTTGAAATTTAACAGGAGGAAAAGCTCGTCTTACACTCCCCTTTCACAGTAATACCTTCAGAAAAGCATGTGAAGGAATGTCAGTGCATGACCTGACTGAGGTGAAGAACACAACTGGGTTTTATCAAAGTCAGTCTGAACACAGAAGACACACGGACCACTATGTCCAACATCAGTTATTCAACAGCCCTTGGTTGCTTTTAGCCAGCACTGTCTTACCCTCACTCCCGTATCTCTCCCCATCCCTAACTTCCAAGACCCCCGGCCCCAAAGAGTCTACTATATTTCTACAGGTTATTTTATGTAACAAGTACATGCCCACAGGTGACACAGATATAACAAAACACAGCTAGCAGACATTCTAGCTTTGTCTTTCACACTTAAAGATCCTCTCTTTAAGGTCCAAGAAAAAAAAAAATCCCAAAGATTATTTTAACACTGCCTAAGGGCATGTAACTCAAAATACCGACTTCACATTAAAATGGTTGATTTTTTTTCCTTCCTCAAATGCAGAAGAAAATGACAGCAAAGACTATGATCAAATAATTTGCAATTGTAAAGGAGTACACTGACATTTAGTATCACAACTTATTTAACCTCACAGTTGACATCTCATGGAGTGGCTTTTTTGAAATCTTGTGCAACAATATGCAACATTCTCCCATTTTTACAAGGGGGAAGAGTGGGGGGAAAGGAGGGTAAACATCACTAGCACTGGCAATCCCTACAACTTCTGCTATTTAGAATCTTCCACAAAAAATATTTGATATGCTGTTTCACAAGCACAGACTAAAGAAATTAAACCTACATCAAAGATTTATATATCACAGAGTTATTTTTCCTCTATTAAGAACGCTCACAATTTTCTGGAACTTAACTGTTGAGGTACGTGCTATTAAATGAATACCAACTGAAACGAAGAGGATTTTTAACTATGAATCCAGTTACAGACCTTATTAATTACACTAACAGCTAACAGAATGCCAGTATCTTCTCCCAGTCTATGCAGACCCTCTCCCAGGAGCTCCTCTCTTTCCAGACTGAACACCATCCAAAAGGACAAAGAAGAAGCGATGGGTTTTTGCACAGACCTCTCCATAACCTATCTCCAACCGCTGAAATGCCAGTGAGGTATGTATCACCTCCACTTGTGGAAGCATAATAGCTGGCACTGTAGAATGCAAAGTCTTTCCAAGACGAACTGGAAACAAAAGCTTGAAACAAAACATCGTAGTCATTTCGCATGTAGGGACAAACATTTTGGCAGTCCTTCTGCCAGGATGGTTCAGCGATGCTACAAAGCAGGTACATGGATCAGACACAGAACTGCCTCTCCAGGTGACTCTAAGGACACCTATGGTCACTTAACATCTTCCTTACTGAAAGATGCTCGATTAAGGGGAAGGAGCTGAAGCTATCAGAAACCTGAAAGTACACACCAAATTATTCACCTAATCAGAGGGGTTAGCGCTGAAAGGCTCCCTTATTTCGGGGATTTAACAGGCATATTTTGCACCACTTCTTGTGGCAGGCAATCGCAACCTACAGCGAGCCGCAACGCCTGTCAACGCGTACAGCCGCGGAGAGAACAGCACCCGAGCAGCAATTAAACCTTACAGAAACGCTACCCTTACTCAAACTGCAACGCAACGCAGGCTCCGGTACCCGGCCGCTGCCACAGCGGGAGCCGCGGCTACCGCTCCGCCCGGCCCGGGGATGAGAGAGCCCTGGCTCCTTCCTCCGCCGGCCCCGAGGCGCGGCCCCTTTGTTCGGGGTGGAGGCGCCGCCGCGCTCCGCCCTCCGCAGGTGCGGGCGTTGGCCGCGGTCACCCCGCACCCTGAGGACGCGACCGCGGCGGGGACGCCGCACCTGCCTCACGCCTCTGCGCCCGCGGCAACAGGAGGCGCCCGAGCCCCGACGCGCCCCCAACCCCGGGGACTCTGCNGGCAGGCACAAGCGGCCAGGCACGGGCGGCAGGAAGGCAGCGGCGCCCCAGTACCGACCCCCGAGCGAGGCAGGGCGGCGGGGGCGCCCCGGGAGAGCAGCCAGCTCTCCCCACCCCGCCCCGGAGCGCTCCGCTGGCGGCGGGCGGGAAGGGGGGGGGAGACCCGTACCGTCCCGCTCCCCAGCTCCCGTGCGGGGACGCCAGGCAGCTCATCGCGGCCCGCGTCCGTCCCCTCCCAGTCGCGTCGCCNGCGGGAGGAACTCACTTCCGGGGACGGGGCAGCCGGGAAGCAGCTGCTTCCGGCGGAGCGTGCGCAGGGTTGCGGGGCTGCTCCGCCACAGCTCTGCAGGCGGCTCGGGGCCGTGCCCGGCTCACCCCCAGTGGGGTCCTAACGGTGGCAGGGTGCCGGCTTCTACCCCCTGTGTCTGAGCCAAACGTGTGTCACCGAGACAGACAATCGTCCGCACCCCTTCCCCAGGCTACTTCGGCGCTGTGGCGAGCGGACGAGGCGTGAGGTGCCCGCTCCCGGCGCCTGTCGCTAGGTTTCCGAAGGCAGTTCTTGGCGGTGGGGAATGAGCTCTCCTCAAGGGACAGGCAAGGGCCGGAGAGAAAGGAGGGCATTAATAATTCAACTAATATTAACGGTGCCTTAATAATTGCATCATGCAGTGAAATCATTTACATAAATTGGAGCTTTGAGTAAACACAGCATGATTGAAACTCGTAATCTGAGGGAAATAGACTGCTCAGTATGTGGGAATGACACAAGTTGTTTTCATCAATCCCCTCCTCACAATCACTTGGCCAAAGATAGTTTGTAAGTTTGGGATTTCCAGTTTTTATCACCTTATCTGGAGATCTTCCACCTCAGTGTTAGAGAGCAGTGTGAGAGGGACTTGGGGGTCCTGACAGAGAGCAGGGTGACCATGAGCCAGCAGTGTGCCCTCATGGCCAAGAAGGCCAATGGCATCCTGGGGTGTATTAGAAGGGGGGTGGCTGCTAGGTCTAGAGAGGTCCTTCCCCCCCTCTACTCTGCCCTGGTGAGACCCCAACTGGAGTATTGTGTCCAGTTCTGGGCCCCTCAGTTCCAGAAAGACATAGAACTCCTTGAAAGTGTCCAATGCAGGGCCACCAAGATGATTAAGGGAGAGTGGAACACCTTCCTTCTGAGGAATGAGGATTAAGAGAGAAAACACCTTTCTGATGAAGACAGGCTGAAGGAGCTGGGTCTCTTCAGCTTGGAGTAGACTGAGTGGTGACCTCATTAATGTGTATAAATATGTTGAGGGTAAGTGTCAGGAGGACAGAGCCAGGCTCTTCTCAGTGACGGCCAGAGAGAGAACAAGGGGAAATGAGTCCAAGCTGGAACACATCTTAATATAAGGAGGAACTTTTTCCCTGCAAGGGTGACAGATCACTGGGCCAGGCTGCCCAGAGAGGTTGTGGAGTCTCCTTCTCTGGAGACATTCCAGACCAATCTGTAAGTGTTCCTGTGTGATTTAATTAATCTAGGTGATCCTGCTCAGACAGGGGTTTTGGACTGAGTGATCTTTCAAGGTCCCCTCCAACTCCAAACATTCTCTGATTCGTGCAGCCATGGTGCCCTGCTTGCAAAGCAGGTGCATTCTAAAAATCTTTGTTGTTCTCTGTGCTGCATTCTCTGAAGTTCCTGACATCTTGAACGTTAAGCCAACTAAGTGTTTAGTCCATCTGCCTTGAGAATTTAGTCTCGTTGACCTCACTGTAGTAGGCATTTACAATGTGGTCCTAAGGGTGTATATAGTGTTTGGCCTTTGTATATATCAGCTCTGCACATAAAATATTTGCAGAGAAAATATAAATTAAAGTGTCATTAAGCAGAGATGCAATTAGTTTTGCACTAGTAGTAGTGTTTTCATTATGTACCATAACACAGTGGATATGCCAGAAAAAATGTGTTTGTATCTTTGGGAAAAACATTGCAACTTCCTTTCCCAGGCAACAAAGAAATACTTGTTCCCTTTAGCACACACTTTATAGCACACAATATGGATCTAAACTGTGTATAAATTAACTCTGTAATTTTATCTTAAATTTCTGTTGACAGGAAGGAATGAACCACACTCTATGTAAAACCCACTGTATCACACATAAAACATCTATTCTTCCTTCAAGATCACAACAAATCTTCCAGGGTGAGAGAATTCATTTTTCTAAGGGACAAAATAGAAAGGGAACAAAACCATTTAGTGGTTTTTGAGGGCACCCACCTATTTCAGCCCAGAATCGATTAACCTGGCATCTGCTGGGTCTGTGGGTGTGTGGGCCTTTGTGTTGTGAACTGAAATCAATACAGGGAGGTAGGGTTGCCTGGTATTACAGGCAATTTTCTTCTCTTTTATGCTGGTGGCACAACTCTATTAGAATTTATTAGACAATATTTTATTGCCAGTGCATAAGGACGCGTGAAACGGGTTTGTGATTTAATGGTGTTTGTAGGTAGCTGGTCTAAAGGAATGAAACCACCCAGCTCAAATCCACCAAGTATCCTGGGGAGAATCACACCCCCCACTGCCCCCCAGTGAAACAGAAGAGCTAGAAGCTGTCACCTGCCTCCAGTTTGTACCAGTTCTGAGAAATCATAAGTAATGAGTGAAGCAATGGTAAACTATTGCTTGGCTAATTGAGGATGTGTAACTGTACACATCCTCATATTCCCAAGTTTGTGACTCGATGTGCTTCAGTGTGTGTAAGGGATAGTCTGCTTTTAGGGTCATACCTCACCTGAGGTACATAACTGGCAAGCCCAAGTGCAGATTTGGTACTTAGCCCCTCACTTAACACAACAAAGAGCAATGGCTGCCTTGAGAGGGTGATGCATGTACTGGGGCTTGACTGTCACCCTGAGCATCTTTCTCGCCAAAAACTGACGTGACAAAGCTTATTGTGGTGCCTGCTCTCAGGTAGTAAAACTTCAGGTCTTAGAGGATTTGGATTCAGGTAATTTAATTCTTCTCTGTGCTGGTTTTGGCTGGGGGAGAATTAATTTTCTTCATAGTAGCTGGTATGGGGGTGTGTTTTGGATTTGTGCTAGAAACAGTGTTGATAACTCAGGGATGTTTTAGTTAGTGCTGAACAGTCAAGGCCTTTTCTGCTGCTCACCCCACCTCACCAGAGAGTAGGCTCAGGGTACAGAAGGAGTTGGGAGGGGACACAGCTCGGACAGCTGACACAAACTGACCTAAAGGATATTCCACCCCATATGACATCATACTCGGCATATAAGAAGCTAGGGGAAGAAGAAGGAAGGGGGAGGTGTTTGAAGCAATGGCATTTGTCTTCCCAGGTCAGTGTCACCTGTGATGGAGCCCTGCTTTCCTAGAGATGG
>VXBZ01002657.1:34730-94524 GCA_013399135.1 Heliornis fulica
GGGGTGGGGGGTGGGGGGAGTGAGGGAGCAGCTGTGTAGTACTTAGTTGCCATCTGGGGTTAAACCCCAACATAGCCTCACAGTGTTACGCATCTGTTCTGATCTTGGTCACTCCTCTGCCTGTCCATTTCCCATCCCAACTTTCATCTGCCTTTTATATTTAAGCTCTGCAAGGTAGGAATAGTCTTTCTTATAACTTTGCAGTGCATATAACCCAGGGGTTATTTTTGTGATGTGCACAGACAAACATTAGCTATTCTCAAAATGAAGCAATCCAGTGCACATTATGAACACTACAAATCAACACACATGCAGAGGCTGTGTGGGCAGTTGCTCCTACGACTCTTGTTTGAAGCAAGGACAACATGTAGTGATAGGAAAAGGTCTGATGTCCTTAGTCTGAAGGACAGTAGATTTAGATTAAAACAGCTTTTCTCTATCAGGGTGGTGAGGGACTGGAATAGGCTGCCCAGAGAGGGTGTGGCTACCCCCTCCCTGGCAGTGTCCAAGGTCAGGTTGGATGGGGCTTTGGGCAACCTGGTCTGGTGGAGGACGTCCCTGCCCAATGGCAGGGGGTTGGAACTAGATCATCTTTAAGGTCCCTTCTAATCCAAAGCATTCTATGGTCCTATGATTTTAATCTGTAAACTCACAGAAGAACTTCCTGTCATTTGTGACTGTCTCCACACCCGTCAGGCGTGTCACCCTACACTTGCAAACAAATGCACACTGCCTAAAAACAAGTAAAGTGTTGACTAATGAGATACCTGTATTTTATTAGCTCTATTGGCTTTCCAAATGACATTATTCTCAGCACACCACCTGAGCTAGTCATTGTGCTTAGCACTCATCGCTTTCTTACCATTTTGAAAAGACAACCCATCCCCGAATGCTTTGTGTCTATGGAGTAGGTGCAGTGAAATTACTTGAATAACAATGAATCCAAGAGTAATGATGAGTGTTCAGTCATTCATCTTGTCATTCAACAGAGCTAGGAGAAATTACATCTTTCTAGTAGGTGGCTAGGAATCTGGAAATCCAAGATTTGAGGTATAGGTCCCAGTTAGTTTATGAGTTGGTATTATTATTCTAATATTCACAAAATATTATTAGGAGCATAATAAGGAATTACCAAATGTCCAAAAATACACAGGCACTAAAATATATAATCCAATATTAATTGCATATATTTATAAAAGAATCTTCATAGTTGAATTAGGTTTGGTTTTAAAACATAAGATATTAAAAGCAATATCAAATTGCCCGACCAAAATAGAATGGTGTAAAACATACAGTTTGAGTATCTGTCTACATGGCATTGGTGTGACATTTTAACTGGCATTTGTTTGGATTGAGTTCCCCTATGATATTGTCTTTCCTGAAAAATATGTCCTTCCCACACAAAATTTTAGTGAAATCAGTATTTTCTATAGAGTACTACTTCCTTTTTTAGTCTGCAAGTTATATAACCCATATCCTGATATATATTCCATCAGAACACTGAAACCTAGCAATTATCTCTAACCAATTAAAAAGACAAAGTTATTTTAATGACAGCAAAGTCGAATATCACAAAAAAATCATAAAAGTATTTTTCTAATCTTAGAGTTGTCTATATAATTATTTATCTCCTCTTTTCCATTTTTTGTCTTTTCTACTTTCCATATCCATGCTTTTCTATTGCTCCTGTTTCTCATATTTTTTATGGTTTCATACTTCATGGGGTTTATGCATCTTCTTACAGCCTTTTCTGTTTCTCTAATCTCTTCCCCCATCTCTTTTTTCTTGGAAAGTTTCCTTGTTACTTTCTATAGGGGTGTGCTAGAGTGGACTCAGGTAAACTACAGTTTGATTTCTGGCTCTGTGGCTGTGGCCAGCTTCACAAGTCACTTAAGCTCTTCTTCTCGTCCTCTCTGTTTACTACTCTGGGAAAACCAATATAATTAAGATGGTCTCCTGTGTTGTTAGCTTTGAGACATACTGGTGGAAAGCTCCTTGAATCACAATCATTCTCTTTCTCTACTTCATAGAAGAATCAATTTGATTGGGAAAGACCTTTAAGATCACTGAGTCCACCAGTAACTGCCTAGCCCACAACTAAACCATATCCACATGGCTTAAGCACCACACCTACACACTTTTTAAATACCTCCAGGGATGGTGACTCAACCACTTCCCTGGGAAGCCTGCTCCAGCGCTTAACAACCCTTTTGGTGAAGAAAGTTTTCCTAGTATCCAATCTAAACCTTCCTTACCACAACTTGAAGCTATTTCCTCTTGTCTTGTCACTTAGGCAAAGAAACCAACACTCACCTGGCTACAACCCCATTCCAGAGAATTGTAGGAAGCAATAAAATCCCACCTCAGCCTCCTTTTTCCCCAGGTTAAAAATACCCAGTTCCCTCAGCTGCTCCTCATAAACTTGTTTTCACCTCTTCTCTACCTTAGTTACCTCCTCAATACTTCTAATGATTTTCAGCTCCTCAGCTAATATTTAGCTCCTGTTATTCTGCTTCTAACTGTAACATTTTCAATGTGAATCTTCAACATATTATCATTCTTACTAATTGTAATATTCTGCAGTTTATGTGTCAGCTGGATTTGCTTTATCTCTATCTTGAAGAAGAGCTGTTGCCACTCTTAAGTGATGGGCTCCATTGATTTCACTTGACTGATATCAGTAAAGAATATGAATGATGGTGAACTAACCTGATTGAGTTATAAAAATGGTCAGAAGAGTCTTGGAAAGATAAGCAAGAAATGTACATACACACCAGTTATGGTGTCCTTTGACACCTTGTAAGGGGAATATGTGTGCATGTGTAGCAAGCCCTCCCATGCTCATTCATGAGATTATTTAAATCATGGATGCATGTCTCTAGTACCTTTGAGAAAAATCTTAGACAAGAACTGCTTGGAGATTATAATGCTAATGTCAAGCAGAAATCAAATGTTAGCCATTTGTGGACTATGCTCAGAGGAAAAGATATGCCTTGTCAATGTCAATGGATTTTCTACAACCAAGGTCATTTGTTACAAGCCTGTTTTATATATATATAAACTTATATATAATATAATATATATTATATATAAAATTGTATATACATTATAAATATAGTNCAGAAGGACACAGAACTCCTTGGAAGAGCCCAGTGCAGGGACACCAAGGTGATGGAGGGAGTGGAACACCTTCCTTCTGAGGAATGAGGATTAAGGGAGAAAACACTTTTCTGATGAGGACAGGCTGAGGGAGCTGGGTCTCTTTAGCTTGGAGAAGAGGAGACTGAGGGGTGACCTCATTAATATCTATAAATATGTTAAGGGTGAGTGTCAGGAGGATGGAGCCAGGTTCTTCTCAGTGTTGGCCAGTGATAGAACAGGGGAAATGGTTCCAAGCTGGAACATAGAAAATTTTGTATATTAGGAGGAACTTTTTCACCATGAGGGTGACAGAGCACTGGCACAGGCTGCCCAGAGAGGTTGTGGAGTCTCCTTCTCTGGAGATATTCAAGACCAATCTGGACACATTCCTGTGTGATCTACTCTAGGTGATCCTTCTCGGGCAGGGGGTTGGACTAGATGATCTTTCGGGGTCCCTTCCAACTCCTGACACTCTGTGATTCTGTGAAATAGTCAAAGCCTATGTTAGGTGCCTATGTGTACAGTGCCAGAAGTGCTGTTCAGTAAGTCGTGACATAAATCTGGTTTAGCCTCTATGGCTGTGGTGACATAAAGTGCAGACACTCTAAAGTTACTCTCAGGAACAAAATAGTTATAGTCCGTAACCATGGAGATGACATGGTGAGCGAAGGAAAGATGACAAAACATATTATAGCATTTATGTGTTGTAAAGCCATAAACTGCTCAGTCAGACTGAGCTCTGGCTCATAAACAGCTAAGCATCACTGGGTCTAGCCCACCTTACATGGAATAGCACCTAGATCAGATAAAGGAATTGTTTGAATCTTGCAGTTTTTTATAAATGCTGATTCACATTCCAGTTCCCTGTCCATTTTGTTGCTCTGTCTCTGCTGATCACTCTAAAATCCCGTGGCACTTTGTGAAAGAACACAATTTTACCTGATTTTCTGACCAGGTATCAAGTCAGATAATCCCAGCAACAGCTCTTAGACATCCTGCCATTCTTACTGGAACCACTGGTTTTCATGGGCTGCCCTAGGCCTCGGTTCTGTGTTTGGACTTACCGTGTGCTGACGTGTAGCTGCTGTTTTTTGTGATCAACAGTTCAGCTGAGAGCTTCTGGAAAGATGCAATTTCAAAAAGTGCTGCAAGCAGGCCAGTGAAGATACTGCTGGTGACTTATTTTGATTTTTATTTTTTATATGAAAGAAAAAAAATCAAGACTGCATGTGAGATTAATATTGAAAAAACCCAAACCCAGCCCCCCTGAAGAATCCAGAAACAAAAAAAACCCCAAAACACCAATGTTGCACTGCATGTGGAATTCCTGGAACCTCTTACAAGAAGGTATCATTAAAATGTACCAGCAGTATGCAAAGTTTTTCCTTGTGCTATATTAAGTCTAGAGTATCTTCACTGAAACAAATAGTTTAATTCACACAAGAATATGAATGGAAAAAACATTGATCCTTTCTCAGAAAAACAACGTACCATTCAGTGAAATGAAAAAAAAAATCAGAAATGGAAGAACTATTAAATTACAAAATGTTATTTTCATATGAATCACAATGTTCCCAGGACATGCATTGCAAAGCATATGATGGAATTGGAAATTTAGCAAGATGCAGAAAACCATAACAAAGATAAAGCAGCAATAATAATAATGAATTTCTCAAAAAGGTGCCTAAGGAAATATACCAGTTTTAACCCTTTAAAAGGGGATACGATAATCTCCATTTATTTGTCAGTAAGAGAAGATTTGCTCTGGAGACAGCTTACTTTGTAACATCTTTCAGCAGCAGTTTTTGCTGAGCACACAGAGTAATCTAGGGCAGGTGGGCACACAGGATTCATGCAGTAATTCCAATTACCTTTTATACTGATGACAATGCCTGGGCAGTTACTTTTTCTTTTTTTTTTTTTTTCTTTTCCCCATGAACTGACCCAGTTAAACATTTGTGTATCTAATATGCCTGAGATGCTATAATTAGAATATTTTTAATTATTCAGCACTCTTAACTCTTGAGTGTGGTAATTTGATATGACAGTTCCAAATACTGGAACAACACCTTGATCTGAGGAGCTTTCTGGCAGTGTTTAAGCTGTCATTTCTCGTGTATGATCTTAGGCAATGTTACGATTTTGTGCAGGTATGATGGCTACTACTTGTCTTGGAATATTTATCTCATTACAAAAACCTGTTGCTATCCCTATCCTGGAACAATGATGCAAGTTCATCTACCTAAATACACATATTTGAGCTCAATGGAAAAGGTTATTTTGTCTTTAAAAATAAAAGTGAATTTTAGGCTTATCAGCTATGCTGGGCTGTGACTTCTCACACTTCAAGTTCTCTGTTGATTTGCAGCTTTATGCAGGCAAGGTAATCAGTGGCATGCCTTCCTCCATTGTTTTGGAATGACAGCCAGCAAATAATTTACTTTTCTGCTTATTCAGGACATGTTCAAAACACAAGAGTCAGTATCAGCATGACAGAGACTCCAATGAGCTCTAGATCAGGGCAAACATTTATGAAAATTACCACAAAAATATCAAATGCCACCAAATTGTGTTATGTCACATGTGCACACTCACGCATTCACATGATCCCATCTGAGGCAATTTGTGTACTATTACATGGGCCACAGTACATGTTCTTGCCCCACAGAAAACATTTCAACACACTGTTCTGAGCTAAAATGCCTCTCTAGTAAAGCTGCAGTGTTTTTATATGCATGTACCACATCACAGGTAAAGCTGTGATTATACCAATAGTCACTTCTTGTGTCTGTTTTAAAAATTAATTAATATTTAACAGCATAAGCCAGGCTAATAATTTTAAGGGAGTATAATTTACCACAAGTGTGGAATTACATTATCAATTTACTTGATTGCCTTTCACCTCCCGTGTAAAAGCTGAAGTGCAAACATATTTAACTCTTTCAGCTGCATTGACTTTCTCTAAGTACTATGCTTGACACCCCTCTGCAGACAGACAGTGCTTTTTGGCACAAGCCTTACACTTCTGAGGTTCCTAGGCCCATACATCATTTTCTCTGTAATCTTAGTGAGGCCACTGGACTATTTACTTTCTATTCAGGTACCTACAGGCACGTCAAAGATCATCTCCTTTATGTGTTATGAGACTATTTCAGGCTCTGCAGCATGACTGATGACAGCTGAAAACAGAATGTATTCTGTAAAACAGCTTGAAACACTGCCACAATTTTTTTTTTTTGTAGGAGATATGCTCTTCTTACATCAGAGCTAGTGTTCCCTGGTGACCAAGTTTCAAGCTAGTGCCTATGCAAAGGTCCAGGATTAAACCTTGACCCTCACATTGCCATTGTGCCCCAATTCCTATGTAAAAGGAGAATGGTAACATGAAGTGACCACAAAAGGATGAGCAAATACAATGGAAACATTATAGATAGCTATAGGGGATTTGGGGTTGGGATTGTTTTTATTTCCCACTCTGAGCTAGACCCAAAGGCCCCTGATGGAGTGCCTCTCTGTTTTGCTGAGTGTTGCTATCATGCCTCCCTCTGCCTTTCTTCTCCAGTTGAGTTCAGTCTTCTCCTGAGAGTGCTACACCTTTGGTAAATGTGGAGAGATTAGCCAGTGAATGGCTAATGGAGAAGGGGCACGACTCAGTCAAGTTAGTCAAAGTTTAGCACAGCCAAAGTTTTAGCACAGCAGGCCCAAGGACAGAGTGTCCTTGAGCCCAGCTGCTGCACAACAACAAGGTGACAAAGAAACATGAATGTCCATATAAGGAAAACTGCTAGCCCCAAGGTAGCCGAAAGATACAAAGTGATACAAACTGGGAGGAGTTGGCATTTGGGCACGGACCAATGCTGAGCTCTGCTTTTGCAATATGTATGAGCTAATTATAGTTGGAGATAAAAGGCACCCTGTTGTGAGCAATAAACGAGGCTTTCCGATCATCAAAGGATGGTGTCTGTCTCCCGCCGTTTCTCAGACAGGTAAAGATGGGGACAGACAATATTCCTTGTCCTTAGGACTTAGATGTGGAAAAGCATGACTGACAGGCTGCCTCACCCTTTCTAAAAATTAGCAGACTTGAGAGATGATGTTGCTGTGCTTATCAGGCTTCTCAAGTTAAAATACTAACCCCTGGAGATCAGTTTTGTGAGGGAGCAAACCTTCTTCCTTGCATGGCACCCATGGGTGCTCTGGTGCAGGTGCTATAAGTAGGAGCTCTGGTTTCTTGTGTGGATGGAGATACAGGGTGAACTGTAGCCCTGCGGTAGGCATCAAGGTGTGGGTGAGGGACACATTCCCCAGTAGGAGTGCTTGCAAGAGCTGGTTGGGATCCACTGCTTCCCCTTTCTCCAGCCAGTTGAGGTGGCCTGCTTTATAAGGGACTATGGTTTCTGCTGTCTCATCCTCCCAGCAGGAGGAAGACCCTGCCGGTTCCCACATGCCAACCCCACTTAGTGTAAGCAAAGGGTATAGAGGTCCCTCTCCTAACCAGGCTCACTCTTCCTCTGCAGGGCTGCTAGCTCAAAGGGGACAATTTCCCGTGGCTGTTGTGCTTTTTAGGTCAAAGAAACACTTTGTGATGTTTCTTCTGGTGCTAACAGGCAGAGCAGAGTGGGTGGCACGTCGTAGGGACTGTAATTTCCTCTTATTAATCAGTCTGGAGTCTTTCTGTCTGTCTCAAGCTGATTTATTATGAAGTTCACTCCAGGTTATGGATGCACTACATCTGAGAAAAAACCAAAAAAACCAAAAAAACCCAAACCTTTCCTTGAGCCTCTGGATTCTGTGTAAGGCCAAAAAGACTATTTATACAGAGCCTAATGGGCTGAAAATAGTCTTTCTCCTGACCCCATTCTCCCTCCTTGCCATCCCAATTGTGTGTGTGATGGGGAGGGGGGAAGTTGCAACTCAGCATTTAAATTATCCCTCTGCAAAATCATAGAATAGTTGGAGTTGGAAGGGACCTCTAAAGGTCATCCAGTCCAATCCCCATGCCATGGGCAGGACAACTTCAACTAAATCAGGTTGCTCAGAGCCCTGTCCAAACTGACCTTGAATGTTTCCAGGGATGGGGCATCTAACACCTCTCCGGGCAACATGTTCCAACATTTCACCACTGTCATTGTGAAAAAACAAATCTCTCTCATCTTATCTCTATTCAAAATTAACTCTAATGAGCTCTGTGTGTGTGTAGAGCTCTGTGTGAGTGTAGAAATCTGTATGGCTGAAACCCATGTCAAGACCTTGGTGTTTATTAAGAATACACATATGAGATTGTGCACAGGCAAATAAAGTCCAGTTGTTTAATGAGCTGAAGATTGGGCTGAATCTCTGTATTTAATATTGAGAATTTGTGCTGATGCAAAATCTCCCCGTTTGTTTACTATCAGAAGTCATACAAAAATTACATGTTTGTATGCAAAATTCAACCAAACCCACTTATTTTCTGCCTCTTCTTTTGCAGCACAACACCTATGACCTTAGCAAGTTTTTCTTTCCTCCTCCAACTTTTCTGGTTTCAAATGTAAATACATGCTGTTATATTTAAAACATTTTTATGTGTGTTTTTCAGGTGCTGAGACAACTATTTCTACAAATGCTTTAATGGAACAATTAGGTTTAAAATACCAACAAAGACCATGGACCGAAACTCTGAAACTTGTCCATTTTTGCATGGTAAGAATTGCAGATGTGGTGAGAGAAGGGTATGTGGTATTAGGAGCAGATTGTCAAGATAGTTCAAGAACTCCTTGACTTTAAAAAAAAACCCACAAAACAAACCTAAAGGAACAAAAATCCCAGTGCCTATTACAGCCCAGGTCTTGATTTTTCTTAAAATAGTGGATAAAAAAAGGTTTCTGCATTATTTTAACTCTTCAGGAGTTAATGCTGATTGTCTAATACTTTAGGTTATTTACATGCTAAGTGTGCATGTGCTAACAATAACAAATGGAAAATAGTATTCTTACCCATAGGACTGAGAGCAAAGGCTGTTTATAAGAAAAGGGACTGAAACCTGCTGTCTAGATTCTGCCCTGCTGTGATATTCTTTAAATTGTTCCACAATTCCCACCCTTCCAGCAGCTAATGATATTTAAGAATCATCTTTGTAAAAAAGCAGATTAGCACAAATACCGTGAGCTCAGTATGAAAACTCCTGTTTCTTCCATGCTTCTTTTTATTAGTGCTTAACTAAAGCCTTGCTCTGAAAAGTGTCCTGAGTTTGACCGTAGCAACAACTTCAGCAGTGAATGTTCTTTGTGAAGTATGGGAAGTTTTCAGACCAGAGCTACAAGTGAAGCTGGGAGAGCATGCTCGCTACTTCAGTTAATAACTTTGGCTGGAACTTGCACCCTGAGTAACCACGTACACACTTGTTGATCTCTCCTTTTCATTCAGGCAATTTTGTCCTAAAATAAAAATTTAAATATTTACTTAGTTGATCTCTAGTATCACAGAGGAATTGGCTGACATAGCTTCTGTTCAGCTCAGAAGAAAAGGGGATGGAAAGCCACTTCTTGCTCCAAAAGCCTCTGATACGTAAACACCGCACAGAAGGACCTTTGTGAATCCATTCATTACAGACACTTTAGACATAGCTACAATCATAGGTAACCCTCTACATTTGATGAAAAGAAGGAAGTAGTGGTTGGTTTTACTGGCCACTGGTGTTCTGTATCTCACACTGAGCGATACTCCTCTTTGCCTAGTAATTTAAGGAGTCTTTCTCTGTCTCTTGTTTTCACAAATGTGTAGGATAAGCCACTTCAACAGCCTGCCAGTAGTGCTCCAGATGGTCCATTGCTCTCTTGCATGGAGAAGATAGAGAGGACATTAAATGGTAATAAGCTGTCAGATAACTCAAAGTGGGTTTTTTTTCAATACTCCCCATCCTTCTCCACTGATGATGTTCTGTGCAAAGGGGTCACAGAGGTGGATGTGACACAAGAGACTTCTGACTCATCTTTGGGCTAAGGCTTCAGGCTATAGCTATTCTCAAAGTCTGAGAATAAGGTCTATCCAGCACAGCACTCATTAATCATAGGTCAACAGTTGCCATTAATAACAAGAAGTCATGCAAGAGATACTATTTTCTCATTGCCTAAAGCATACCCTTGAAAGTGGGATGATACTGGTTCTATTTCTCAATCATTGCAGCCTGATTAAATAACATCTCTGATTTTTTTTTTGTTGTTGTTGTTGCAGCTAAATCTTTGTTTTCTGTGGTGAACAGATTGGAATCTTTATCCAAAGAAAAAGGGTAAGTTTGTTTATGAATAGATGCAAATGAGCAAGCATGGCCCCAAGTCCAGTGAGGAATACCATCTGGATGGCTTGTCAACAACAGTTTTTTTAGCTGAGTGTTATAATAGGGCATTTCACTTGGAACGAGCATAACTGCCTGTTCTGATTAGCCCTTTGTGAAGGAGGTTTCTGTGGGAAGAGAGGGCATGTATGCCCAGGTCCCAAAGCTACAGGCTGAGGTTAATAGTTTTCAGCAAACCAGCATGATAATGAAAAAGAGCAGAGCACAGATATATGCCTGGCTGGATAGTTTTCAGAAGCTGAGCCAAGGAAGAGTTATTTTTGAAACATCCCTGGTGTCTCTTCCCACGACCAAGTAAACTATGCTCATTTCCTTTCTTCATGTGACAGGATTTTTTAGATATTCAACCCTTTTTCTTTTTTTTTTTTCCTTTTTTTTTTTTTTTTCTCCTTCCCCCTCTCCTCAGGCTTAATGTTCATGTTAGCCCCAGTGGGACTGCCTGCTACATAACATCCACCGAGTTTAATATAGAAGTTCAGCTGGAGAAGGATGGAAAGGTGGTGGATGTAAAGTTGGCTCACCTTGGAGAAGCTCCTGTGGTAAAGTTAATTTTCTTTGTCTCTCACCTCCCTGCAGTATCCCACCTGGCCTGCAGTTGCCATGTCAGAGAGTCTTTACCCTCCTTTTGGACTTACCACACATGCCAGGTTGTGCAGTGTCATTAGCTATCTCTTTAAGGATTTGAATCTCACCTAAACTTACAACTCGGTTACACATATTAAGTACTGCAGCATAAATACCACAAATATTAAAGTCAAATTCAACAAACATTCCCACCTTCCAAGAGTGTTGTAGTACCCTGCATGAATATTTGGATTTTCATACTTTGATGATTTCTATGTACAGAAAATAAGTGTCTTATAAGATTTTCCTAAGAAGGTATAGTGCAATATATATTCCCAATGGATGTCTTGGAGTTGTTACCAGAGATTCTTTTTTTTTTCTCCTGCTTTCTTTAAAAATATGTGCATTCCTACTAATGGGATTTTTTTTTCAATTTCTCATTAAAATATTGGCAAAATATCACTCTGCAGTTCATATACCTTGTTCTGAAGTTGTTCAGTGATACAGACAATGCTTCAGATCAAAGCTATAGCAACAAGCTCTTGCAGGAGGGGTGGGGAGCATAAACTCTGATTTTTATCAGTAACTATCCAAATTGTTACATTTAATTGGAGGTAATTTAGTTGCTTTTTATCAGTTGTAGTCAGCCCAGGAATTTCAAGTTGTTCTGTTTAACCAGCACAGGGCTGTTGATCAGTAAGTGCTGGACAATATTATTAGGATGGAAATTCATTTCCAGAGAATTTTAGCACAGTAACTGTTGATAGAAGAAAAACTAGAAAAGATGTAACTTCTTTTTTTTTTCTGAAAGGAATTTATCAAGAAACTATTTCTGTTAATTTTATCCTCTTCCACACATTTTTTATTCTCATTTATTAGATTAATACTATGTTTTAACTATTGTAATATTAGGCTAGTTTGTGTGGGGTTTTTTGTTGTTCTTGATGTGTTTTTTTTTAAGCTAATCATTCAGCTAATTAAAAGTAATGGAGAACAATCTCTCTACCAATTAAATGCTTTCAGGAGATTTTCCAGAAGGGATGGTAAGAGACATGAAACTCCTCTCTCTTTTTCCTGTAGGTTTGTGATGACTTGGTGCAGTATCTGAGGTAAAGAATCATGAGAAAAGTCTCCTGTTGAATGGAGAGGAATTCTGAGTCTTCTGTTTCTCTGAATGTTGTGGAAAAGTCAAGGCTAGAATAGTTTCAGTGTAAGAACTGAAGGGAAACAAATAAAAGGAAAACTAGCAAGACAATAATATGAATCCAGAAAACAAGAGAACTGACATCCTTTGGGATTTTATGTGGGAAGTTAATTCCAGTGCTCCATTTTTGGAGGCTGGTGGTTGTTGTAATTGTTATTACCTACTTCTAATTAGTAAATTAAAGACTAATACTGTAGAAAAGTTAATTAAAACAGGAGAATACTCTAGGTATTACTTATTTCTTCAGTAATTCAATTGAAAACAGGTAAATGGCATCTGTTTCCATGGCGTGAAGGGAAAGAGTAATCTCCAGTTCATTGATTCTAGCTGCCAGTTGATTAAAGCCTTTGAATGTGCAGATTTCAAAAATTCAAAAGCACTTTGACCCATAATTTAGGAAATAGACTGATGCCAACAATTCAGAACTGGATTTACAGATCTAAACCAGATATTACTTTTCTCCTTCTTCTTCCAACAAATACTAAACAGTCTTTGTATTCTCATTATGCAAATGTCTTAACTACATGTCCTACAGGCTTCTGTCACAGCAGTGAAAGCAAGCTGATATCACCTGGCCTGTTTGTCTTTGCAAATGATTAGGAGATGGTATTTTAATTTTCTCCTGTTTTTAACTTCCAGTGGTGTTGGCTGCCAGGAGCTTGGCTCTAAGTGATGGCATCGAATTACCCTTGACCCTAGGGGTACTAATTGTCTGCCTTCCTGTTTTTGTTAGGATTTGGCATGAAGTGCAAGCATCCCTTCTACACCTCTTGGTGTAGTATTTTATTTGGTCCTAAGGCAGTTTGTTGTATGTGTAATGTTTCCTGTGAATCTCACAGTACCTATAAAATCATGATGAACCATCCAGCTAGTGCATAGGCTGGTGCTGTGTCAGTGCCTTTAGCTGCATGCCCACTTCCCTCCTTCTTCCTGGCTTCCCCACTAGTCCAGTTGGAAAGAGTCATGGAAGAGCTGAGTGACTTGTTTAGGTTTCTGTTTGGAAAGGGTTTGCCCCGATGTGAAAGTCTAGGCACGTTTATTCGGTCTCTCTGCTGATCCACATTGCAGCCACATTTGCACAGGTCTTCTTGGGTACAGGTCTTCTTGGGTACAGCTCTCTGTGACTGCAGCAACTATAGAGTTTACCAAGGCTTGTAAAATCCACTTAAAATCCACTCAAGCAGGTGAGTACGTACCATGTGGGTCAATCTGAGGACAAGTCCAGGCTATCACAGCTCGTCTGAGTCTGCAGGTTCAGGGCTTTGAGCCATCTGTACCATAGCTTAGCACAGTTAGGAAAGTCACTGGGACCCTGGGGTTATGGGTTGGTTGGTTTGGTTTTGTTATTGATGTGTCTGTCAACTGTATTTAAGGTTTGTCTCTCTCACTGGGTACTGTGAAGTGCAGGGTCAGTACAATCCTGGATATTTTGATGAAAAGAACAATGTACAAGTGCACTGCATTAGGAGAGTGTTACTAAATGACAAGCTTTATTGGAACATCAGGAAAAGCACTTTGCAGCTGATGAGCTAACTAATTTGTGTATCATGCACATCTATGGCCTTCAGTAGTGCATATTTAACCAGTGTCAGCAATAATTACATTGCTTTCTGCAAGACAGACAAGGATTCACGTTTCCTGTTATCTTCTAAGAAAATTTAATAGCACTGCTCCTTGCCAGATCTGATAAGGAGGGGGCCTACGTCACTGCAAAATCGTGCTTTTTGCTTGCAAATTAGACATAAAAGACTTATTATCCATCTCATTTAGCAGTGTGATAGCAATTGTTTCTTTTTGCTAGGACAAAGAATTATGATGCCTTTGGAAAGATTCTAGAAGACCTGTCAAATCTGTATCAAATTCCAGGAAACAGGTTGCAACTAGTTTGTACTTGGAATTTTTTTTTCTTTAAATCTGTAGCCTGGTTTTTGTTTACTTACAAAAATAATGATTTGTCTTTTCTCTCCCTCAGTGAAATGAAAGCTAAGGGATACATTGCTTTGCAGGCCCTTGAAAAAGATCTTTATTCAATGTCTCTTCTAGACAGGTAACTTGAAGTCTACCCCTTTCTCCCTCTCCCTCCACACCCGCCCAGCAATTTTACTAAAAAAAACAAGTTAACTGATCTAATTCATCCTAGAGCAGGATGTGGAAGGCTAATGAGTTTTCTCCTACTGGAAAGCTTGAAGTCTTTGTGCAGTTTGCCAACCCCAGGCATGCCAAACAAGACAATCTACTGAGCTCCTGAGAGACTTGTTGGGAAACGGGTTGATTGCAGAGTTTGGGTTGGTTGCAAAGCTTGGGTGTGCATTCACCCAAGCACCCACTTGGAGCAAAGAGTGCATTTGAAACTCATCAGTCATGTTTATATCTCCCTGTGGCAGAAGTAAAAGATACTATTTGGGGTCCTGCTGTTTGGGTATCTCATTTTGTGCTCAGTTTTAGATCCAGAGTAGTGGATACTAGCTTTCCTCTTTGTCTTCCCTTTCTTACTTCTTTCAAAGAATAGGATTACAGATAGATGGGGAACAGATTTTCCTAAGCCCTCTCACAATTGTACAAAGATTTTTATTCTTTTCAGACAACAAGATTTGGGAGCAGTGCTTTCCTTACAGATTTCTGAACCATATTTTTCTGATATCTTGCCTGTTAAATGCTGTCAGCAAGCATGGCCTTTTGTAACCCGAAACACTCTTGCCTTACTTTCTGCACCGTGTTCCCTTATGAAGCATACTGATTCCACAAACAAATATACTATATCCTTACTAATCACTGATATCCCAGTAAATATTATTTATGACTTAAATAGATTATTCATCCTGTCTCTGATATAAGTCAATACACTGCAGAGCTTTGATACACAGCTGTCTAATTGTATGGCTGTGTGTATTCAGCTGTACAGTCACACTTGAGGTTACAGTTTGGTTCTGTTTGAGTTAGTTTACCCAGGCTGTTTCCTTGTGCTTTATTCAACCTGCCACTCCAATATTTTTGACCCCTTTTATTTCTGGTAAATAGCACATCAAATTGCAACATGAGACAGCCTAGACACAGGGTTGAAACTGGAAACCAAGGTTGAAACTTGGAGACCAAGCATCCCTTGTACCTTGATTAAGGGTACAAATTATTCTTTACATTAGCCTAGGTACTGCTGCAACTCAGGAAACACTAATCAAGATTTGTTTTGAACTAGAACACAGGATGTAAACAGAGTTACGGAAGTACTTCATGGAAAAGTAGGACATCTGGTGCCAAGAACTGGAGGTGATGGGTTTTTTTCCCCTTTCTTCATGGCTTCAAAGAATTGTACTACTGAATTACTGAATTAATCTGCTTTTACAGTCATGATCCTCTATTATAAATAAAACATCCTGTAAGGACTTACTATGTCTGTACTCTCAGATAGCGTACAGACACACAGAAGGAGGAGAAAATACAGAGACCAGGCAGTTTATCAGCTACTGCAACACTGACTCTCAGGCAGCCTAAAAGCAAAGCCACCAATATACTGAGGTTACATGGGGAAACCACAGTTTGGGAGTAGCTGAGTAGCTCAGTAGTAGCTAAGAGAAGTACTCCTGTCACCTGAAAGGCAAATGCTGCCAGCTGATAAGTTTTTGGCTCATTTGCACTGTCAGAAGTGAGCTTTAACCACTAACATGTTACAGTCCATAATAGTACTTTTCATACACGCTGCTGCTCCCCTGTTGTGCATCTTGATGTGTGTCCTGTATGCAAGTACTACAACTTTCCCGTTTCACACTAGCTTCTGAAAGCTAGCAGATAAGTTAGTATTTTTAAGGCTGATAAACAGGTTATCGTGCAAGAGACAGAAACAATATAATATTTTTGAAGACACCTGATGACTTTATACACTGAGGGTTTAGCTGTTAAAGGATGACTAAGAAAATGGTGTGATTTGAACATACTCTGTAAAGTTGCACTCTTATGAGGAATGCCCTTCTGCCCATCTACAGTGTTCTTGTGTTTTCCCACCTTGCACCAAGATGCCTAACAAATTACCTCTGTTGACATGTGCAGTAACCATTATTTTTTTCCTCTCAGGAACTCCTATGAACATTGAATTTTACATTTCTCCCTATCAAGTTTTGGAAGAAGAATTAAACCCTGGTAAAGCTGGAAAAGCAGAAATAACTAATATAACTTTTTTTTTTTCCCCAGCACTACCTGTTTCATTAGGAAAAGTTCACTAATGAAACTCAGAAATAAGATTTACATTCTAGTTTAGCAGAATGATTTATGTGATGCACTTTAGCTCAGTTATAATGAACATCAGGAAACTACTTTCTGATTTCTTGGCTGCTGACCCTGAAGTGAGAGTGATAACAAGGAAAGCAACTGCCTAGCCAGCATGAAAATGACCAGTGGTTGCTTGATCTGCTTCATGGCATGTCCCAAAACCAGCTACTGCTGCTTTGATCATTGGGCAACTTTGGCATTCTGAAGGAGGTCTGTTCAGGATTCTCCTTGCTGCCCAAGCCATCACTGCACCTGACATTTAAAAAGCCTTAAGATTGCGTGGTTTTTGTATGCACAGGAGTCATCTATACTGACAGGAAGAAAAATAATGCAGTTCTCTTTCTCCCTCAGGTTCCCAGATAAGTGGAACAAAAACAGCTGTAACTCTTGAAGGCACAGATACACTCCACAAACTTCCTCTTTTTCCACTGCTTGTAGATTCTCAGACTGGCAAGGACAGGTAAGAACTGACACTTCTCAACACAGAAATGGATTTTCAAGTCATCAGAATCATAGAATCATAGAATGATTTGGGTTAGAAGCGACTCCCAGAGGTCATCTAGTCCAACCCCCCTGCAAGAAGCAGGGACACCCCCAACTAGATCAGGTTGCTCAGGGCCTCATCCAACCTGGCCTTGAATGTCTCCAGGGATGGGGCATCCACCACCTCCCTGGGCAACCTGTTCCAGTGCTCCACCACTCTCACAGGAAAGAACTTTTTTCTAATATCCAATCTAAATCTCCCTCCCTTTATTTTAAACCCATCACCCCTTGTCCTGTCACAACAGGCCCTACTGAACAGCCTCTCCCCATCTTTCTTGTAGGCCCCCTTGAGGTACTGGCAGACCGCTAGAAGGTCTCCCTGGAGCCTCCTCTTCTCCAGGCTGAACAGCCCCAACTCTCTCAGCCTGTCCTCGTGGGAAAGGTGCTCCAGCCTCTTTATCATCTTTGTGGCCCTAACCTGAGCATAGGTTACAGTTAGGCTTTGCTAAAACAGGAAGATCTGAGTTACTGATGGCATTATGCTCCGTTGCTCCAGAGTTACACCCTCCATTGCCTGTGGCTTCCACAGTTTTCCCAAATGGACTTTGGAGTTATTGTGTTCATATTTAATTGTGTGAATTGCATTGAACTGTGGATTTATTCATAGATTTTGAGCCAGAAGGAGCCACTGAAATACTATTACTTCATTTCCTGGTATTCAAGAAGTAGCTCCTGCATAGTTTCAGAATAAATAAAGCATATACTAAAGCATACTACATCTTAACCATACAAAACAGTTTGTCCTCCCACCATGGATACCGACACCTCATCTCTACTTCAGGGCTAGGCTGGAGGGAAAGCCTGAAGTCATTCTCCAAAATAAATCACTACAGAATGATTTATAGCAAACATCTTTGTGCAGTGCTCCTCAGTTTCTGCTGGCTCACTTTTCCTTTCTGCCAGTTTTCACTTTAACCTTGTTTTAAACTGTTAATGGGTGTAGTTGCATTTATAAAGCAAAACTCAATAGAAAAAAAAATGGAATGTAGTAAACTGCTGGGGATCTGACAGTTCTTATGATGTCAATTTCTACAACAAGCTTTCATAGTGACTTTTGTTTTTCCCCTCCCCCAGCAACCCTGTTTTTTTGCCACTGACTGATGAACTCAGCATGGATTTGCCAGCTTGTTTTGTGTTGAAGTTTCACCAGCCTATTCCTATGTCCTCACTCAGTATTGAAAAGTTACAGAGTCTCACAGGCATGTTATAATGGCTTTAAAAATTAAATATTTCTGTGGCTATGCATTGCTTATTTGCTTTTTATTTCCCTGTGTTAAAGTTGTAAGAGGAAAATTGATTTCTGGGGTAGAACGTGTTCTGTTCAAACAGCCCAAGTGCAAATTTGAGCAACCAGTGCAAAACACAGAAGTTCTAAGAAAGGTATGACAATTAGAGGCAAAATAGTTAAACAATCTACCTCAAGTTAAAAAAAAAAAGGAAATGAAAAAGCAGATGAATGTTTTTGTCTTTTTCAGAACATTGGTTTTGGTTTTATTATTAGTTTTCATTCACACTCATAACCTAAATGCTAATAAAAAATCACCTAATTTCAGGAATTCCGATTACTGGCTTGACACCAGCCCCTCTGTATGAGCTGATTGTTCAATCTACCCTTCAAGAAGAATTCAGTGAAGACTTGTCTACACATAAATCCTGTTTCTTTGTGGTGAGTCTAACATGCATTTCACATACATTCTGCCCTTGTACAAGGTATATACTGAATTATATTTCCCCATAAGCAACAAATGCAGACTTGCCAGACAGTATTTAAATGTTCTTTAGGAAATAGTCCAAGTTATTTACAAAACAATATTAGATCATTTCAAGTAAGTTTCTCCTCCTTATTCATAAAACACTGTGTGCATGGCTGCTGAAGTCATACTAATTTGTCTGTGTGTAACTCAAATATTTACTCTTCTAAAAATTGCTCAGAACTTTATTATTAATGCCTTAGGAAAAAAAACAAAAACAAGGAAACTTATTGGCTGTTATGAGAAGAAGTCCCAAGAGGGTACTTACCAAGATTTTTGAAGGTCTTTATCATGCTGCATGTCACTCTTCATGTCACACTGTTTTAAGAGGAAAAAATTTCGTGATTAGATAACACTGAGAATACTGACTCTTAAAGGAACTGGTAGAAAGAAAAGTGCAAAGCTTTACAACAGTGATGCCAATTACTGACTAGGACCATGGTTCTTTTAACTGTAGACTGCTTCCTTTTTAATAACTGTTTCATTAAGACATATTTAGGCTGCTTTAGTTTTGAAGGAAAAGTTTTAAAACAGAAAATGGTGGTTAAGATGCTGTCAGACTCATGTACAGGGAAACTACAAGACAAATTTTAAAGATCTGCTTTATATGCTAGGAAAAATTAATTTTGCAATTCATGGCACCAAAAGGAGGTAGCACTTCTTTCTCTTCTACTAGTGATGTTAGCAGAGCCTTCTGCCCATGTAATTCTTTGACTTCGAGGCAGTGGTACAGAAAGTAATAATAAGCTCACATCATGCTAAAAGTAAGAGTTTTGACTATAAAAATGAAAGGGTCTGTAACTTTTCATCTATTCCCTAAAATATTAGCATTTGCTGGGAGATTGTTTTGCTTCTGGGTTTCAATATTTTATTTCTAGAGATAAATTGCTAAATTGAATTCTAACCTTGAAAGGTACATAGAAAAAACATCATTTTGCTCCATGAACACATGAGGAAAAGCTCTTCTATTCTGTTATTCAGCTTTGTTAATGAAGACCCTAATAATTAACTGCCCTTCCCTGTTCTTAAAGTGACAGGTCCCATTTGGCATCCTGAAGTAGACAACACAGAATTGTACTTCTAATTTTTGCATAGAATCACTGTCAACAGACAGGTGGCAAATTTTTCTTATTATTTCCTCTTCTCTTCAAATGAATCATCAGGAGGGATTCTAGCCAAACATGCTTCTCCAAAGAAAGCAGTAGTGATGGAGAGAGGAACAACATACAATGCCCTGAAGAGATTTGAGCAAAACTGCTATGCTACTTATACAACTGTCAAGCAGCACTACTATAATATTCTTCTGAGAGAAGATATTGTTTGTTAACATTCCTATAGCCTATAGGGCTCTTAAGAGTAGTTGGGAGAATTAGTTGCACTTGGAACTCCTGACCACTTGGGTCTGGGTATATTCACCTAAATTGGATGCATTTGGGAGGGAGAAAGGAATCTCATTTAGTTTCCTCTAGGGATTTTATGGACATGCTAGAAATCTGTATTCCAAAATTATTTTTTCTGACAGATTGTGCAGTTGCCTGATAACATCAAGCTTTATTTTCTTGTTTTAAGTGCTTGAAATATCACCATATTTGTTGTTCAGTCTCTTCCAGATTGCCCAAAGCACTGTTACTTCATAAACAGGGGCTCAGGAAAATCAGATTTTTCAACAGGAGCCTTGGTCAGTAAAATCCCATTTAGCCATCCAAAGTGTGTGCCTGGAGTAATAGAGATTCTTCGACATCAAGTGGCATATAACACTCTTATTAGCAGCTGTGTCTCTGAGAAGCATATAAATGAAGGTAATTTGCATGGTTCAAAGTAATGGCAAAGTATTAGAGAGAAACTAGCTTCTAAGATAGGTATTAACAGACTTACTCCTCCCCTGCCAAAGCTGTCAGTACTTGTGGAGTATTTTAAATGATAACAAAAAAGCCTTTAATTCTAGTATCTCTCTGTTGAATAGTTTTTGAAAAAAAAAAATCTCTTAGGCCTGACTCTTCTGTAAGCACAAACTAAGTTGCCAAAGTAATGAATAATTAGATTCTACTATATCAGTATTTTTAAAATTCTGGCATGTGATTCAAACAAAAAGAGTCCAGGTTCAATGGGTTGATATCACTAAATAGTAATTTTATTTGCAGATGATTCAGAACTGCTTTACTTTGAAGTGTTACCACACAAGAACACCAGCTTTTCTGTTTTCTTCCTTCACCCTGTGGAAGATAATTTAGCCTGTGGTATGTTTGGAATAATTGATACTGTCCTCTAGATTGGTCTGATAAGGCACTTAGTTCTATCTAGGCTCTTGCACAATGTTTCACCACTACAGACACAACCTGAGGGTACTCTCAATCATGTGTGATCCATGTAAAGCACAGACTAGCACTTGTGTGCAAACTGCTTACTAGTAAGTATGCTGCATTCAGCATGAAACAGGAAGTAAATGCAAATATTCTTATAAAAGTCTTACTCTTTTTTGGCCTGTGGTTAAGTAATTGTAGCTTCTACTATTTCTGTTTTAATTATATTAGGAAAAATCAAGCCTTTTGCAAGCGCGTTGCTACATGCCCCTTCCTACTGACTTCACTTTTACCTCTCAAAGCATCAGAATGAAAGGATGGCTTTCAGTATTTATAAAAATGTTTATTTTTAAATACTTACATTTTGTTCTTTCTTAGTGATAATTGATGTTATAAACTCCAGAGAAGTCCAATGTTGCCTTCATTTAAATCCTCGAGATCAACCTCTAAACTCTGACAATGATTTTATAGCAAGAGCTGTGAAGCGGTAAGTAGTTTTATTTCATTTCATACCC
Source organism: Heliornis fulica (assembly GCA_013399135.1). NCBI lineage: Eukaryota > Metazoa > Chordata > Aves > Gruiformes > Heliornithidae > Heliornis > Heliornis fulica. The sequence continues at coordinate 56,342 of VXBZ01002657.1, forward strand.
CTTGGGAAGAACCAGATGTCCAATTAATGGAAATATCACATGCATTTACAATGCACAAACTCAGCAACCACAACACTTCACTCTCACAAAAAATAGCAATAAGTTAATTGAATATCTCAAGCATCTCTCTCAAAAAATTTAAAAATTAATAGTGATGCAAAGTGTTTCTTTCTAGGAGAAAATATGTGGGACAGGGCAACACTTTTGAATGAAGAGAGTTTTACCTTTTATAAAGATGCTCTTTTCTCTTGTAAACTGTTTCTGAGGACTTGAGCTGATAACATTCTCATGACTGGGATAACTTCAGAGTGGCATGGAAAGAATTTTTTCCACATCTACCTAATGCCAAATAGTGTGAGGTGTGTATGGCACACCCACAACACTGTTTCTGGCTTGTTTTATGAAAAAAAATCCCAAGAGAGGCAAGTTGTTGTGATATGTGTACAAATACTAGAGAAATGTCTGAGAGCACAAATTTGTTTGGCACAAGTTAGTATGTTACAGGATGTAATCGATTTGGTTACAGCAAGGCCAACAGTAGGTTGGATTTAGAACCTGTTTAAATAGCCTGCCCTATCTTAAATGTCAGGATACCAGCCCTGGAAACAGGCAAGTCTGTTGTTAGAAGGGGAAGGAAACCTTCTCTACTGTAGATACTGCTTTAGAGAAGGTATGGTCTGTACCTGTCTTACACAAAACATGAAATTTAGAATTGTAAAACTCAGCAAGAATGACTACTTCAAAAGTATTAGTTTAGTTTTTCATTAAAAGCATCCTTAGGATTTTTTTGTTGTTGTTGACCAAACCCTCCCACTCCATCACCGCTTCTTTGCACCTCTAAGCTCACAGATCCAGCACTTTATTTCATTGTGTTGACATGTTTCCAGCATAGTACATACATGTAGTTATATGGTAGTTACAACATGTAGTTATATGGTAGTTACAATGTAGCCTGCCAGGTTGTAGAAGGCCAAAAGCAGCAAGGTGCTTGTGCTGAAAAAGGAAGTTAAGAATGGATGAAGCCCGTAGTAGTGACTAATTTTCATTTCCTCCTTCAGTTGCATGTCAGTCCCAGTTGTCATGAGAGCTGTTTTAAGGAATGCTGCCAGGATGAAAGCTGATAGTGAAATACAAGACACAGAAGCAGGCACAGAACAAAAACCTGAACCACCACATGAGCAAATTACGGATTCTAATATTCCTGAAGAAAGTCTTTCTGTGGCAGGTCAGGAAGATTTGGTAGTTACAAATAAGCCAAGTATAACAGAAAGCCCAAGAGGAAATCTCTCCACAGCCAAACTGGAAACTCTGGGTGATAACATGGAAAAAAGTAACCCCACTTTAAGCACAGAAACTTTGTGCAGAGTGGATGAAAGCAATGACTCAGCTAGTACAGAAATTAATACAACAGATAAGTAAAACACACCATCTATTGTTTGATAATCAAAGATAGAAATACTTCCCTCTTGTAGATTGCTTTTGCAGAAGTAGTTAGACCATAAGCTTGCCAAGTTCTCTCTATGTAGTAATTTGTGAATGGAGTTTCCTCTTTGCACACTACTAAGTACACAGAAGTAATGCTCTTCAGTTTGCCTTTTTAAACTTCCAAAATGGCTTTAGTAACCTTTATTCTGGACTGCAAAAGTAGTATAAAAGTAATGTAACATTCATCCATGTCAGCATTATGCTAAATAAATTGGGAAATAGAAAAGTTGTTTGAACAGTTTTGTACATATACATTGGACAGACCTATTTGTCCAACATTTCAGAAACAAGTTCAGTAATAGACCCTTAATAACAGTTTTGGTTTTCCTTAATGCAGAATTTGGCCCAATGGCAGCCAAACTTAGAGTCTACCAACTCTTTGGGAGGGTTATAGTGTTTTTATCCAGACAGCTGTAAACTTGGTCTCTGAAAATCAAGTAATTTTTTTTATCTTAGCCTTTTTCTGGCCTCAAATTATAACATTTCTAAGTGTAGTTAAGTCAGCTCTTCAAAATTTCCCTTTACCTCAGTCTAAACCTGCAATGCCTCAGACATGAAGGAAAGTTACAAGCAACTTAAAAGATGTGAACTCCTAACTTAATGTAAATCAGTTTAATTAGTGTAAAACTGTCAGAGACAAAAAAGTCACGAACACCTTTCTGACAATTTGCAGCTACAATACAAGCAATGGGAAAGGGAGTCACACAGAAAGTTGGCACAGAAATACAAAGTTGTCTGAAATATGTATGTGTGGCTGACAACATATTTCTAAGAGACAGCGAATAAGCCTGACTTCCCTGAAGGATTTGGGAAAAACACTATGGGAATGAGGGAAAGAGAGCTCAGGCTAGAGGGACTGGACAAATAAGCATAAAAATGGCACAAGCCTTAGAGTAAAAGTTCAGTGTGGTCTAACAGGGTGATGGTATAACAGTAAAACAATGGAATTGTCAGTATTATGCAAGAGAACAGTGTGTTTGCAGAAAAAGTGAGATAATACAACTATGAGGAGAAAAAAATGTTTTTAACTGTAAAGACGCACTGCACAGTGATTACAAAAGAGGAAGAATTTGACAAAAAGTGAAAAAATCCTATGGTTTATATAGTGACTGGAAAGAGTCACAGCACACTAGAAAGCAGCAGCAAATTCTGTTCTGTTGTGCAGAGTTTGCATATCACCAACAGTATCTTATTCTCCAAGAACTTGTCAGTATCATTGGGAATCTGATTTTTATATATCAGAGGGGACCTGCTCTGCTTCCAAACTGCTGAAAGTAAGGGTGAAATGACAGCTTCTCACACAGAACAGAAACATATTTAGTAAATACCTGCAGAGCTTTAAATGTCATTTCCTCTTTTTGTGAAAGTTATGTTTAAGTTTGAAAGCAAAATGGGGAGGTTTGTCAGGAGTCAAAACCCAGTGAAGATTTCCAGAAATTACCTCTACTGGGAAGTAGCAAAATGAGACTTACCCAAATCAAAATGATACACCAGCCTGTACATGGTCCACAAACTGAGAATCAAACCCAGTTGAGATAATTTTAAATACCACAAGTCAGAAAAACTAATGTTCCAGTTGCTGGATGTGATGGAGTATATCCACTGATAAGCCCAGTTCCTCTACCAGCCAAGTAGTCTGCTTTTTAACCCAAGCAAGGGTTGACCTTTCAGGGTTTGTGCAGAGTTTTGCCTCACTGCACTCAGACTGTGAGGAACAAACCCCATCAGTATTTCTACAGAAGTTTTCACCAGAGCTGCCAACGTCATCCTGTTTTCCAGCTTTAACTTCACTGCACTCTGTCCCAGCTGGAGCTGTGTAATTAAGGTCCATGTCCTGAACAGAATCTAAAACATGCCCAAGATGTGGCTGTTCAATAGAATTCAGATACTTAAGCACATCTTCTTCGTGCTTTCCAATCCCATCGAGAAGATTATTTATCTTACTTAAGGCAGAATCGTGTCCATTAAGATGGCACCAAGATAAGAGAGCACTGAAAAGCAAAGAACAACAACAGAAGTGGTTATATGCATCCACACAGAATTCCAGCTCCTGAAGGGAGGTACCAACATGACCAGATACCTATACCATATCAATGCATGCATGTTACATTCTTTTTTTTTTTTCTGGTAAATTCAAGCAGATGTGAATATTAACCTTAAAACGTGGATTCAGGTAATTTTCACATTGCAACCAAAGGAGGATTTTTAAGAGCAACTACTCTACATACCAGTAGGCAATTCCCTCTATTCAAGATCTGAAAATTCCCAGGTCACTCACTTTAGAGAAATTCACAATGCATTTTTCTTGGTTTAAATTAAGACCCAAAGACTGCCTGCACACTCCCTCCACATGCACACAAGCTTCAAAAGTTTGTAACTTACTTCAGGGTTCCTCTGAACTGACCACAGGTAGCCATCAGCTCAGCACCGTGTCTATAACCTTGATTGAAGCCTTCCTGGAGTGCAAGTTCTTTCCCAGCCTCAATTCCATCCATATAGCCTTCCTAGAATAGGAATGGTGAAACAGGTTGTTCACAACATGAAAAATATGACCTATGACAATTTTGTAATAAAAAGGTTTAAAAAAGAATTCAGTCTCTTAAATTACAGCTTCTACATCTGAACATTCCTCCCAGCTACACTCCCACTGCCAAACTAAAGCATGCTTTTTCTCAAGTTCATTATGATTTACTGGTCTGTAAGATCTAGTTCTTTTCTGAAAGGTTCCCCAGCAAGAACATACAGTAAGTATTTTTAAAGAAACATCAGACATTATGACAAATCTGCAGGAAAGCATGCTTGCCTTTGTGATGACCAACTCCCTTAGAAAAAAAACTCCATGGAGAATAACCTCCTATAGTTTTCCAGACATTTAAAAACAAACAGGCTGCAAAACCTCCCCTTTAGCAGCGTTACTCTCCTATCTGTAATCCATGTACCAGTTCTCACAGAACCAATTATTGTGCCTTGCTACTCTATTTGCTGGATCTTACTCAGTTGAAGGGTTAAACAGGAAAAAAAGATGGTGATGGGAGTGAGTCACACATACACATAACATTGTGTTTGCTTTCTGTAACAAACAGCTAAGGATGGTAATGCAAACTCATTTCTTTATGTCCTGATCACATTACCATAGTTCTTAACTTTCTTTCAAACCAAAATTTCAAGCTGTATGAGTAAAAACTTCTATTTGCTTACAAGAGAAGAAAACTGGCGGTCTTACTAGAGAAGTAGCCAGGAACAAGAATATTTCTCTATTCTGCTAACATAACAGCTCTAACCTCGATAACATGTTATGACTTTGCAGTACCTACTTGTGAAACACCAGAGTTATTTGTGTAAGACCATTAAATAGCCCCTTAAGAAAAGCAGAAGGGACTCTGATGCAGGAAACATTTCCCTGGAGAATAACACAACAGCTCTGTTGCAATACCCTTCCCAACCATCAACATACACAACAGCTTCCATTCAGGTTTTTCAGCCAAATGCTGTTCACCCATGAGCAGACGAGCCCTACTGGCCCTGCTCTGACTAGTAATGTATCTGTTGAAGTAAGATGGGTTTATATACTCATTTTCTTCCCTGCAGATTTTCATGGAGGACAGGGCTGCAGAAATCTGCTTTCATAAAATATATTTTTCACTAGGAGGAAAAAAATAAGCTACACAACTTCCTGCACTGCAACATCCAATTACAGTTCCACACAGAGTCACACATTTAAATCTGATTGATAAAGAGCTCTACTCAAAAACTCAAACATCTCATATTTCTTTATTTGCACTGGTTAGATGTGCCAATGCCCTACACTTACTAGCAATATACCTACCTACCAGTATGAAGCAAATGACTCGCATCAGAATTCAGCAATTCCAAATTCACATGGTTGTACAGAGCATCCTTTGGTAAAACTGCACTTTGCTCTCACTACTTGGATAAGAGTTGCTGTAAATCCCAGCTAGATTTTCCTGAAATTCAGAAGAAACTAAGGCACTATGAAACTCTTTAAGCAGCTACACTTAGCTTTCACTTTTAATCAGCCATACTGGGAGATGATGCGATATAGAGAAGCCCTGAGGAAAAACACTTGGTGGCAATGATGGACGAAAAGCTGGATATGAGCCATCACCATACACTTGTACCCCACAATGCTAATTGCATCCTGGTTTACATCAAAAGAAATGTGGCCAGCAGATCCAGAGAGGTGATTCTACTCTTCTACTATGCTCTTGTGAGACCCCACGTGGAGTACTGCATCCAGCTATGAAGCCCTCAACACAAGAAGGACATGGACCTCTCTGAGAAAGTCCAGAGGAGAGCCATGAGGATGATGAGGGGGCTGGAGCACTTCTGCTATGAAAACAGGCTAAGAGAGTTGGGGTTGTTCAGCCTGGAAGAAGAGAAGGCTCAGGAGAGGCGTTCTAGCAGTGTTCAAGTGCCTGAAGGCACTACAGGAAAGCTGGGGAAGGACTATTTGCAAAGGCATGCTGCGACAGAACCAGAGGCAATGGTTTTAAACTAGAGCTGGGTAGGTTTAGATTAGACATTAGGACTAAGTTCTCTACTGTGAGGGTGGTGAAACACTGGATCAGGAGGCCACATCCTTGGAGACATTCAAAGTCAGGCATGATGAGGCTCTGAGCAACCTGATCCAGTTAAAAGTGCCCCTGCTTACTGCAGGGGTGGGGTGGACTAGATGATCTTTAAAGGTCCCTTCCAACCTAACACATTCTATGATTCTATATGTATATAAAGATATGTATCAGTAAATTTACCATGGTTGAACAGACTATTAAATCATTGTTGTACATATACCTTCAATCTTTTTTTCATGGTGCTGTTCCACTCCTTCTGTAGTAGGCACATCTCATCTGCATGTTCATCAAATATATCTTCACTGGATTGGTTGAGTGCAACTTGTACCCAAGACATAACAGCAGTGATGACTAGGGTTTAAAAAACCCCAAAAAACTAGGGAGCTCTCACAAGCCCCTCTGGCAAAGTGTCAGGTTAGAAGTACAGGCAAAAAGCGTGAGTTCTTAAGTCATATATGGAGCTGGATGCTGTTACCATCAGGGTGCATCTGTCAAGAGAAGGCAGTCACTGGTAAGGCAACTTCTGTAACTTACAAGGACAACTTAAGGCTGGAGTTTCTTACCTTCTTATGGCAGCAACACACACATATGCATCAAATGAGCATTTCTAGATGTCATTAGTACACAAGCAGTCAGAAATAACTATATGATGACTCTGATAGCAGCTGATGAATCGCCCCACGTAGATTCCATGTGGTGCATTAAGCTACACATATAGGCAATTGCTTGCAGAGTTAATAACTGGCAAAGATTTTATCTTTGACTGTCAGTTTCCTGGCTATACCAAATACTTAAATATCTTATAAAACCCAAACAGAAATGTTCCTCTATGTTCTGAATAAATAATTAGCTAGCTCTCCTGCAGAGGGAAGAGGGCATAACCGAATTATTTACTCTTTCCAAATGTAGAAGACGCCACTCGCAACTAATTCATGGCCTCGGCTCTTAGAACCCCGAAACGCTGCTCTTCAGAGGCACCAGCGGCTCTCAGGGAACCACGAGAGTCACCCCGCGCTCGGCCGCGGTGTATTTCCCGGGACTCGATGGCCGGAGCGTCGCAGCCTGCGGGCTCCTTCCCCCCTTCCCGCCCGACCTGCGGCGGTCCAGAAGTGCACCCCTCCGTCCTTTCCAGCCGTCCGACCCCAAAACCGTGCTGACGTACCCAGCGCCGTCCTGCCCAAACCTCGGCCTGCAGCACCCACCTCCACCCATCACCCCGCCGCGGTACCGGCTCCAGCTAGGCTGTGACCCGCCATTTCACGGCCGGCCGCTCAGAGCGGCAAGCACCCAGCTCCACACAGGTGTCTTCCTTCTCCCTCAGCTAGCATCAGGCTCAGCCTGGTCTCGGCTCACCTATCCCGGCTGCTCGCTCAGGCCTGCGCTCCCTTCTGTCCCCTCACCACAGTCCCTGAGCCACAGCACTCGAAAGCGTCCTGGGCGCCGCCATCATGGCTAAGGGCAAACCAGCTTCACTGCCGTCGGAAGCAATAGGGGAGCAGCAGCCATGTTGATTGAGGGCAAGCTGCACGGAGGCCACAGGTAAACGGCCGCCATCTTAACAGAGAACCCCGCGGCTTCAAGCCCGTCTCAGACACAGAGGGCGGCCATCTTGAATAAGGGCAGTCTCTCATCCTCCTCAAGGAGGCGGGACGGTGTGGCCGGCCCGCAGGTCCTTGCGCCCGCCGAAGGATGCGGGTCAATGGAGGAGGGCAGGGGCTGATGGCTATGAAAGAGAACCGGTATTGAGAACCCCTCTTCCAGCTCTCCAGAGCGAGGGGTGTGTGGTTGCTCGAGGCCTTTCTGCAGTGCCCTCAGGCCAACCCCGTGGAGGAGGATGCTTCCCGGGGTACGGAAGTTTTGTTCTCTCTTCAGTCATAAGTTATGGAATTTAAAACATAAATAAATTGGCCTAGTTGGCTTCTCAATCCTCAGGGCCCTTAGGTGTCAAGTGTGCCCTTAAGCTGTCCTCTACCAGATTCAGGCATCACAATAATAAATCCTTTTCAATATGAAGGGTGCCAGCAAGAGTCAGGTGTTTTACTGTTTGCTTTTATTAGAGGAACTGGTAACATCCTTTGGATGTAAATACAAGAGGATAATGTGTTTTTCTTGGTGCATGCTGCATTTTGCCTATGAGCATAAATTAAAGTAGGCTAATCTTCATAAAAATAGTATACACCAGCCTTAAATTTGTTTCTCCTAATTGCCAACCCCTGTTATAGTGAATGCCCTTGTGCACTAGGTCCTTCTGAAGTAGTTGACAAAGGACCATGTTTGCTCCTCGTTCAGAGGAGCTGGTTCCCTGTTTACCAGTGGTGACATACTCAGCCCTGGTGGGTGTCCCAGAGATGGCTGGTGAGACTCATTACAGCAGGGCCAGGGACTCTGCGAAGATGATGGCAGAGCCTGCTCTTACGCTGCAGTGAGAGGAATGATCACATGCTACTCACACAGCCACAGCACTCTCATTCCTCTTGTCCCTTTTGTTTTGCAGAGACAACCTGTCCTCCTGCTCATGGCCCTTCTCAGATGCTTGCTGATGGTTGCATGCCGAGGTATGAGTGGCGAAGTTAGCCAAATTTGTCTAGAAACTGGTGTGTCAGGGGATGAAATTGGACTGGTGCCTCCAGATGGCTAGAACTGTGTATATCTGTTCCTCAGCAGTTACTATACATCTCCATGACTGCTGATGTCCCAGCTCAGTTCTATCACTTCTACCTCCTGTCTGGTAGAGGCTTATTTAGTTAGCTCTGATATTTTTTAAAACAGGCCAGACTACTGAATACAGCCTGCACACACAAATGCACACTCACCAGTCACAGAAAAGCCTTCAAACAACAGAAGCTCCTGACCCCTTTATGATCTGCCCTAATGGAACTACTAAACTTGAGTTAACCCTTTGCTTACCATATTATGTTCTGTCCCCCGAGACTATTGTTTTCTGAAAAAAATACACAGGTCATACCTCAGGGACACTGTGAGTTTCCCAAGTTCAAACTGCCTCTGTTTAAATGTCTTACATTTATCAAAACTGGTCATTCTACACAGATGTCTGCATAAGACAAATCCTCACAACCATGAGAAACAACGAAGAAAGCTCAAATTCACACACCTTTCTCTTAGTAGTTGTGGGTGGATAATTTGGTGAATCATGTTGTATACATAGAGCAGCATTGTTAGGTTATGATGTGCAGTTGCAACCTGAAGACAAGTTGACTGTATGCTGACGGCCTTGACAGGGCTGCTGGCAAGGCTTGAGGGTGAGGTGTACAGCCTCAGGGTGTGGACATTTCCCACACCTCTGTGTTTTCTAAATAAAGCAGTGCCTGCATATTATGGTGACACTTTATAATAGTACATGCCAAAGGATCAAAACACGAGAACAATATTTCACAGGCTACAAAAGAGTTCTGGCATTTTTGCAGAATAAAGGAAAGTTTCCTGAAGTGTAAAAAACAAAGAAGTAGTTGATTTGTGATCCATTGTAAAATTTGTCACTGCCATATCTACAGCTGAAAACTGTCTAATTTTAGGTTTATGATATCTGTTATACCAAAGGTACCTCTGAGCCATGAACATACTTGGCTCACCAGTTACTCCCTGCACACCTGGAGTACTGGGGAGAGGTTGCAGAAGCATCAGTACACAGTCATGCAGAGTTTAGGCCTACCAAGGGGTTGTGGGAGACCATTACAAAGGATTTGTGTCAGATTTGCTTTAGCAGTAAGGTTTGCCATTAAGCAATAAGCCACAAGTGACTGACAGAAGTAAAATATATGAGCACAGTCACATGGGCTGATCCTTTAAACTTTTATTACTCTACATAACACTGCCATTCAGATCATTGTTGCACACTTTTGTCTTTCAGTCATCAGTGCCTCAAACCCAAGGGACTGATGGGAGCAGCCAATGGATTTCATCATAATGCACAAAGCCCCCTCAAGCTTTTTTGAGGGGTTGATGATTATCATATCCATGACTTGTGCTGTGTATGGGCTACTCTGTATGGGAGCAGAGCAGGATGATCACATTCTTGCTAGGGCAGTTTCTGTTGCTCTGTGTGTCTGTCTCTGGCAGAGTTGAGCTAAGGTTTGTGAAGGACCCAGGGCAGAGGACAATTTACACTCTAAGTTATTCTCCAGTCACACACTGCTTGTTGTCATGGACCAACAGAACCATGTTTCACTGACTGTATTTTTAGCAGTAGTATAATCCTTTTAAAAAAAATTACAGCTCTTAAATGGTATTTGGATGAAATTTGAGTCCATGTAAATCACTGTTCACCTGTTCTCTGTGGCAAACAAGACCAAAACGTAATGGGAAAGAGTAAGATACTGAAATGTGAGGAAAATTAAACCCATCAAAAGCTGGTGTATACCTTGTCACCAAACACTGCACAAAGTTTCTGAAGAGACTTAAACCCTAAGTTCCTGCCAAAATGCCTATTCTGCCTATGGTCAGGTCTGTAGTCTTTCCTAGGTATCTGGGTCTACTGCCTCATCGGATTCTAGGCTGTTTTCCTTGAATATGGTGAATAAGTAATGCAATGGTACAACCACCTACCACAGCAACAAGACAGACATGCTTGCATGCAGCCTATATCTCTGTCCTGATCTTGGCTGTCTGCATTTTTTTCTTCATTCAAGGGGTGGTGGGGGTGTATACTGCTGGCTGGGTTTTGCAATCATTATACAGTGACCTCCAGTGCTTAAAATCCTTTGCTTCCAGACTTACCACAGAGAAGGAAACAGTGAGCTAACAGGTTAACTGAAAGGTCATAGGCTTAATGAGGTTTTAAATATTGCAGCTCACAACACAGAAGACTGTAATGACCTTAAATTAAACAAGAGGGTTAAAATGAATTTGTAGGATCAATGATATCACCAGGGCAAAGTAATAAACATACATTTCTGTGTTTACCTATAACATCTCTCATTCAGGAAGTTAGGGCAATTTTCTGGTAAAGTCCTATCACCCTCTTGTGATGAAGGTAAATAATACATATGAATCACCTCACTGTTTTTGTGAAATCACTTCTCTCTTCGTTAATAACATCTCATAACATTACACACCACTGTGTCAAAATGTCTCAGTTAATGTCAGAAGAAAATGGAAGAATATGGGAAAGAGCTTGGAATTTCTGAGTATATCGAGGGCAAATGTCTAACATTCACTTCAAAGCACCACAGGAATCTTAATAACCATTTTGTGATTATGTCTCACACAAGCTTTTCAAAGGAGACAGTAGCTTGACGCTTCTTCCTTCTCCTTCTCCTACTGCCACAGCACAGAGAACTCCAATAGTTAAGTGTTACAACAGGGCAGTTCTACCTGCAGAATCATTACTATTTCCTGAATATCCCATGGACTGCCAGCAGTTTGGCTTGTACTGAACTATCAGTGGAAGTGTTTAAGCAAGGGAGTAATTTTTTTCCCACCCTGCTTTCCCCAGGCCTCCTTTGAGCATCCCCCAGGGAAGCCAGGCTTGCAGTCTGAAAACTTGAACTCTGAACTCTTGCATACTGAACAGAGCAGCAGGTAAGGTTTATTAACACCAAGGCAGTTCCCCTCCTCTCTCTTTCATTTCCCTTGCTTTGCTCCTCAAGTGGGTGAAATTTCTTGTCCCCGAGTGCAGTCTATATTTTCATTCTGGAGCTTCACCAACAACTCTAACTTTTAAAAAAGAATGGTATGACTGAGATCAAAATGAGCTATATGCACATACCAGCCAACAGAGTGTAATGTAGGATTACACTATCCTTTTTAGAATATATGACAGATATCAAGAAATGAATATTCCTAATTGTCCTCAATCTGTTGTCAGGGCTTTCTACAGTGTAAAATTCCACATGGACAGAAAAAGTTTATGTCAGTAAGGACAAGAAAATATAATAAATTCTACATTTTAGTTGTAAAGCTGAATCATGTGTCTACTGAAATTGTAATATCAGTGATGAGTGTGAATGGTTTTGTATCATCAATAAATCAGGACCCTGTAGCTCCATGACTCAGAGATCTCTCAGTAAGATTTTTCTACCATATTGGTTACATTTTTGGATGCAGAGCTGCCCCTTTTTTGTATACTGATTGATCATAATATGCAACTTATTACTGTAAATGTAATTGTTCCAAGGAGAAGGCTTGTATTCTACTTATGGATTTCCCCAGCGAATTGCATCTGTACTTGAATCATGCATATTTATTTCTTTTTGTCACACTGGCATTGCTTTGAGTGAGAAATGCCACCTCCTTTCCTTTGGCTGAGAGATGGATTGCCCTCTCTGTTTTATCCCTTGTATAAACGCAGGCAAATGATGAAAAACCTCAGGAATAGCAGCTGTACAGTGCTGATCCAATTGTCTGAAGTGAATAGAGCTGCTAGAAGGCATAAAACTTGTGGAGCGCACTGATTTCTTTGGCACCTGAAACCATGAGAAAACAATCGTTTCAGTGACAATGCACGGTTTCTGAAAGGTTGAGGTTATGACTAGAGTGGTTAAATGGTGGCTTTTGAATTGCATGTGGATTGTGAACAATCCCAGTACAGCATGTAGGCTGTATCTGCAGCATATAATTGGTTGTTTGGCTGTGCTAGCACAAAGGCTGCTGGGCAATTCATATCCTCGACTGTGGAAGAAAGTGAGCTGGCATCACCGGGCCTCTCAGGACTCAGCTATACACTAGAGCTGGCTCCCTCCCACAGGGACATACAGCCCCCTGCAGAGCTGTTGTCACCTGTAGAGTGCTACCAGAGCTCTTTGAGGAGCACCCTGGTAGGTGAGGCCAAGCAATTTCCCAAGACAGCACATTGCTCAGAACAGCAAAATGTTTATGTCCTTTGTGCCCATTTTTACCTTATGACTGCTGCTGCAGCCAGGTGGGGTGTCAGATGCTACTTCATCCCTGGCAGGGCACTTGGGCCATGACTTTTCCTTCTCCTACATCCTCCCCTTTCTCCCAGGTTCTCTTCTCCATTCTCATTCCTATCTTCTTAACTAATACTGGAAGAGCAAGTACCACTCTGCTTACAGCTCTGGCTCTGAGTTATGCTCAGCCACCTGGAAGTGGTGGCATGTGGCTGAGCACTCAGGAATTTATTCTCCTGCCTTCTCTTGGATGAGATCTTACCACTTCTTGGGTTACTTTTTCGGACCTGCAGGTAGAGATGTGCTTATCCTTCACAATTATCATTGGTGTCAGAAGAAGGTGCTAGCTTCAATAGCAACTGCAGGTGCCCTGCAGCTAACAGACCTGGGACTTTGACCTATAAACAAGGTGAATATTGCCTGTGGCATGTCTTGGATATCACTCATTAGTCTGGAAAAGATTAAGCACGGTTACTCATAGTTCCTCCAAATTTATTTCACAGGACTGAATGATGGCCAGTGATAGAACAAGGGGAAATGATTCCAAACTGGAACACAGGAAGTTCCATCTTAATATAAGGAAGAACTTTTTCCCTGTGAGGGTGTCAGATCACTGGGACAGGCTGCCCAGAGAGGTTGTGGAGTCTCCTTCTCTGGAGACATTCCAGACCAATCTGGACACGTTCCTGTGTGATCTACCCTAGATGATCCTGCTCGGGCAGGGGGGGGTTGGACTGAGTGATCTCTCGAGGTCTCTTCCAGCTCCTGATATTCTGTGATTCTGTGAACTATAGGCATTTACCTGCCTATGCTTTGTCCTTGAGTTTTGCTCAGGAGTGAACAAATGCATTTCACCTGACCAGGGCTAAACCATCATCTTTTTTCTTTTTTCCCTGCTGAATTATTGTGGTCAGTGTCTGTCAGCTGGCTTATTCTGAGAAGCACACTGCTGATCAGGTAGTTAACTGATTTCTCTAGCTTTGCATTCAGGATAATGCTGTTCTTAGTGTGCAGGAGTACAGGGCAGGTGAAGTTTCTCAGCAGCTTTTCAGCAGCAGAAGACTTGTCAGCTCTTTAAGAAAACAAAAAAAGCAAAGGTCATGTTACAAGCTCAGGTCCTGACTTTAGAGTAATAATATGATACATTCAAAGGCCAAAGCTGCTTTTTTTTTTTTTTTCTCATCCAGAAGCTACAGTGAGTAGAGTTGCTTCATGGGATGTGTCAGGCTGGCTTGGCTCTTATTTTAAATAGTAATAAAGAGCTTCAAAGAGCTATGAACTCTCATTCTGTTTTGGGAAATAAATGAGGTCACACCTTCTAGCAAAACTATATATGGTATTTTGCCAGTGACTCAATGTATCAGCTAACCAATCGTGACTAAACAATTTTACAAGTAACTGAGCAATTACATCCCAAACATCCCAACATCCCAAAAATCAGAGTGAATTCAGCACTAGCTGAAGGCTGGGAATCAAATTCCATGGCAGTGTGACAGGTGCTCTGAGTTACAGGAAAAAAAAGGTTATATTCCTGTTATTTGTAAACACAGTATAAATGAAATTAACTGTTCTGTTAATTTCTGTTCCCAGAACTTCATAAAAGACCACATTTTAGAGTCTTTTTCTGAATAATGTAACTTTTTTTTTTTTTTGTGAACTGTCATATTCTATTGGGGAGCATCTTTTATCACAATATTTTGCAAAGGCATTTCTAGTTTGTTAGAGAGACTGGATATAATAATTTGGCCAAGGAAAATCTGCAGTTCCTCTGAGAATCGTCTCAGCACACATGGAATAGGTCCCTTTTTCCTAGCATGAAAGTAGTGCATGCATGTTTTGCTTATGTGCCAAGGGCCACATTTTATCCTCATGCAATATTAGCTTTCCAAGAAAATTCTCAGAATTATATTAAGGTATAAGATGGTGTGGTTTGTGATTGCTTGAAAATGCAAAATGATTTTTGGTCTGTCACTCCTACTCCCATAATGCTGTGCAATGTCTGTTCTCTCTTTCCAGAAGCTAAAGCAACATAGACAAACCATGTTTGAATGACTGATGGGGTAATGAAAATTAATAGTAGCTCTTACAAACACCATTGATTTTTTTTTGTTAAATCTCACAGATTGACACCTTATCTCTGTGTTTGAAAGAAGTGTATGTCTGTTTGTTGTAATAAATGTAGGTATGCATGTATACCCTGATACCTGTGAGCATTGTCTGCAGACTCTGAGGAGCTCAGGGGCATATTTCAAATTCACTTGAACAAGGGCACAAGGCTGTGTTATAAGTATTTCGTAAAAATCCATCCCTTAGAATCTTGTAAGTAATCTCTTGGATATCCTACAGGCTTTCCTTCATAAAGCTTTCAACACAGAGTGGAGTGGGGTGTGCGTGACTGTGTGTGAAGCTGCCCTGATTGAAATGCCAATATTCTCTCTCTCTGTGCTCTGAAATTTACTATTGCAATAAAACAGGAGCATTCCCTTGCATACCAAACTGAAAAGGCTGTAAAGAACAACCACTGAAGCCTCTCATTTGTTTCATGGGTTTGGTTTAATTGACATCCGCGTTCAATCCTTCCCACTGGCCTATTCATTGTCTCCCTCTCCTGGAGATTCGGTCTGGATTCAGTGTATAACAGACTCATTACTGAACTGTAGCACTTTCCCTCTCTGAAAGGAAGGGGAAAGATAGAAGTCACACTGTAATTAGAATCACAAGTATCTAATCTTAGTTTTTTTCTTTTATCAAATATTTTGGAGTTTTTTAACTTTTAGGTATTTCCCACCACGCTGCAAGCAACCCACACCACCTCCCTCATCTTCCAGTCTAAGTCTCTGTTGAGGGAGAATATGTTAAGAGGATATTTATCTGTGTCTCTGCCTCCAAATAACCAGTGCCAGAGACAGTGTAATGCAAACATTTATGAATAAATCATTAAATGATTGATGGGGAAAAAAAGAAAATTGCAAACAATGTATTTTAGGCATATTATTTAATCCTCAGTAATAAAAGTGCTTATTTTGTAAAGAATATGAATAATTAATACTAAAGGATCATGATTTGTAAGAATGACCCAACCAGCTCTAATCAGAGACTGGGGAGCAAATGTGTGAGTAGCATACAATGCACAGATCTATAGACAATGATTAGAGGAAAAAAAAATTGCTCAGGTTGGTGAAGGGTCACTGATACTCACCTGCCCTTCCAAAAGAAAGGGCCCAAAAAGTATTTGAAATTAGAAGAACTGGTGTGGTATAACATAGAGAAAGGGGGCAGATTTGGTAGTCTTGCCTCAATTGGGAAAATAAAACCAAATATTACCTGTAGAGAATAGGAAGAGTGGTAAGGGGGGCACAGTATGTGGAGTGTAGCCTCTACAGTAATGCAATTTTTTTTTTTAAAAGTTTTGGGGAAGAACATCCCAAAAAAAGAAAAGATCCTGCAAAACCTGTCTCTCTGGTAGCTCTCCTGTTCATGGGACAAATCCATTTGTACAGCTATCTGTGACACTGAAAGTAGTTGCTACCCGTGGGGACCATTTAGCCTTAGAGCTTAGCGGTGGTAGGAATGGTATTGTGGAATAAAGTGATTATGGACTCCAGGATAATGACAAACTCTTAATTTATTCAGCATTTGCAGCTCACCACATTGCTAAAATATGTCAAAACCAAGGTAAAAGTTAGGAGAATCCACCAGTGGGATTTCACAGGGATTGCCACCTGAATGCTGTAACACATACCAGCATGGGGACTTACTTCTGAAGAGAGCAGAGCCACCTGTAAGATGGAGCATGTTTATCGTGGCTTCTGTAGCTGAGAAATCAGGAAAACTTCTAACAGTTCACATTACACCTGGCTAAGTGGATTGACAGACTCAACTTCTACTGTAGGCTTAGATTCCTCAGTACCTGACTAAGAGTTGGTATGTTCAGAGTAGCTGAACCCAACCAAAAAAGTGAGGTAGAATGGCTCTGTGTCTACTCCATTCAGTGGGCATTTCCTAAATATTCAGTCCTTTAAAAAATACAAGGGAACAAAAAAGAAAACTCTAAGTGTAGTGTAAAAATATCTACAGAATCTAAAACACTCCAAAAGAGCACTCAGCTACTAAATAATGTAACAGCACACATCATTCATTTGTTGATAGCAATAAATAATTTAAAATGATCTGTGATTGGAAAAATATTATCCATATCCTGAAATGATATCCATCACCCTGTTCCTTCTGTGTACACTGGTAAGGGAGTTTTGTGGGCTTCTTTGGGTTAAAAGAAGTTTTTCTGTGCAATCATTAGTATTAAGAGCAAATGGATACACTTTCAGTGTATAAATCATGATGGATAAATCATTATTTACTTGAGGTGACTATCAGGAATGGAAAAAAGAGAGATTCCTTCAAGTAAGAAGGCCAATTATCTGCTGGCTTCTAAATCTCCCTCCAAGCAGGAGAGGTAAGAGGAGATGTCTTTCCCTTCAGCTAGCTGTTAGCAGGTCTGCAAGAAGTCCAGTTCATCCCTTCAGTAGCTCTGTTTTCAGGGTGTGAGCAAGGCAGCATCTTATGTCTGTTAACAAAAGGACCTTCAGGTTGTGGGTAGTAGATGTATTACTGATCTTCCTTTACTAGATCAGAAGTAGTGGCCTGACCTTAACTATGTCCCTGTCTTCCTGCTGTATTCCACCCCCTCCAACAGAAAGCAAAGGAATTCACAGAATCTGAAGCTAAAATAACGAGAATTTGTGTGTGCATATGAAACACATTTCCCAGTACAATGCCATAGATAAAAATGTACTTTAGCATAAATGAATGAAATTTAAGACTGATACTGCAAAATAAATTTCAACTGCCTTTTTTTTTTTGGTGGCAGGAACTCATTAGACTGTGAGAATTGATCACACCATGCATAGTTCCACTAGCAATACATTACTCACTGCAAAATAATTCTGTTGTTTTAGAACTTTGCACATATACGAGATTGATGGTGATTCAGTGTTTATTGAGATTTTTGGTTCACATCTCATTTTTTATGCCTAGCAGATGGTCTTTCTTGCTATAGTATTTCTTAGGAAATTTTTAATCTCGGATTTGAGTGCATGATGTAGATGCTCTATAAGTGAAAGAAGAAATTGAGCAATATTAAACATCACCGAAGACAAACGGTTGCTAAGGGTAAAGAAAGCAGATTCTGATAATAACAAATAACAGTTAAAGAAAAAAGCCTGAACTGATCTGGATTTTGGTTCTAGGGATGAGCTATTCAACCAAAACCAGTATCTCACTGTGTTCCTTTTTTTTTTTTTGGGGATTTCAAGCTAAGAAAAATGCTAAAGTAGGTCAGTTTCTACTATATCTTTTCAGTAGCAAGACTTCTTTTCTTCTGAACAAGCTATTAAAATCTCACTGCCTGAGACATTTATGGAGAGAACCCCAGAGTGCCTAACATTGTATTATCAGAACAATATAGGAACAGTGTAAGAATCATCAGTATCTGCCTAACACTTTTACCCACTCTTCCTCAGAATAGTAGACTGGTTTCTCTTAGACCCACTGGGATGAGGTTCAGTCCTCACTGTTGAGTGTTGCAGAGATCAGTGTTACAAGTCAACTTCTTGTATGAGAAACAAATCTTGGCCACTGGTTACTAGGGAGGGACACTGACATCTTTGGTACTGTTTCTTTGAGCAATATTGACCTTGCTTCCTCCTCACTGAATCCCTTCCTGAGATACGAAAAGCACACAAAGATTTAGGAATCCACATGAAATCTTCAATCATTTTGGGTAATGAAATAGTCTTTAATGGCTTTATGAAGCTTTATGAATAGGAGTTAGGTCATGCATCATCAAGGAAGAGTTTTCCTATAGTAGATACCAGAAAAGCTTTTGACTAATTTCCAGAAGTACACCTTGCTATAAGATACACTGATAAACCTTTCATGTGCAGATGTAGAAACTATCATGAAAAAAACCCTGGGTCTGTTAATCTTCCAAAATTCAGCTAATAATCACATACACTCTTCATGCAAAGTCAAATAAAAATATAGCTGATACAGCTTCATAAATATATATACAGGAAGAATAAACAGACAAACAAAAAATAGTCCTAGACAAACCCAGGAAGCAAAAATGCTAACTCTAGAAGTCCTTCTGCTTCTGTCATGCAGTTAACTGAATTATTTTCCTTCAACTGTGAATCATTAAATCTTGAGATATGATGCTGAAGGAAAGCTAAAATAAATTGAGTTTGGGACCATAGACCATTTTCTCAAAAAGAGAAAATGCAAACAAGAATTAGTTACATCACAGCACTTTGTTAAAGTTTGGCAGTGAAAATAGGAGGCAGTGGTACCAATTTCTTGGTATAGACTTTTTCTGATATGTTGAATTAAATCCAGAGTGACCAGAAGAGATGGTAGATGGAGCTGGTGATGAAAAATATTCAGTAACCTTTAAATTCATCTCCCGAAGTCACATGGTAATGGCAATATTAACAGCAGTCATGGTTAGTAGTCTTTAACTGAAATAAATAGAACTTTGGTCAGAGTAACCACTAATTTCACAGAGTAGGTTAAAATATTTTTTTTTTTCTCACTAAGGATATGGTTCTTCCCATTGAGAAGTACTCAGGGGTACCCAGGACAAATTAGAAACCATTCTACAAAAGGGAGAGGGTGGACAAAGCAAGCAAAGACTGGGAGATCTCCAAACCCCCAAACCAGATATGAGGTATTTCATCATGCACAACAAAAAGAGCAAAAGTGTTGGTGTGTCTGAACTATGGGCAGCAGCAGCTCTGGTGACTGATCAAGACTGTGGTATGTCTATACTGTCTATTATGAAAAGCTGAAGAGCAGGTAGTAATTAATGTGAACTCAAGCTGATCTTCTCTATTCTAGTTTTACATGTACTGTATTATCCAAGTAGTTTCCCCTGTAATGGGGCACACGTTTAAGAAGATCACATGAAAAAAGAGACTAATGACATTTCTGAAAAGATATATCCATCCTTCAGCAGATAAAAAGTTTACCATGCCTTTTCTGTTTCTTGATTCTGACAACTTTCCTCCCTTGCCATGTGTTCAAGTTCTCCTGAACAAGTTTTCATTTCAGACTCACTACCGAAGCTGTACTCACAGCTGGGTTGGGTACCATGTCTCACCAGCCCAAGGCAACTCAAATTCATTGGTTTTGTGGGACCCAGTGGCAAAGAGAAATTATAGCATCCCTTGCTCTGTTGCAAACACTCCTATTTTTCCTGACCTCTTGCAATTTGAGGAAGATAAAAACTGTCACAATTCTCTTCAGGCAGTAACTTTTCAATAGCCATTGGTGAAAAGTGCTACATTTTAATATCTCTGCATTTTATATGGAACAATGTAGCTATTCAGGGTGAATAGATGTTTCAGACACAATCCTTTTGTATAGTTCTTTCTCACTAATCTACAGCTATGCCTTTAAAGATGTCCTTGGAGAGATTTAGGAAAACAGTTGTTTGCTCCACTTTAAATTAAAAGTAAAGCAAAGCATGTGCATTTGGTGATGTTATTAGCTCAGTAACACGAGTGCTATAAATATTATAAAAGTGCATCATAAATATTTTTTCTGGTGATGGAGTAGGCAAGAATTTTCTTTAATATCTTCACTCTTTTGCATAGCTGTCCTCTGGCCTGTAGGTGTCATAGTCAGAATATGGATGAAACAGATAAATCTACTTACATGAAAAAAAAGCAATACTCTTGGTAAGTACTGCTATTTATTGAACCTTTGGAATTGGAGAAACTGGTGTATAGGCAACTATATAATATATAGGATTTAACTGGAATTCTCTACCTCCAAAGGGGATGTTTCTCAGGTTTCCCAACTAAAAAACATTTTTCTCTGAAGTCTTATTCTGAGGCCTCTAAATGTGAACTTGCCTGTCTTGATCCCACTCTTACTCCATTCTCCCTCTCACGTTGGTCTACTCAAGATGCCAGTTCTCTGCAGCTGCAGTGGAAGCTAACAGTGAACTCCCAACATGACACCCAAGGTAAACATACAAAGTCACACAGGGTAAAACTAGGCCAGTTTTACATTATCAGTCAGACATAGGAGAATTTGATAATACATTAATAGGCTACTTACTTAAAGATTATTTAATCTACTACTGCTATGCAAACAACTTTGTAAACAGAGCACAACAGCTGTTCTGCTTGGCCAGTGCTCAGCTACTACAATTAGTACAAAGAATGTAACTTCTTCCAGTAGAAGTTTCAGAGGGAATTCTAATTCATCAAAGACAGGGGTGTTGGAGCCTTGGAAATTTGTAAAATATGCAAAAGAGTGAACACTTAGAAATAGTTTGGGCATTGTCTATTTAAAGCTTTGCCTCTAATAGCTAACTGAAAAATGGGACCAGAAAAAGGAAGTTTTATATCCTGTGTGTATGTGTGCAGTGCAAAGAAGGATTATAATTTAAAGATGTAGTCATGAGATTAGTTATACTTGTTACCTTCTTGTCTTGAGCCTTCTTTTCTCCTTAAAGATGAGGAGAAATTGTAAACAATCTCTGCTGTCATTTGAAAAATGTCTGACTTATGATGTGAGATACAACCTGGTAAAAATAGAATCCATGTTTAGAAGCATGAATCCCTTTTCTGGTTTACGGTGTAACTCAGTAAAATATTTCCATGCTTATTGCTACAGGCTTTCTAATTGAAGGATTTCTAATTATTGCAGCATGAAACCAAGCTGTAGTAATTCTGAATAAGACAGAATTATCAAATGTATACTGAGGACCCTAGAGCTTGGCAGTTCTGTGATATGTGGATCTATATATAAATTTAGTCATGTATTGCCAGATAAAGACACAATCTTGCACAAGAATTTAATATACAACTGGAGAATCACAGTCAGTTGATCTTGGGGCTGTATGGTTTCTGTAGCTCAACATTCTTTACCCCTAATTACCTGGAATAAAGAATTTAGCATTTCCCTTGTTAAAGGAGCTAAAAGTTGCATTTGGAATTCCCAGTGGATATTTACAGTAGAATTTTAAAATTCCTTTTCAATACCTGGGTATTTCTGTTCTGATCCAAATGTTTCAAAACCTTCTTAAAGTAGTCTGAATGGAGCTTTGAATTCTTGATCTACAACAATATCTTTACTGCTGGCCACATTACACAGTGAAACACTTCATCATGCATTGGTTGCAGAAATTGGAAAGGTTGGCCTTGTGGTCTCTTATTTCAGTCTGCTGGCTGGGAGAAAGTGGGCCTGAAACTTGCCGTGTCTTGCAGCTGGCACCACTGAGTTTAATTGCTGCTGAAGGCAGAGGAAATAAAGGTGCAAGTCTAAATGTGGAAGACACGAGGACACTATCCAGAATTTCCAATAGAAGGCAAATCAGTTGAATGTTGAGGGCTCCTTTCTAGGTTTGTCCACAAAGTTGACTAATCCTATACAGAAATCTGAGATTTGTGGAGAGTTTTAGTTTTCATACTACTCAGACTAGTCCTGGATGAATTAATAGGTGCTCTCTGCCCATCTGCTGTAGAAGTCTGTTTGGCTTTGTGCAAAGTTTCACTCTGGCTAAACTAGAAGCTAGGAGTCATGCTGTGCTCTGCCTTTGTTTGAAGGCTGAGCCTAAAGTGATTTTTCCAGTCTGTGCCCTGGAAGATCTCTACATCTTTCAGAATGACAGGGACATGATATATGAGTCACTTCACACCAGTTTTTGTTTCTTCTGTGTAGATGTTTACACATCTGAATAAGTTATCCTTGGGTCTCATTACAGCTATTGGGTGGAAATAGTCAACTGAAAGGTGTGATTTTTGATACAACTGATTGTTTCCTGGAAGTGGCAGATTTTCCTCCATTGACTCTAAAGGTGCTCAAGACTATCAGCTCAAAGGTAAACCCACATTTGCTCACATAAGCCAAACAACAACAAAACTAAAAAGCCTTAGGAAGGTTTCCAGTTCCCTTGGGAAGATCTGAATGCAAAACAAAAGGGAAGCTGTAAAGATGGATGATGTGAATCTGATGGGACATTTCTGTACCTGAAAGCATAGCTGAATTCTGCATGAGTTACCACAGTAGGCCACTGTGGTTGCACAAACTGGACCTGCAGCCCCAGCCCCGGCCCCAATAACCAAAACCTTGCCATGCAAACCCATAACGGCCACACAATAAACAAAGTTGTAATGAGGGCAACCAAGAACATGGATTACTGAAAAAAAAAAAAAAAGAACAGAGCAAATCCATTATATCAAGTTAAATGGAAACATCTCCCATCATCTAATCTGATCCCATCAGGTAGGGTCTAGGACAACCCTTCTTTAGGACTGAGGTGTTCCTCCTAAAAAGGGAAACCTTTCTGCATAGCCTCCTATTGGAAGAAGAAGTGTAATGAAAGGAGTTTGGAAAAAGTTTATAGAATATACTGAATCTTCCTTAGAAACCTTGAATATTATTTTTCCTCCCTTCCTCTGCCTAGGGATTTCTTGTGCCCTCGCAGCTATTTTAGTTCACCTTTTTATACCTAGCCAGCACACCAGCCACTTGATCATCCTCTGAAACATACTGTTGCAACTGAAAAGAGATGCAACAAAGACTTCTGCCAGAGACAAGGGGTTTCCACCCTCCCCTCCCCAGGCTAGCCTATTAAAACAACAGCAATTTGTTTAGAGAAATTAAAACCTTTTTCTTCCTTTCATAAAGGAAAAGGAAGACAATAAAAAGGAATATAAACCAAGAAAAACACATCCTGAATCCCATATGAGGCCCACATCAGAAGATTCTCATGATCTTTTTCAGAAAAAACAACCTATCTGTAACTGAGTTCAACAGCATTACTCAAACAACCTTACCCATACAGGCAGAAAATAATAATACATGTAAATTACATTCCTATGTCATATATACTAATGAGCAACAACTTGATTGATTCTTGATGTTTCCTTTTACAAAACAAGAAGTAATCTCTCAATATAACTCAATAGTACTGGAATGTTTGTGGTTCAAAGGCACCTGTCAATTAGGAGACTTACCTAGCCTCATGGCATTAAACTCAGATAATTAAGTAGCATCTGATTTATGAATGCTTCATGTCAGGAAAGAAACCTTAAGTTATTGGAAAAGGTCACTATCAGAAAGATTTCCGTAAGGAAAACTTTAGATGGTTTCTTTGCAATCAACATTACTCCTTATTCAAGAGGGAAAAAAAAAAATTCCTGTAGGGCTCTTTTAAGTCCCAGGTAACTTTAGAATGAGTTTGTTGTTGTTCTTTTGTGGGGGTGGGGTGTTGGGTTGTGGGTTTGAGGTTTTTATTTTTTTTTAATTTTTGTTGGTTTAATGTTTCTTGAAGGAAGAATTATTAGATGCAGTATATCTTAATCATCCTTTGGCTCAGTACATTTTCGTATAACATTCTGGCAAGCAGTGAGAACTGGGGATTTGGGTCAAATTATTATTTAAGGTTTTGCTATGACTGAGTGATGTTCACATTCTTCTACAGAACCTTTAACAAAAAGAATTTTAGAATCTGCTGTTCCAATTTTCTACAGTATGGCAGACTCTCTGCTCTCCAGAATATAACATTGAAATATTAACTAAATAAAAATAATAAGAGCTTTTTTCNATCTGTAACTGAGTTCAACAGCATTACTCAAACAACCTTACCCATACAGGCAGAAAATAATAATACATGTAAATTACATTCCTATGTCATATATACTAATGAGCAACAACTTGATTGATTCTTGATGTTTCCTTTTACAAAACAAGAAGTAATCTCTCAATATAACTCAATAGTACTGGAATGTTTGTGGTTCAAAGGCACCTGTCAATTAGGAGACTTACCTAGCCTCATGGCATTAAACTCAGATAATTAAGTAGCATCTGATTTATGAATGCTTCATGTCAGGAAAGAAACCTTAAGTTATTGGAAAAGGTCACTATCAGAAAGATTTCCTTAAGGAAAACTTTAGATGGTTTCTTTGCAATCAACATTACTCCTTATTCAAGAGGGGAAAAAAAAAAATTCCTGTAGGGCTCTTTTAAGTCCCAGGTAACTTTAGAATGAGTTTATTGTTGTTCTTTTGTGGGGGTGGGGTGTTGGGTTGTGGGTTTGAGTTTTTTATTTTTTGTTGGTTTAATGTTTCTTGAAGGAAGAATTATTAGATGCAGTATATCTTAATCATCCTTTGGCTCAGTACATTTTCGTATAACATTCTGGCAAGCAGTGAGAACTGGGGATTTGGGTCAAATTATTATTTAAGGTTTTGCTATGACTGAGTGATGTTCACATTCTTCTACAGAACCTTTAACAAAAAGAATTTTAGAATCTGCTGTTCCAATTTTCTACAGTATGGCAGACTCTCTGCTCTCCAGAATATAACATTGAAATATTAACTAAATAAAAATAATAAGAGCTTTTTTCGTTTCTTTTTTTTTTTTAAGGAACTGCTTCAGGCTGGTTATTGTGTGTGCTCCATAGTATAAACACAGGTATATAAAAGGTTTGGATCCTGACTGAGCTACAGCAATAAGAACGGACATGAATTATATTTTTTAAATTATTTACAACTTCACAGTGTCTGTGGCTTTAAATTATTGATGCTGGTGGCAGCAACTGTCAATGAGACAAAGCTTCCACTGAAACAGCAGCATGCTATGGTGCTGGTGACTGGTTTGGTTCAACCCTTCCAATCCTTCTTATTAAGGAAAAGTGTCACTTCTCTCATGTTAGGAGAGCAGAAAAAAGGCAGGGTGATCATTATTAAAGGAGAAGTTTCTTGCAATAGTCTTTGATTACAGTGTGTTTCTCAGAACTCTTGGGAGAGCAAGAAATGTTCTAACAGAGCATGAAAGAGGTCAGTCTTAGCAGTAACTGCATAATGTTGGCTATTACACATTTTTTACATGTAGGTTTATAGCAGCAAAGAAGGTCCTGGCTGCACCACAAATGATAAGAAAGCCCTGTGTGCTAGAGAGACGTCAGGGGGCATGTTTGCCCCCACCTACACCCCACATTGCATTGTCTAGGGTGGTATATTCAGGGAATACCTCTAGGACAAAGGTAATAGCTTCTCCAGATGTGGTAGAAGCGCTTTCACATCTGTTGGTATAGCAGCAACAATCAAGAGTACCACCGATCATCTGTCTTCTTTATTACTGCTGCTCTCCCCCGCTGACCTATGCAGTTGTAATCTCCTGACTCTGTCTGGCTGTATCTGACAGCTTCCTAATAAAGTTCTGTTGCTCGAGGTGCAGCAGAACTTTAGAGAGCCCTGCACTGCTCTACTTAAAACACGCGTAGGACACGTGTTCCCTCCTGCTTTATCCAAGCTCAAAGCAGCACCACACTGGGTGAAATCATGAAGAGAGAAGGAGCAGCCTGTGTCAGTTGGATCTGGGGGTTGAGTTGGACTCATCCCTAAGGAGAGGAGAGAAGGTTCCCGATGTGAAGACACCAGCGAGCCACGCGTGTGCTGCTTGCAGAGCGAGTATGAAATTACACGCCGCACTGCTGGGCATCAGGTGCTGCATTGTATAAACACAAGTGCTGTATTAAGAGTAGGGAAATGACTCAAGAGCGAGTCTTTGTTGAGGATGATTTGCAGTGAGGGAAGAGAACCATGCCTCTTTTGTGTCCTTTTATGTGCACAGATGGATGAGGAGAATCTGAAGACTTCTGCGCTCATTTAGGAAACAAAGGTCATCTTAATGACTAACAAAATAGTAACAGGCCCACGGACACACGCTGAGGAGCCTGTGAAGCTGCAAGAAATGAAGTGTGGCTTCTATGGTTCAGGTTAAATTTTAGTGAAATAGCCTTAGATTAATATTAAGAGGTAATGTCTGCCCCCTGGTTGCAGGAGTTCCACCTCCCCACAGGATCTAAATGGAGCTCATCTGTGTAGCCTAAAGGGACCTCTAACTCTGCAGGTTTACATTGCTCAGAGCACCAACCTTAGGGGATTAGCCCTGGCCCATTGGCCATGCAGAGGAGAGTGGCCTGAATCCACACTGTGCAAGGGGCTTGTCCCTTTCTGCAGCCAAACAGCCACAGCACAGTGTTTGACCTGAGCCCTGAGGTAGTGTCTGTAAAAGAAAAAAAAAAAAANAAAAGGAAAAAAGGAGGGGTGTTGTGTCCCTCCCTCCCACTTAAAAATAGCTGAAATACAGTACCAATGTAATGCAAATGCACTAAGAATACTCATGGGCTTGGGGCAACAGAGAGCAAGGCTATTTGACCACACAAGTGTATTTACAGTACAAGAACAGATTTGTATAACTGCTTGGGTGGCTGTGACTGAAGCAGTGAGATGAGAATTTGGGGGGTCAGACAGCAAAGTCATGATAGGGCCTGGTAAGTTTGTCCTGAGAAAGAGCAATGTGAGGGAGCTCTTAAGGTGAACACTCTTTGACTAAACAAGTGGTCTTGTTTTAGTGTTTAGGGAAGGAGAACACTGCTTTAGGAATACACAATATTGCAAAGATAATTAAGATGCTTGACCCCATCACAGGTTTCTCTCCAAAACGCCAGTGAGGCCTGATATTTGGTTGCTTAGGTAAACTGTGTCTTGGTCTTACCTCCTCAAATGGGCAAAGGGAGATATCACTCTGGCACCATTTACCTAACCTTCATCATGGTCATAACATCAAAGTATGCATAGATGGTGACCTCACACTTTCTTTCTTACATAAAGATTCTTCCAGCAGATTGTACTGCAGTTAATAGACAGGTGACATCATAAGGAAGTGGATCATATCACTTTGATTCTAAAATATTTAGTGTTCAACAACATTGGCTGTAGAGTACTGTTATTAGGTAGCACCTGCACACTGAAAACATTAAGGCTTTTTTGATACTAATTTGGAGGATGCAAAAAAGAATATTGCATTTTGTAGTCTAGCCACTAGCTAGTGGTGTAACAGCAGAAGAAAATGCAAATATTTTCTTCATATAAAACACCAAGCAGGTGATAATAATGGGAAGATCTCATGGATGATATGCTGTGAAGAGATAGAAGCTAACAAAATAGAACTACTCATATGACATGGTGCAAGGAAAGCATTTATAAGCAAAAGCCCCTCACATTTCTTATTTGTCTAAACCTAACCTGCATTTATTTTTTAAACCAGAAAATTAATTCCAGTACATACATGAAATCATTACATTTTGAGAACCATTGTATTTAACATCATGCCCAGAGTATAGTGACATGCAACTGTGTCCATTAGGGCAGCTCTTCCTTGCCCAACTCATGGGTTTAGTGTCCTTGCACTGAACATAATGAGATCTGAGGCCTTTCATGTATCATGGGTATAGGGAGGGCTCTGCAGTGACAAAGCTGAAGTGCATCCAACTGCATTAATTCTTCTATCAACTGCAGGTGGATTTCTCCAGGACCTGACTACATGAGCACCTCGGTCTTCTTGACATACATTTTTGTATTTTCCAGAGAGTTACTGAAGGATCAATACATAGTTGTGTATTTTTATCAAACTGGGAAATGCTGGTCATGTCTTACAGGTAGAGAAACTGGGGAACCCGTCAGTGCCCAAAAAGAACCAGGTGGTGAATGACAGAGCCAGGAGCAGCAGATTTCCCAAGCCCTATCTCAGTATGACATCCACTGGGCACCACCTACACACAGGGAGGGAATTAAGAAAGAGAAAGAAAGATTTTTGTCTAGGTCACACGAACAGTTATCCACAGCAGTCCCCAGCCCAGAACCTTTGCTTAGGCTAGTACAACGGATGCTTCAATTTTAATTTACATCATTTTTAACTAGTTCCTGTAGAGCTCAGTTTAAAACCGAACGAAAGCCGCAGGAGTGAGCAGCAGATGGTGCTGTAAGACTTGGGATTGAGCACTGTCCTGGCTTCGGCTGCTACTGAAGAGTGAGGAAAACATGCTGAACTTCTCCTACTACCTGTGGCAGGGAGGTCTAGCATGAGAGATTATGCAGGTACCACGGCTAAGACGCTTACACTCAGAAACAAAAATAAATTTTAAGCCCTTTTATACCAGTAATTTATGTGGCTACTTAACAGCCTGGGAAAAAATGGTAAGAGGGTCATCCCAATACAGAGAAGGCCCCTTTATTCCCTGCTGTTAGGCTTCTGTTAAAACCTAAGCTGGGAGATACTCTAGGGCTGGTAACAACCTCAGCAATTGGGTGAATATTTGTCTGAGGGAAAAAAAAAGAATAAAAATAAATTACTGAACTCTATTCAGGAAATGGAAAGATAAAGAAGAATATAAGAGGTAGGAGATTCTTTCCTTGAACTTCAGTGGAAAATAAATGGGAATTTTGATATCTGTCTCCCCAGCCCTAACTCCTACCTTCTCTTTCTGTTTATATTCATGGTAGACAGGAGAATAACAAATCTATCATAAAAAAAAAAATCAGTTTCACTACTATTAGCACAGTGCTTATTTGCTATCTCTTCAGGCACCTGATCCCCAGTGTAATACAAAATGTAGTTTTACACTTCACTCAGTTTCACAAAACAATGGAAAAGTTTGATTTTTTTAATTTGTGCCAGCAAATGAGAAAAGTAGAGTTTTAACTAGCGCTTCGGAAGAGCCTATGTCAAACTCCCCACCAGGTTCCTATGGAATGAAGCTGGCCCTCAGTCTTTACACAGGGTTGAATAATTACATTTTAAGAGGCTTACACCTTTTTCACAGATTGTTTCTGTCGACTACAGTGTGGAAAAGCCTCAGTCAGATGTGCAGATTTCAGTAACCACTATCAAAGATCAAATGCCATGTGGAAATACATAAAAATACTTTTATATACCAAAATTATTATATCTACATTGTTAGGATGGGAGTTTTTACAAAGAGTAGGGAGAAATACACCCCCAACCTGCTAATGCCACTTCACAGCAACATAATAAAGTCAGATTAGTTTTCCTGTTTGGGGTTATTAGTACCCAATAGATCCTATAGGAAACTTGACATAGGAAGTGACAATAACAGGCATGAAAACTTGGGTTTAATAACTCAAACATTGATGCATTCAGTTAGTTATACTGCTTTATCTTTCATTTATTTTCCTGGAAGCACTATAAAACACAGACCTGACATTATTAACAGATGACAGTTATTTTAATATCTGTAGACTTCAGGAAAAGCAATTCATAGGGTTTTAGGGTTTGGGTTTTTTTTTTTTTTTTGTTAGCCTTTTCTTATGTGGATAGAAGTACAGTGACAGTTGCACTGGTTTTGCTCAAGGAAAGAAATGTTTAGAATTCTGTTCGTAAAGAAAAATCACTCAAGAAACTTAAATGCCTATTTTTGAAACTCAGAATTTAAAATTTCTTCCAGATGAGGATTAATTTAGAGAGGAAACAGAAACATTTGAATTTCATATACTTTTCAATTTTAAAACAGATACAAAGGGACATCCCATAAATAAAATCTACCAATATCACACTTCCCTCACAAGTTTTATTGCTTATGATGAAAGGTGAATGAACAAATGCTTTAGAGAAATATTACCAGCTTCTATCATCAGATGGGAATTCCTGTGTACTATTTTGATGCAACAATACTATAGGGAAACAGTCAAATATATTCCTACATTAAAAACAAACTGGGAAATCTTTATTAATTCCTTTGGTATTTATGGAAAAGTTTCACATGGCTTCAGAGGAAATTTCATATAGAAATTTCTTGACTGGAATTGCAGCCTAACTGGCTGACTGCATTTAATTACATGTCAGAAGAAACTTGCTTGTAGACCCCTATCAGCAAAAATTATGTGCTTAAATGTAGGATTTCACTACTACATGTGCTGTTATTTCTGGTAACTCTGCAACTGGATGTTCAGATGTAATATTTCAAATGAGAAGTATGGTTTTCTTCCTGTCTCCCATGGCTGTTTAACTGCTCGTGACTTCTCCCCGATGGGCAAACACCCATCCCTGCAGAAGCCTCATTTCACTCTATTATACATGAAGCCTGTATGCTGTAACATTACTCCCAACTACATTTAGAAAAACCTGTTGCATATTATGTGCCTTTCCTCTCAACTAGTCTCAGTTGTTCATATGGCTTCTCTGGATGCTGTTATGTTAAGGACAGGAGCTTGCTTTCTTCCCTTCCTCTCTGTGCTTGTGGAGTGAGATTTGACAGTCTTCTCTAGGGACTTCAGACTCGAGTTTTGCATTTGAGAAAGTTGTCACAGAACTTCTTCTGCCTTCCTGATTCCCCTGGCTATACCCTCTGCTAGTTTTAATCTTGTTATACCTCAGCTCAACACGAGTCAGATAGGAAGTGCTTGAGCTGTACGTGTTTAGGCCATATTCCCCCTGATAGAAGGGTGGGAAAGTCCAGATCAACCCATCTCACTCTGGGTCAGCTCATGTGGCAGGTATAAATCTTTTTGTTGAAAAAATTCAGATGAAAATTTTTATTTTATGGCCCTTGCATACATCCAGGATAAGTTAAGGTCAGACAACAGGAGATCAAACTCCTTATGTTAACTTACTTGTACAACCAGATGGTTTTTATCAGAAGCTGCCATGGTGGTAAGGCTGCTTTTCTCTCCAGGGAGAGAAGATGCTGTAGCTGTCAGAGAGCAGTGCTCTCTCAGTGAGCCCCCCCATGTCAGGGGTCAAGCCAGGAGTCACCCCAGAGCAAGCCAACCCCTCCTGACAGGTACCATCCCACAGAGCCCAAGCTGGGTGAGCAGAGATAGAGGTTTGAAACAGGGTCCATCAACAGCTTCTGACACAGTGAGGAAACAAGCTCCAGGCTCCGGCCAGAGACAGAGCTGGAATCACAGCGGCACTGTGGGTCCCAGTGTTATACAGAAGGCAACTCTGGAGATCAGCCACCTACAACACCCATCCCAGCTCCAGGTGAGGCTGGCCAGGGCAATTAGAGCCTGCAGGGCCCTGATGGTAGCACCTGCATTTGGTGATCACTTTTTGTGACTGACAAGAGCATGAGCTGCAAAGTGCATATTTGTCAGCTAAGAAACGAGCTGATGTACATGAAACAACAGGCAGCAAAGGCTGTGTGCTTTACTGATTGGAGGGTGTGTGTTGCAGCCAAGGGATGATCACCTATGCTCTCCATCACCAGCTGCCATTCCCTACTTTCTTCCTTTCAGAGCTCCTGGTGACTTTTGTCACATCTTCCTTCATGCCAGCAGTCGTGTGTCCCTCCCTGACATATGGCAAGAGTCCTTGCTGCTTTGCTCCCTCTGACCGCGCACAGAGCAGCTGGCGAAAACAGTCAAATAGAGCAGAACTCCAGTGGGAATGGTGAGCTCTGAATGATTGCTGATCACCTCCTGTTGTAAAATGGAACAAGAAAAGAGCTGGAGTGAAAGAGTGGAGCAACTAAAAGCTCCGTTGGAGCCAAAACTCTCTGGAGATTTGGAAAACTCACAGGAAGTTTTAAATAGCACGTCACGCTGAGCTTGCAAGCATCTGTATTAGGTTGCTAGCAACAGAGGAAATCAGTTAGAGGGTTGCCCTATTTCTAGAATAGCTGTCTTTACAGTGCTTTATATGCCCAATAATTTCCATGTAACTCAGAAAAATGGAAAGGAATACTACAACTGTTATAAGGAAATTTGAAGAATATGGCACCACACAACTGCAAACGCTGAAAAATACAAACTGAAGGTGAAACTGGAGAGCAGTCTGTGACAGAACTGAGGCCAAAGAACAATTTTTAAGGGCTCAATGTGTTCCCAGCAGGAGAGGAATCTGTGAGAAGAATAAAAAAAAATTCTGGGGGCTACTACAGAAAAAAATAAGAATTAACCCCTCATGAAACATTTTGAGTTCACCAGGCAAAGATAATCAAGCAGTCCACAGTAATACCATGGAGAATGGTCAGTGCTCTGAACTTGAAGACATAAGAAAATCCAAACCACTATGAGCCACCTGAGGCAGAAAGCCATGCAGAGCTCAAAGTTTTAGTCCAACAAAAACAGCAAGTGGAACTGGCATGTATTCAGCTCCCAGGTTGTTTTATGGGGAAATTCATCAATATTTTGATGGGATGGAAGGCATGAAGGTTTAATGGAATGACGTTTTGATCTGGAAAAAAAACACTAGCTGAGCATAGCTGGAGGCACAGAGCAACTATGGAGAGAACCAGAAGTAAACTAAAGAAAACTTAAATCCTGTGTGATGGAAATAACATACCTGGAAGAGATATACTTGTAGATCACAATAAAGCTGAAGATATCACTAGTATAGCTCTGATAAATAAGAATGTGCAAATATTCCTTGAAATGCTGAGTTATGGAGGTAGAATTGCCTCTAAGATGCAACATAGAACCCTAGTAAGGGGTTAGAAAAACGAAGTCAGCAGCAGCTCAGAAACAGATCCTGCAAGATGAGATTATGACTTTCAGCGCACAGCAGCCACGGGACTGCACTCCCAACCTGGCTTACAAATCAGAGAAGAGGTCTCAGTCTACTTGTGTGAGCAACTGCAGTCAACATCTAGGCTCTCTAATACAGTTCTGACGTCTTTTTGACAGTTGTCATCATGTTGGAGGCAGAGTAAAGCACATTTAAGATGTGTATTGCTATCACGTAACTTTATAAACAGTAGAGGAGACAGGATAGAAAAATGGCTAGGGACCAGCTCCAGGATGTTTTTTGTTAACCTCCATTTTAAAGCATAAACATACATTCGATCCTCAGCTGCCAAACAGTCTCTGCTTGCATGGTGGCTTGCCTGCTATGTTTACCACATCATAATTCCCTTTGATCAGCAGGGAGAAGACTGACCTGGATAAGCCATTGGTATTATTTTAGTTTCTGATTGTCTTTGGGTCCAAATCTCTGCTGAGGATAGTCAGTATTGCTTAAGGAACCACAATGTTCTTTTGTGGGAAGGGCAGGAAATCTCAAGGAGTTCAGTAATAATAGTAAAGATTTTTTTTTTAAAGGGTTTAAATGGGCATGCTTTCAAATCCCCTTTCATCTGACAGCCTAACAGAAAGATCAGAGAATTTGGAAAGCCATTGCACCTCTATATACATGCTTCATTCCTAGTTCAAAACAGAAATATTTCATGATCTCTTAGTAGACCTTGATAGGCTACTGGGGAGGGAGAAATTGCCGGGTTATAGACAGCATTCTGATATGTCTTTTCTCTTTACATGGTAAAACTGTAAAGCCATTGTCTTGGGAAGGCTTATATGTATGGATAAATTATCAGGCATGGCCAAGGATTAGTTGGGTTTTGTTTCCTTTGTCAGTTTTCTTTGTACTGACAGAAAACTGCATTGGGAGGAACTGGAATCTGTCAGGGCCTTTCATGGATACCAAATGAGCAATCAGAAATCCAGTTCTGCCTCACTCATCATAAGAATTGGGTAGGAAAATTTGCATGACACAGCTGTATATCTCATTAGACCTGATGAGGTTTTGCATGTTATGCCCTGCATTCATTTCAATATCCAATTTTAAAGGAAAATAAGTTTATGCTTGTATTGTCTTACTGTTCTGAACTCTGCTGCTGATTGCCATTATTCTGCCAACATGGCTTTATTGATGCATTTGCAAACAACTCTGCTCTATCTACAACAAATTTAACTTCTGCACCCCGTGTCTAAATCAAATCTCTTTGCCCTCCAGCTTTGAGGTTTAGAGCATTTACATAGTAGCTGAACTTGCTGATTGTCTAAACAAATTAAAAAGTGAAAGTCCTAACTTCTGCCCTGTACCCAGGAAACATTAGTTAAGTGATTAAATTCTTCTAATAACACCCTTCTACATTTTCCCACACTTTGTAGTGAGACAAGGCAAGAAATATCAGTACTGATGTCATTGTAGTTCTACCACAAATGGACACAGCCCATCAGCTGCACTACAGCTACATTAGACATGAATCAATTTTTATATATATTGATCAGCATTAGGTCATGATCTTTCCATGAATATGCACTCCAGAACTCAAGGATAAAACTGAAGTGTAGCATCAGTCAGGAGTACGAACACACAGTTTCACCTCATGTTAGCAGTGATAGTGGTTCAGTTCAGAAGGATATCTGCAATGTTGTTTTATTTTTCTGTTTTTCACAAAAACTTCACCATGTTGTGGCAAGTGTGCTATGAATTTTCTTTATTGCTATCTAGGTTCATGTCAGGTACATTAGTCTATTCACCTTCTATTCCAGTGAGGACTTTTCTTGCAGGAAGTGAGAAGGGGTATTTTGAGTTGTAGCCTAAAGAGATCACCTATGTTTGCATTCATGAACTAAGGTGGAAACATCTGTATATATGCAGTGATAGTAGCCAATTCTAACTGTAAATAACAGAGCACAGAGAGAAAAAAGCACAGACCGTTCTACCCCTATGTATTATATCTATAAAAATGACCATTACAGCTTTTCCCATTGATGGATTCTGCCAGGAACAAGTATTGATTGAACAGGTGACACCTTCCAATACTCCAAAGCACAGGCAGAGCAAATCCTTCCCGATGCTCCTCAGTGTGTTGCTTGTTACAGCTTAATCTGTCCAAATACACGGTATGATAGTTCAATTGAGGTCATGTTGATATTCTTGTCATATTGCATTTCAGTGGATGGCAAAGCTGACATTGAGACCCTCTAATTGGGACAGTACCAGTCATTTCCCTTTTTCTTTTTCTGTTTTTTTTTACTTCCACGAGCCAGTACTGCATTATTGTACACAGAGAACTGCAAAAATTCCATGGGTGGTGGGTGATTTTGAAACTCGAATTGCCTAAGTCCATTGAGGTCTTTGTGTGGACTAGAACAGCTAGGGCATCACTTAATCCTGAGTTGTTTAAATTCTCCTCTGGTAATCACAGTCCCCTCCTGTTATAATGCAGGTGTACTGCTGTGACTCTATTAGTTCTTCTCCCTGGAATTTCACTACAAATGATTACTGGAACAAGGAACATCAGTGGGTGGGGGGCAAAGATTTATATTGTAACAAGATGATGTACTCTGTATGGTTTCTAACACTACCAGTGTTTGCTCTGAAATGAGGTGTGCTATTTCTCCTCATAGCCAAACACAGATTTGGTTGTGGTGCTCCTGCACTTTCGTTTGCAAAGCACGTGATGCACTGTATGTTCTACATATGTCTTTAAAATAATCATCAGAAGTTTTTTTTGTCCCCTTGTCATCTAGCATCTGCCTTAACTAGTGGTTCCTATCCAATTCCTGCCCTGCCAGACATACTGAGCCATAAATGCTGGAACAAAAGACAGCTAGAAACTCTGGGCTACCAACTCCCACACAAACGCATGTTTTTGCCTTCCTAAGTATATATAATTATTCTGTGGGCCTTGCTTAGAGAACCCTTCCTCTTTGGCCAGTCACTTAACTCCTTGATACTTTTACTGCTTCCTCTCTGATCTATGTCTTTTTAATTGTGAACCCAGCACACAACTGGACTTTGTTCTTTCTAAACGTTGCCCAAGTCTTCCTCCTGGAAAAATCCCAGAAGTCAATTTTATCCTCTTTAATCTTCAGGATGCTTTTGACACAACTGATCTCTACCCTCTTGTAATCTGTTTCCTTTCCTGCCTGTTTTGCTTTTGTTCTGGCTGTTTCCACCATATTTGTAAGGTCTCCTACACTGCCTGCTATATCCCTCTCTGATCTGTCAGAAGTGTCCCTGAAGGCTTTGCCACTGGTCTCATCTCTCCCAGGATCTATTTACAATAAGGACTTCTGAGACCTTTCAGCCTTCCATTCTGAAATAATGTCACTGCATTTAACAGACTGCATGCATATATTCCCAAAAGGCTAGAGTCTTAATTTTTCAAACTTGTGTATTTTTATTTGAGGACATGAGAGAATGAATGTGCCAAGGGAAAGGAGGAGTGGTAATACAGTCAATGTAACAGCTGAAATCACCACTGTTTCAGTTATCTGGGAAACCTTGGAGTAGATAAAGTCAAAACTAGTTGTGGTCATGCTATGTGCTAGAACCATGAAAATATTATTTCATGGTTAGCAGATTAGCCTTAGATTTTCCTTTTCCACTTTATTCTCTTTTTTTGTACTATTGAAGAAGGTGGAGACAAAAAGAATAGAATACTGTAATAATAAATTACAGATAAAAATGATTCCCCAAAATGTATGTACTCAAAAAACTTCACTAACCAGCTTTGCTTCTTACAGTTTGAAGCTGTCCCTGCTTTGAAGGGGTACAGGGTGGCTGAACCAGATGACCTCCTTCCAAAGTTATGCTATTGTTCTAAAAAGCCAGAAGAAACCTGTTTTTTAAAAAAAGTCTTTTCGCTGGCATTTTCATTTAAAGGCCTTTAAAGGGTTTTACTAGCTCCTTAAATGATTTATTTCACCAAGACAGTTGTTATTTAGCAGATGCTTTACCTCCTCATTCAGCCCTGTGGCCTCCTCGCAGACCCACTGCTTCCCCGACTGACAGTGATATGTCACTTGTGATTTCCACCAGTTATAAGTATGAGACATGAAATGTACACCTGAGCTGGACCTATCCCGTGAAAACTGCTCTAAAGCATAAATATGGCTATGGTTTAATCTCTGGTTTAACTTCCCTTAGCAAGTTTCATGCATACACATAAAAGTCAGATCTATATGCTGCCCATGTTTCTTTCCTACAAGAAACACATCTAAGGGAATGGTTATAGTTATTTCTAGTTTTAAACCTACTCGATTCTCAGTTGTTATAGTGAAGAAGACAAATATTGCCTATATCTTTGTCTGAGATAGGTAGGTTAGTCACAGTGTATAATATAACAGGTACTTTTTGCAGTGACTACGGCCAAATTTTTATTTATTGTGTTTCCTTTAAGAACACTGGCATACTGAAATCATCCATTCTCAGCTTTTGTCCAGGTTTTTTTTTGTTGCTAAAGGTGGATGCACAGCATATGTAGTTGATGAGGGAATAGTTGTGCTGCTAATGTGGATGAATCTTCTGGATGATCTTTCGAGGGCTCTTCTAACCCCTAATATTCTGTGATTATCAAGGATTCACAGCTTTAGCTGCTCAGATTAGGCCATTGCCCAAGATCCTCAGAAATGTGTTTTGTCTTTCAAAAAAAAAGCTCATTTCTTGTCTTTGGAACAAAAACTCTGAAAGTGTGAAAGGTAATACCTCCCACCTCCAGGAGGTTCTCATAAACCTCTGCAAATTCACTACTTTAAATCTCTCTTATATTTTATTTTTTTCTTCCCCAGACCCCATATTGGCAAAACAAAAAAAGCAAACATGCCCTTCTCCCCCCTCCTTCCTACCCCCC